>BPLQ01011354.1:99933-144232 GCA_021605075.1 Caerostris darwini | reverse complement strand
GGGCAGCATACTGTTGCTTCCCATGGTAAAAAACTTCTTTTCCTGGGATTCTGGCAGATCCCCTGACTGGTTGATGGTTTGCTTTGCTGCTGTGTCAGTGCAGCAGATCTTGAAGGACAATTTTCGATTTGATTGGATGGTTTGTCACTCTACGGTCATTTTGTGCACACTTTGGGCTAATTAGACCGGGACCTTCAGTTTAACGTGGATTCCGAACATAACAAACATCCATGCCCCCGTCAGGATTCGAACCTAAAGCCTGTGGTATCAAGGGCCAGAGCGCTAGTCAATTGTCCATCAAACTACCGAACGATTTTTGAAAGATTCAACAGCAGCTGTTGGACTCCTTTCGTAGGAACAGATATTACTAATAATCGGGATATATTGCTTTAATAGAAACTGTAAATAAACTGGTATAATATACAAATTTAGGTAAGGGATTAAATGTTATGTCAAAGATTGAAAAAATTTAGTTCGTGATTGTCAGTCAGCAACATATTGTTGTAAAAATAATGCAGAGAATTTGAAAATTGAAGAAACCGAATATCACTGTCCTTCGTGATATTCGGTTCTAACTTGTAAAGAAAATTTCAACTTAAATTTATTAATAGCAAATTAATTAATTTATTTACTAACAGCAACTTAAATTTATTTATGGCTAACTTATTTCCTTTCAAAACTTTTAACCTATATTTAAAAGTTATAAATAATGAAATTTTTCTGATGACAGATGAAAGAGCCTAATGGGCGAGTGACTACCGCTCATGCTCTTGGTCCAGAAGCTTGGGTTTGAGTCCTGGTGGTGCCATGGATATTTGTAGGGGTTCGGAATCCACTTTAAACCGTAGATCTTGGTCTAATATGACTGCATAGCGTGAGGCTAACAACCCTAACGCGTAAAGAGAAAACATTTCATGTCTCGAAATTTGCCAGTAGGTAGAAGGCCTTGCCCAACATGGGACTGTTGCGGCAATGAAGAAAAAGATGGGTTCGGATGTTAAAATACTTGAACTGTAATTTTTTCTTTTATTCGTGACAATTTAGCATGCAACTATTCCTTCAGTACAGGAACTAAGCTGATTGGTTGTAATGTTTTTGGC
Organism: Caerostris darwini; assembly: GCA_021605075.1. Taxonomy (NCBI): domain Eukaryota; kingdom Metazoa; phylum Arthropoda; class Arachnida; order Araneae; family Araneidae; genus Caerostris; species Caerostris darwini. The sequence goes on along the minus strand of BPLQ01011354.1, from coordinate 143,132 downwards.
ATCACTCCAACAGGAACATAAACGAAAATAGTTGTGAATTTTTCTAGAGATATTTTTATATAATACTTTCATAAACGATATTCCACAAGCACATAATATTAGATTAAGTCTCTACGCGGAGCTCATAATCTGTTCAACAATCTTAAACTAAGGTCGAAAAACTCATATTATTCAGAAAAATCTCCAAGTCTACATTATCCAACTTGCAAAATGGTTAATTGATTGGAAAATTAAACTTAATGTTGATAGGACTGATGTATTATATATTGGCAAAAGTATTATTTATTGGCAAAAATCTTACAGCGCACCAGATATCACTACATGTAATAACAGAATTAATTGAAAGAAATGAAAATAATTAAAAGAAATGAAAATAATTAAAAGAAATGAAATATTTAGGTGTCACACTTGACAGTAAATTAAATTATCGTTCTCATATTCATAAGCTTCTCACTAAATTTAATAGGAACATTAGAATTCTCTACCAGTTCATCTACAGAAACTCTGTACTGTCACTTGAATATAAAAGAATAATTTCTTTCTCTTTTCTGCATCCAATTATAGCCAAGCCCAGTCTGGGGTTCTACTGCCCACTCGAATATAGAAACCTTTTAAAGGCTGGAATTCTTAGAATCATGACTAACTCTCCGTGGTACTTCAGAAACATTGATATCAGACATGCCCTCTCTCTCCCTAGTTTTAGACAATTTGTTTACAAAATCTCTAGTAACTTTTAAAATTTTTCTTAATAATATTAACAACTATGTTCTAAGGAGTTGTCAAATTTATGACTATGACATTTCATTCACGAAAACAAAACAGAAAAAAAGTAAGGGTTCGAACAGTTCTTATCATCTTAAAATAATCTTTGATATGCTCATTTCTGAAGTACCATTCCATGTTCTCCCCGAGATATAGATCTACAATGATCAATATATATATATATATATCTCTTTTTCTTAGTTGCCTAATATTTTATTCTTTCTGTTCTTTCTTAATTTAAAAAAAAAGGCTTTTAATTATTTTCTTTATTTACTTTAAAAACTCAAAGGGCAACCAATGCAACTTATCTAAACCACAAAGTTGGAACAAAAAATCGCTTCACAACCAAGGGTCTCCGTACTGGAGAATTATCTAAATAATATGCCTTGGTGTCATTCGCTACTGGGAAACAGGCATATTTCTTTCTGTTACATCTTCAAGATATGAAGTTTCTCTACTGATCATATCACCCATGAACTAAAATCAGTCAATAAAACCTTCATCGAAATCTTCCAAATTTGACTACTCGTCAAAAATGTTGAACTTTGGAAAGTCTAAAATAAACTTGTATCTTCAGCCATGTCGTTCCTTCATTACTTTCAAAGCAGCACAACATTTTAAACTTTCATAAATAGTCTCAGCTGAAAAGAGTTAGTTAGTTCCAGGGGCCAAGAAACACTTCAAACTTTGCTTAATCTTAATTCGGGACTCTTATTGGTATTGGTTTGCTAACAAATAATAAAGCAGAGAACAGTAGAAGTTTTAAGTATGATCTTATAAAGCGTTACGCAGTATCTGGAAAATAACTTGCTCACTATATTTTTTTTCTTCTAATGCAGCTGGCAAACACTTAAACAGCTGTCTTGGATGCCTTAAAGCAAGCGCTGCACAAATGTTACTCACTTTGCATTAATCAGGTGGCGCGTGTAGCGTGAAGATAAGCTACGGACTCGGAGTAACAAGACCTCCGCAACGCTCTACGCTCATGTTAGATCGGGACTTAAAGTTTAAAGTGGATTCCGAACCACTACAAACATCCATGGCACCGCCGGGACTCGAATCCGAAACCTGTGGTACCGAGCGCCAGAGCGCTAGCCACTCGGCCATTCAAGTCCACTTGCTCACTATATCAGAATAAAAAAAAAAATATAAGGAACAAAAATTCACCAGTTTATTTACTACACACGATTGGTTTAATTTTTTATTGGAGCTAAAGATCTTATGGATATTCTTTAAGAAAATTTTATAGTAAAAGTTGAACAAATAGCTTGAAGTGGATCAAAAGGTCTAAGATGTTGTACAAAAGAAATGTAAGATTTGATGAAGTTTGTCTTCTGTTTTGTCATAACCTAAAGGATTTTCTTTAAAGAAAATGCTTTACATCCGGGCCAAGATTTGGTTTGTTGCTCAACGGTAATTTTTTGCACACTTTAGATTAATTAGACCGGGACCTACAGTTTAACGTGGATTCCGAACTACTAACAAACATCCATGTTACCACTAGGATTCGAACTTAAAGCCTGTGGTACCAAAAGTCAAACCTCTATCCAATTGACCACCGGGCCACTCCGTGCCAACAAGCAATGTACCCATTTTCACCACAATTAATGCAATTGGGGACGGGAGGAATCTAATGTTTTATTGATTCAGCATTTAGGGCATCTGATTTGTCGTTTGTAGTTAGAACTTGTAGGGTATAAATGGTTACAACTAAAACACTATGCCTTGATGTTTCAACGATTGAAATTTTCAACTTTTACCAATAAGTTAAAAAAAAAAAGTTGGAAAGATTGTAAACTTTAGTAACAACTTAGCTTAGAGATTTTAGTTTTGAGATATTAGCAATTTAATAAGAAATATTGGGAGCGGGTCCTTTGTTCGATTCTTTTGAATTTGGACCACTTTTTCTATTTGAAAACCAAAATCTATTACTTGAGCTTTAATTTTATTCCAAAATTTATTTTATTTTGGTTCCAAAAGAACCTTAATAACGTACTTGAAAGGCCTTTTATTTTTGTGTTTATTACATGATATTCGAATTTATTGTCCGAAAGATGAGTAATAAAACAGATAGATATAGATTACTTGTAGATAAATTTCTTATAGAGCAAGTGTACAATTACTTGTTAACGCTAACACGATCGGATTCGACAGGATTTTGTGATATTCAGGATAGCGTTAAATTTTGGACTTCTGATTTATGTAAATCAATCATTTGATTCAGGTACATCAGTTGAATATTAGTCCTTTTAAATTAATGCTCCAAATAGCTAATTGCTTTCTTGAGATTTTAAGTATACAAATTAAACTATATATCTCTCTTTTTTAAATGCAGATGCTTGTACTTTAATGAAATTGTTTGCTCAGACATTCCGCCCATGTGGAGGAGTCATGGTCTAGTTGTTTAAAACATCTGGTTTGTAAGCAAGGGATCAGTAAATAAAATCTTTTCATTGACTGCAATTGGCAGATTTGTTTTTAAAATTACATTTTAAAATATATTGTTGTTTGTTGTTTCTTATCCCACTTGGCTGCCCAAGCCCACGAGCACATACGCACTCATGATTGAAGGGGAGGGAAGCAGCTTCTGTTGTGAGGGAGCACCCGTAGGTAGAAGTCTGACTTTGCATCCGTGACGCTCTTACAGTCATAGGAGACTGGGACCTACGGCTTAAAGTGGATTCCGAACCACTACAAACATCCATGGCACCCCTGGGATTCGAACCCGAAACCTGTGGCACCGAGCGCCAGAGCGCTAGACACTCGGCCTTCAGGTCCCAAATAAAGTATATATATTACACAAATCTATCTCTGATATTTTCTGCCTAAAATATCGATGCATTAACTCATAACAGATTTTGTCTTTTGCTACCTTTACCAATTTTACCCTCGTATTTTACATGGTGACTTTATTTTATTATTTTGCACTTGATATGATATTACGCACATAGGCTAGAAGTGTTCATTCGGTGAAAGGGGATAGGAGATCATATGAATATACCAGCCAAAGCACAATTCGTGTACACTGTATCTCACGGAATTGTAGGAAGTTTAATGCATTGTATGGACGGGATTGGTTGTAGAATGCTTCTGATAGGACAACCACAAACCTTAACACATTAAAAAAGTGTAAAAAGAAACGTAAAAAATGTATTTTACGATTGAGTTCAAGTTTTTGCTGTACTAGATTGTTAATTATTCAATGTCATCAACAAGGACTGAATTTTGTACTTCATATGCACTGTCATAATTTCAAAAAAGTACAGAATCTTTTCCATGCTTCAGTGTTAGAAAAAGATTCTTGAATACGCTTTTGTGTTTGGTGTGTTTTGTGTTTGTGGTTTTTGTGTTTTGGTTTTCCACGCCTATGATATATAAATGTTTAATTAATTCTGATTTGAGAAAGAAAAGTATTTTTTTCAAAATTCAGAACCATCGTGGTGGTTTTTTTTTAATCTTTTTTTTTGTCAGAAAATAAGTGTAATTTACGATTTTTCTAGATCACGAATTATTTTCTTCTAGAAATTCGGCCTTAAAAACCAGCTTATCTGAATATATTTTGTACTTATTGATACGTACTTATTATATGCATTGTATATGTACTCCAACCTTTTGAAGCTGAACTGTTATTGAAAGAGAACTAATTCTCAATTTTTTTTCAATTGACGAATAAGGAATAAAGAGCCAAATGAGCTGAGGAGCGATTGCCGATCGCTGCGGGCTTTATTAAGTAACGTTGAAAATGAGCCAAATATTTTAATCATTGAATGTTTGGTAGGGCAAGTTCTACCAATCAAGACTGAAATTTGCTTTAATGTTTTACCTCATTTACGAAGTTATAACATTTTTTTCCTTTCGCATATAGAAGTCTCCGAACATTTCCTACTCATTTTAAAGTATTTTTCTTCAAAGAACACATATTTCAAATTGAATCTGATTATTATAGCTATGAGCAGACTAATTCCGCATAAGGTTCAGAGATAAATCCCATTTAAGTTTCGTAGCTTATTATCATTGAATCGTTGCATAGAAGTTCCAGGGATAGTGGCTACAAACTGTCATATACATGCAAGATGTCTTAAGCTTATTATAAGCTGTCTAGAGTCATATAGCCTGTAATGTGATGGTGTAAGGTGCTATATTTTACCTTTATACTACGTTATCTTGGATCCATTTTCAAACAAGGCAACACAAGTTTCCGAACAACTAGCTTATTTCTGGATTTCTTTCATAATGTTAATGTTCTTCGTTGGCTAGTAAGTTTCTCAAACGTTTAATTAATCGAATACATAAGTAGGTGTGTTTTTTATGACGCAAAGGTCAGTTTTGGTCATGCTGCTACAAACAACGCAAGCTTGCTAATTATCTGTTAACTTATTCACTGTAGCATTTACGGCGATTTTTATTGTTGTCATGTATCCTTACTTCAGTTGATAGTAATATAGTTACAGACATTCTCTATACACATTATGTTTGTTAGCAACTACTATTTGATAGGCCATGATAAACAAAACTTTGTTTATAAACACCTCGACTAGATCAGGCCAAGAAAATTTTGTTGTTAATGAAGGAAAGACGGTGAGGTTTTAATTATGATTAAGAGCCTGTAAACACTGAGAAGACTGAAAAGATCTTGGGGTTTGGACCACAATTTGTTTTTCCAAAGTGGCAACCAGGATAAAGAAGATAGAATTTCATCCTTCTTTATGCTCGCCAAATCTAACGGAAAGATTTTCCAACTTAATAATTCATCGTAAGTAAACACGAAAACTTCCAATTGGGCTTACTTGCTGGGTTTCTTAACTGAGCTTTCTCAATAATTTAATCACTAGTCTCTTCAGGTCCCTTTTTTTGAATACATAAATCTATCTATATATATAGAGTTAAACTTAAATTGTTGGGAAAAAATAGAGCAAGTGAATTTCGGAAAAAAATATATCTTGCATGACATATAGACAGTAACGTAGCGAAAATATTCCTGAATATTATGTATAGTTCACAAAATAATATTTAAACAGTTTTTAGGAAAACTTTTACAGAATATAATGGCTTGTGTATCTTTTATTCTTTTTTAATTGCTTACATTTGAATTATTTATTTAAGGTGGTGTCCTTTTTAGCAAGCTTGTTTGCATTCACATTATAGGAAGAGGGAATTAATGTTTTCTGTAGAAACACATAGACTCAATTTTTCTTATGTATCATGCCGTCAAAGATTTCGTTTGGTTTATCGCTCTACGGTCATTTTATGCACAGGTTTGGTTAATTAGACCAGGACCTACAGTTTAACGTGGTTTCCGAATCACTAAAAAATATCCAAGCCGCCGCCAGGATTTGAACCTTATGCAATTGAAGAAGATTTAAAATTAATTAAATTATTTTCTTTAAGCAATGATACTATAAAAAGATGATTACAATGAATAGATATAATTGCTTTTCCTAGTAGGTTGTGACAAAATAAATACAACAATAAAATTCAGAACAACTTTTGCATGTCAAACGTCTTTACAAATAAAAAAAAAAAATTGCAATTCCCGTACATCCATTAACTTTTAGCACTTATGGAACAGTGTACCTACTTGATAAATCAACTTATTTCGTAAGCAGATAAGGTTTATTATGTAGAGTTAAGTATGTAGAGCTGCCCATACAATACAATTACTTTGCTCTAACAACTATCATTAATGTTTAAAGGACACAAACGGGTTTTTTTCCTCGACTATTTGTGTAGAACACCAGAACATTCGAATTTTGACAGTTCCACATCGTGCCATTGCCCCTTGCGTCATTCCCTTCTCATCATTATTCGAACAACTTTCTTCTCCCCTTCTTACCTTTTGTTCCAAAATTCTAACTCTCATTCCTTCCTCCTACACTTTCCACTCCATCACTTTTCTTTTTTTTTTTTTTTTTATTAAAAAAAATTCTTAATTCTTATTCTTTAGAAAGAAAAAAAGAATTCAGGTCAAAAGCAGAGAAAAGTACATTCGAAGTAGGAAAAAAATGGCGGTAATAACTTTTTAAAAAATGATTGTTTCTTTTAAAAATTGGATTTTCTTTATTGGCAGCCGAAAAATGAAAGTGGATGAAACTTTTTTTATTAATTTTTAATTATAAAGAATATTGTTCTAAGATTTGCTTTTGATCTGCGAAATTTACTAAACTTCAGAATTTCTGATATTTCATGAAAGGTCTTAGAATGGGAATTGATAAAATAGAAATGGGATATTGATAAAATTTTTTAATTCAATTACAGATCTATTAATTATTTTGTTGAATACCTGGTACTTGATCAAATGGCATTCGCAACTAATGTAACACGACTTTTAAATATATTCAGTGTTATCCAAGTTGGATCAAGATAAGAGCGGTTAATTCTTTAAGACATATTTGAGAACAAAGAAAATTATTTTAGAATATTTTTAGAACAAAAATAGCTAGCTATTTGATTAAAAAAATCTAAATAATTTATGTTTTTCGACGAGATGTAGACACCGTAGCCTATATGTCTGATTATAAAAATGACTGAATAAGTTGTTGATGTAGAATCTATCATATTGAGAGCTTTTTAGTGGATAAGCTTATCGATTCTTATCCCACTTGTTAGACAGTAACATCTTGACCAAGTCCATGAACCCGTATGGTCTCATGGAAGGAGAGAAAGAGGGGACAGCTTCTGTCGTGATGGAGCACCTTTGGTAGAAGTCTGACTTCGCTCCGTGACGTTGAAGTTCTTTTTACCGGGTACAGTTTTCAGCCCTACGCCCAAATCTCTATAGCCATATTAGACCGGGACCTATGGTTTAAAGTGGATTCCGAACCACTATAAACATTCATGGCACTGTCGGGACTCAAACCCGAAGCTTGTGGCACAGGGTGCCAGAGAGCTAGTCACTCAGCCATCAGGCCACATGGATAAGTTTAATTATCACTGTGGTATAATTATTTTTTTTAATTATGTGAATATAGTTGTCAGCCCTACGCCTAAATCTCTAAAGTCATATTGGACCGGGACCTATGGTTTAAAGTGGATTCCGAACCCCTACAAACATCCATGCCACCGCCGGGACTCCAACCCAAAGCCTGTGCTACCGAGCGGCAGAGCTCTAGTCACTCGGCCATAAGGTACCGTGAATAAGCTTAATTATCATGTGTGAACATGATGATGTCTTAATGTGAAACACGTGGCGTCAGCATAAAAAGTGAAGCTAACAAAAATTTGAGTATATTATTAGTTAAAACACCTTTTAATCTGTTCGCGCACCATGAGAAAATTTCATTTCAAAACCTTTATTAAAAATAGAAATTAATTTTCCACGTGATTTTCTTTAAAAATTTACATATTTACATTTTGTGCAAAAAATAACCTTCTTCTTCATTGGAACAACAGCCCCATGATGGGCCAAGACCGCCTGCCGACTGGCAGATACAAAAAGTATCCGAAATAGTTAAATGACACCCACATAAATCTATTTATTCCTCAAAATTTATTTTGTCACCATCAAGTAGACCCCATCGGGTGCAATACAACTGTGACAGCCATTGATCCAATATTCCATACATTTTTCGTGGGCGGATTTCGTATTTGAATTTCGTTGGTGGAAAATTATTACTTTATTATTTAAAATAGTAATAGTATCAAATAATAAATTATTATACTAGAATAATTGTACCAAATAAAAATATATCACATTACTATTTGAGGACTGATCTTCAGTTTCTTCAACAAAATTTCATTTATGGCCTCATTCGAATAAAAATGCCTTCCTCGAAGTTATGATTTTAACTTTGAGAACTAGAAAAAGTCATATGGTATGATGAATATGGTGCTTGGTAATTGACATTCGGTGCGTTTCATGAAGGTGGAGTCGGTAGAAGTTTGGAAAATCACGTCTTCAGCGACCTGCTTTCGATGCTCTTTTTGGACAAAATTGAGCTCTTTCGGAACCAATGGTGCGGAGACGCGTTTCATGCCCAAGCTATAGGTCATAATGTTATGAACGAACTAAAAAAAATAGTTCACTTCTTCAGCCAACTCTGTAAGACTCGTATGATGATTTTTGACTTTAATTTCTGATTTTGTTGAGGTTTTTGTCGGCATATTTACTACCACTTCTCGGCCATCTTTGAATGCTTTATACCATTCACATGCTTTTATTCTTAGCACAGATTCATCGTAGATCTTCTGCAACATTTTTAGTGGTTCGGCATCGTTTTAACGTACGGAACTTAAAATTTAAAGCAAACTCTTTGTGCAATTAATTTTCCCATTGTAAAATTGCAGAGCACTCAAAACGCTTGATTACAAAAATAAATGCTGTCAATACATTGAACGACAGATAGAGGTCAACTTCCACATAGTAACTCAACACAGTGCTACCAACTTACAAAAAAATGTAGCGATATCTTTGAAGCGCGTGTTTTAAATTAAAAATTCAGGATCCATTTTACACAGAATGGAACAAAAAATGATATAACAACAACGACAACCTTCTTTTTTTATCTGCTAAGATTTTTGATTTCCTGTCTCGTGCTCTGTTTTTCACTTTGAATTGTTCATGGCTCTATAGCTGAATATTACGCACGTGCTATATACATTTCTAAGAAGTTAGATCTAATTGTGATGCAAATTCAAACCCAAAAAATTAATATAAAAAAAGAATAAAATGAACCTGATGTCCATTGGTGTCCAAAAAAGTTAAGCTATAAAATAACGTGATACGGATCATTCCAAGTTAACGCAAAAAAAAAAAAAAAAAAAGGCAACAGAAGAAACTACAATCAATCGCACAAAGAGTAAACAGATACGAGAAGCAAAAGTAAAACGACGTTAGGTACAGTGAAAAATGTTACAAAGAGCAAAGGCGACAAATTTAAGCCAAGCCCACACTTTCGAACGGCTTACGCAATTCGCAAGATAAAAAAATAAATGTAAAGCAAATCTTTCCAAACAGGAATAAAAAAACTCGTTATGACGAAATTGGTGACACCAAATATTTAAGGGGGTTTCTCGATCTGGTAAAAGAACCCGATTTGATAGCAAACCTTATGCTTGAATCCAAGGACTGTAGCACCAATATTGATGATGATGATCATAAAGATGTTAGTTCTAATGAAAAAAAATGATGCAAAATGAAACCAAAAAATGAATATAAAAAAAGAATAAAAGGAACCCGATGTTGTCCATTGACGTCCAAAAAAGTGCAGCTATAAAATAAAATGATATGGGTCGTTCCAAGTTAGCAAGTTAGGAAGAGAAGAAAGCTACAATCAATCCGAGAAAGTGTAAATAGATCAGAAGCGAAAGTAAAACGACGTTAGGAACAGAGAAAAATGTTACAAAGAACAAAGGCGAAAAAGTTAAGCCCAGTCACCATTTTTGAACGGCTTACGCAACTCGTAAAATCAAAAAATAAATGTAAAGCAGATACCTTCAAACACGGATACAAAAACTCGTTATGACGAGAATGGTGACACCAAATATTTAAGGGGCTTTCGCAGTTTGGTAAAAAACCCAGATTTGATAGCAAACTTTCTACTTGAATTGAATTCCATGGTGTTTTGAACTTCAATCCTTCTGGGATAAAGCCAAAATTGATTTCTCCAAAGCCATCTCTGATGTCTCAATGGATCCGTTACGATCCATTATGGTTTCAACACTGTAGATATAATATGTTCAATTCCTTTACATACAGGATATAATCCCTATTATTAAAAAATGATAAAATAAAATTTGACCAATGGATTTCACTTGAAATTTTTTTTTCCAAATACAGATTACTTGGAAGAAAACTTTCGTATGTTCAAAAACAGCCATTTTGGTATAAAATATATTCCAGAGGAAATATGATTAAACTTAATGGAACAAAACAAATAATTAAGGGAGAATATGTAATTGCACATTTTTTTTATAGGCAATGCATCAAATAGTTGATTATCACAGTGATAGAGCAAAACAGAAATTCAAGTTCTCATTTTTTCTAGACTTTTCCAAAACAAATATTATTTAAGATACCACTAAACAATATAAATTAGTTGAAAATAGAATTTCGTGAAAACATTTTTCGAGGAATATATCTTGCTACTAAACGTCAAAAGTGGCTTTATTATATTCTGTTCAACCTTACGTTTTAGATTTCAATTCATTTCAGTATTTTTATTTCATCTCACAGCTCCAAAATAATTTTCAATTAAAATGGCATACGAGAAAAATAGAAACATAGAACTTAAGTTTCTTTTAATTAAAATATCTTTAATATCTGTAGTAAATGTGTATGAATTTTAATCTTTACATGAATACTAGTTATTTTTTTCTTTTTCGATGTTCTTTTTGTCTTCTTTATTAAAGAATTTTATCTTTCTTAACAATACAAAAATTTCTTTTTATTATATACAAATTTATGTAAAATGCTTACACAGATTGAAATGAAATTTTATTTTTTAGATGGAATATTCAAAAAGGAAAGAGCCAACATTATTTTTAATGTCATCAAATTGTATATTAAACAACTTTTTTTTGTGAATACTTCTTACATCATTTAATGTAAGAATCTTTTAAAATTCCTATATATTTGCTAAACGAAAATCCTTCTGTTCAGTTTTTTATGATATTGAATGATATTGATGTTTTATTTTAATCGAGCCTTAATGACGACAATTTTTCTGATAGGTTTAAATTTAAGCAATTTATCGAAAGTGCACACAAACATAACCATGAATTCTTCACAACATTACTTCAATATAGCAATAATAACATTTTCGATCAGTGTTTGACTATCATTTATTTTTATCATTTGCTGGGTTTTTTTTCTCTACTTAGGTTAGTTTATAAGCCATGAATTCTTCTCAACAAAAATTCAATATAGCAATAATAATATTTTCATTCAGTGTTTGGCTATAGCTTATTTTCGTCTCTATTATACTTGCTGGGTTTTTTTCGTACTTGGGTTCATTTATAAGCCTCTTCAGACCTAAAAAGTATAATTTTTGCTTCAATTTCTTTCATTTAAGTGAAGGAAGTGCCAATAACTCATTGCAATCCACAAATATAAACCAAAAAACTTAAAAGTCACCTAGAATTTTTTTTTAATTACTGTAAACACTAGGCTCATGTGCAACTATTGCGCGTAACGATGCAACTATTACGCGTAATATGAATTGCGTGCAAAATTTCCATTTGTAAATCAAAAGAAATATAAAGAAGTTCACTGCTGAAAGGAAGTATTGCATGACCGCATCTACGACAACTAATAATTATCAACTTGCATTTACTATGATGACTTTTAGATAGACGTACTAAAGTTTTATATTTTGCATCATTTAAACAGTAATTTAATTTTGATTCTAGTTTTAGTAATTAATATTTCTTGATGGCTGAAACACAATGGCTCCATTAAATGAATGGATACTTAGAGATTTTATACAAAAAATTTTTTATAATGACTAAAATTTAAAAAAAAAAGATCTAATAAAATTTTTTTATATAGTATTTTATTTTTATAAAACTTTTAAATTAAATTCAAATAAAATAATAAATAAATTCATTAATAAAATAATAAATAAATTCGTTAATAATATAATAAACAAATTCGTTAATAAAATAATAAAACAATTCATTAATAAAAATGTGAATAAATAACTACATTTTTTTTTTAAATAAAAATATCGTTACAAGTAGTTTTAAATATCGTTTGGTTTCGTTTTCTGACGATTTATTCTAAGAAAATGTTCTACTTCATAGCATAATTGACTGTCATTAGGAAACAACGGCTAACATTGAAAACTTATTATTTTTCAATACATACACATGAATTAGTATTAAATGCTGTTCAAATTCTTTAAAAGGATTGAATTTCTTAAAGCGCTTTAAAGAAGAGATTTGAACTGAATACGAGAAAAGAAGTAGTTTTTCATTTACGTTTATTCAACTATGCAGCGGTTTATTCCAAGGTAAATTAGGAAAAGTCTTAAATTAAATATTCTAAAACTTTTTTTCCCCTACATCAAACTGTAGCGATATCCGTTTTAAGAACTCTAGCAGCCCAATAAAATTTAGCCTTGTTAAAGTTGTCAGAATTAAAAGTCATAAAATCAAGTGCAATGCATGATGTCAATTGTAAAAGGTCCATGGCTTCACCTGACGAGCACAGAGGACAGACACCATTAATAGCTACACCAACGCGGGGAAGTGTTTAAGAAATCCATGTCCTGTCGAGCGTCGGGGTCGTATTGCACGGGGCAAGTCCATTGGGATGGGTGATGAAACAAGTATATTTCAAGTTTCATCAGTTGAAAGGAGTTCTTTTAAGGGTCTGTCTATTTTATTTTTTAACTCAGAACTAAATTAAGAAAAGGATAAAGGAAATTGTGTCTGTGGTAACAGACACAATTTCCAAAGACTACAATTATTTTTGGACCAGAGGTCTCCCTTTTCATTTCCAGGCACCCTGCAATGGCTGGGAATCTACTCTCCCAGCCAGAAGCAATTGCTTTGGATAGATTCATGTTAGCCTTTTCAACAATCACTAGGTGTATAGGAGACAGTTGCCAAGATTTGCAGCTTGGGAGTTAATAAAGATAACTGCTTTATTATTATTATTAATTTAGTCCAATAAAGTTTAAAATTGCATTCCTTATGGCAAAAATCTCAGCATCAAAATTGGAGGCATTAAGACCAATGATGACCAATATCATTCCTCAAAAAAATCTTTTACAATAGAGACCGGCACCAGTATTTCCATCACACGCAGAGCCATCGGTGTAAATGTGGATCCACTCGTTTTACAAAATGGGGATCCACACGGTTTTTTTTTTTTTTTTAAACGAAGAATTTTTTTAAAATTCCGATTTCATTCAAATTGTCCGAAGAACAACATTCAACTGGTGTATGCAGGTGTCCTTGTAGGAATACATTTTTTGTGAATGCAGACTTGTGTTCATAAAATTCTATATAAAGAAGCCCATACCTCACTGGATTATACACTGGATTGTCCTATTCCGAGATGAGAGGGTAAACTCAATATTTTTTATTTCTAATGGCCATTATAATAATAATAATAAGAAAAGTTGAAGACTTTAATTGATATCCTATTCCTAGATGAGAGGGTAAACTGAATATTTTTCTTTCTAATGGCCATTTTATTAATAAGAAGGAAAAAAAGTCGAAGACTTTAATCCGAAGAAAGTGTTTGAAACAGTAAAGCATGGATGAAGTGCCTTAGTATAAGGCTGCATGTCAGCATCAGGTTTAGAAAACTTATTATTTATTGATGGTATAATGAATAATTGACTTTTATTAATCATTCCAAAGAACAGTTAGCCAAGAATTAAGTATTAAAAATAAGTTTAGTTTGTATTAAGATTACGATCCTGAACACATTGCTCTCAACATTTATTTTTAGTATCTTTATAGCTAACTTGAAATCTCCCAAATTCATTTCAATTGCAGGATTAATATTATATAAAGGGTATTTAGAGGGATATAGGGATTAGAATAAGAAAACTAGACGTAAAAAGGAAAAATACTTTGAAAAAACATGTAGTGAATTTAATACCAAAATATTGTATTATATCGTAAATATTCTGACATTTTCTGATTTTTTTAAACTGATTTTCAAAAGCGTATATTGAACTCATTTCAAAGTGAATTGACGATAAATAAAAAAACAATTTACATGAACTGCATTAGATGATTCCAGACAAACTCGTATTTAAAAATAGCGCAATTAATAAAAGAAACTACCCAATTACTCAAAACTGTCTGCATTTTAACGTTTACTTCTCTTCCTGGTTTACTTCACTTGAAAGAGTTGTTCCCCAATTAGAAAAATTCTAAGCAAAGCTTGCATTGTATTTCATTCTTTTTTTCCGAATTTAAATTCACCATATTGTATTTACACACCCAATTCAATGAATAACAGATTATCACTTACAAAGAACGTTATTGTTCGAATGTTGCATAAGAATGAAAAATTCGTCACGTTTCACATGTAACTAGTTGAGAGCTTGCAAAGTCAGTATGTTTGCCGAAGTAAATTATAACAAAAAAATACTTCGTTATTTATAATAAAAAAAGAAATTTGTTTTTTTATACCTTTTTTTTTTTTTTTTTTGAATTATTCTGTTGTCAGGATCTTTTTCTCTATATACATGTAAAGTAAGAAGTTATTGTGCACGCCTGCCTACCTTATAATTTGAAAAAATAAATCATTGAAAAGTTCAATTTTTTTCCCTTTAATTTGGTGATGAAACCGAATTTTACAAAAATATGTTTTTAATTCTATTTTGATTCAATGAGAATCAATAAGTTTTTTGGATACTAAACATCAAGATGGAATTCGTGAGATTGTTATGTTTATAATTGGACTGATATTTTGGATTTAATGTCTTTTTATTAAGTTGTTTATTGATTCGTTAAAAATATTACCTCAGCATATAAATAAGTATAATAAAGACCCCCATGTTGATTGGTTTGGTACGTCGTTCTACTGTCATTTTGTGCACATTTTAGGCTAATTAGACAGAGACCTACAGTTTAAAGTGGATTCCAAGCCACAGACAAACACCCATGCCACCGACAGGATGCCTGAAACTCTTTCCCATGTTCAATCAAAGCCGTCTGCCTACTGGCAGATTTCGCGACAGGAGATGTTTTCTTTGTACTGGGTAGGATTGTCACTCCTGTTCCCAACGCTCTACAGTCATGTTAGTCTGTGACATACGGTTTAAAGTGAATTCCAAACCGCTGCAAACATCCATGGCCCCGCCGGTACTCGAACCCTAAACCCATGGTACCTAGTGCTAATCAATCGGCCACCAGGCACCAAAGTTAGATCTAAAAAGTTATTATTATGAAAACTAATATTATTAATATCACTATCGGAAAAAAGTTAAGAAACTTTTTAAAAAATTCAAAATAAAACCAGAATTACCTTAATCACAACTCATAAAAACGAAATTGAAATATCAAATAAATAGAATTTGAATATTTGTCAATAAAAGAATTTGTCAAAAAAACAAAAACGAATTGGAATTAAAAGAATTAAACTCGATGCGATTTTTATCTTATTTGTGATCTTTCAAATACTTCCCAAATTTAATAAATGAAAACTACCATTCTTTATCTACAGAAGGTAACATAATTACATTTGATTATACGAGGAAAAAAATTAAACCTGTTTAGTGACAAAACACTTATTTATTTATTTTTGATTTTCCGTTTTTTTTTTAATGTTCATTTTATTTAAAGAAAAACCAATCGATACGATCCTGAATTCATTAACAGTACGAGGAAAGAAATTTCAAAACATATCACGTAAGCTAAACCACCAATCTTAACTGAAACAAGCTGTAGGGGAAGTCGCATATCCGATAATCACTTAATAATAGAAGGGGGGGGGAAATTGCGTTTTATTTTGTTGTGATAAAGAATGCAATTTTAATGTTAACTGAAGTATCGTAGTAGCACGTTGTGCATTTCGTAAATAATGCTTTTTGATACGCAGTTGTTGATATTTATTACCAATATAATTTTAAAACTGTTTTTATTTTTCTAACACTCTACTAGTATGACTATCTCTTCGTTGGATATCATACTTTGTCATCATATTTATGAGAAAACTAAAAAAATATTTTTTTTTGTTCTAATGCAACTGGCAAACATTTAGACAGTAATCTTGGATGCCTGAAGGCAAGCGCTGCACCGTCGTTACTCACTTAGCACTACCCAAGAGGTGCGTGTAGCTTGAAGATAAGCAACGGACGCGGAGTAACAATACCCTCGCATCCCTCTACGATATTGTTAGACAGGGTCCTACGGTTTAAAGTGGATTCCGAACCAAAACAAACATCCATGGCATCTCCGGGACTCGAATCCGAAACCTGTCGCACTGAGCGCCAGAGCGCTAGCCACTCGGCCATTCCGGCCCCAAACTAAAAAATATAACCACATAAATTTTTTTCAGTTTGGCTACACTTCATAAGGAGAATGTGTTGAAATAAAGAGTTCAAATTAATAACTAGCCTTAAATAATATACATTTTCAAGACAAAGCAATCATTCTTATATAAGAATTACATATAAACATTCTTCTTCATTTGACGGAACAGCCCCATGGTGGGCCAAGGCCGTCTGGCAGATTTCGAGGAAGGAGATGTTTTCTTTTTACGAGGTTAGGTTGCCAACCCTAATGCCCAAAGTATGGCACCGCCGTGATTCATAACACCGCCATGATTCGAACACGAAACCTGTGGCACAAATCGAACGCTAGTCCTTCGTCCATCAGCTCTCTCTCTCTCTCTCTAATATATATATATAATAATAATTATATAATAGTGTTAACGTGGAATATAAATTGAAAATTTTTATTGTGATTTTTCTACCATATTACTTTCTTGGCCTGAATGGCCGAGTGGCTAGCGCTCTGGCGCTCGGTACCACAGGTTTCGGGTTCAAGTCCCGGCGGTGCTATGGATTTTTGTAGTGGTTCGGAATCCACTTTAAAATGTAGGTCCCGGTCTAATAGGATCGTAGAGCGTTGCGGGGGCATTGTCACTCCGCGTCCGTGGCTTATCTTCAAGTGACACGCGCCCCCTGTGTAATGCAAAGTGAGTACGTCTGTGCAGCGCTTGCCTTAAGGAATCCAAGACCAAGCTGTCTAAGTGTTTGCCAGCTGCATTAGAAAGAAAAAAAAACTTTTTTTACAGTAATTTAACTAATGGTTTTCAATTGAGTCTAAGGCTGGCGCCAACTGCTGGAGTGAAAATCTAATACCAATAAAAAATATAAGATTTTTTTTTTCATTAAAAGTAATTAACTGATTTTTTTTAATAATTTTTGGTTATCAACTTTTGGAATGAAATAATAAACCCCGAATATATATATATATATATATATATCTGGCTCTCGGTAACACAGGTTTCAAAGTTCGAGTACCGGAGGTGCCATGAATGTTTGTAATAGTTCGGAATCCACTTTATACTGTAGGTCCCGGTTTAACATGACTGTAGGGCATAGGGCTGACAACCATAACCTGTAAAAGGAAAACATCTCCTGTCTCAAACTGTGCCAGCAAGCAGACTGCCTTGGCCATCATGAGGCTGTTGCCCCAGTGATGATGATAATGATGTATGTTATTACACATAGCAAAAAAATTAAAGTAAATGCATGTATAAATATTCTTATTTTACTTTTTAGTTTCATTTTTATTGCATTTAAATGTCTTCTGCCAGATTCCGAAAAATGAGATATTGTTATTTTTCTTTTTTACAGGTTAGGGTTGTGAACCCTACTCCCAACAGCCATATGAGATCCGGACTTACGGTTTAAAATGGATTCCGAACTACTACAAACATTTATGGCCCCGCCGAACCAATACCTGTGATACCGAGTGCCAGAGCACTAGTCACTCGGCCATCAGGCCCCACTTTTAAGTATATCATTAGGTATCAAATAGTGAGAGTGCCATAGTTTAGGGCATAATTACGAAAGTTGTGCTATAAATCCGGCAAGTAAGTCGAAAGGAAATTTCTCGTGTATATTCAGCATGAACAAATGAATTCAAAAACCAGAAAATCCTACCATTGCTTCATGCATAAGGGCGCAATAACTTCCAGATGTCTCAACTGGGAAACTTGATTTCAAACTGCAGTGGTCCAAGAACAAAGTGGTTGTCCATTTGCAAACTTATTTGAGATTAACGAATTTCTCGGATTCATGGGCTCAAGCGTAAATATCCTACAATAAAAGAAAAAGAAAAAGAAAATACATATATTTATTTTTTTTTTTACAAAATCCTTTGAATTTTTATTTGCATATTTATTTATCTTTTAATCTTTTTATCTTTTGAAATTTTTTTTGCGTATTTATTTATATAAGCGTGTTTTGTGAATTCTTCAAGAATCTGCTTATCCATTTCCTTTTAGATAAAAAAAGCAACAATTATGTTTTTCGTTTAATGTGCTCGTACATGTAGGCCTGATGGCTGAGTGGTTGGTGCTCGGTGCCGTGGGTTTTGGGTTTGAGTCCCGGTATGCCATGGATGTTTGTAGTGGTTCAGAATCCACTTTAAGCCGTAGATCCCGGCTCATATGACTGTAAGAACTTCACGAAGTTCAGTCAGACTTCTTCTCACCTACATCATTTCCAAACTGTATAGGGGCAACTCAGCTCTAGGCACAGTGATGTGTGATGTAGTAGTAATAGTGTCAGGGAGTTTCAGTTAGTGCTCTTGCATGAGATTATCTCCCATACAAAAAATAAAGAAAATTAAAACGTACATTTACATCAAACCATGAAAATATAAAATAAAATGATATCGTGTGCGTAAAAAAATATGTGTTTTCTACTGCACAAACGCTCTACTAAAAACATAAATCATTCTGAATTTATAACAAGAACTGTTATGTTTGAAATGAATTTTAACTCAATGTACACAGTGAGCTCGAAATCCTGTCCTGATTACAAAATAACCATTGAGTGTAATAACGTAATTTGGATATCAATGGATAGAACAACAGATTTTTGTGCAATTTATCTGAATATAACTGATATCGAAAACGATTACTTAAATCACATTAGTTTTTATTATTTTATGAATCAATCTTCCATGCCTGCGATAAGGTAAATAAACATAATGCCCCGAATATGAGGAACAGAGAATCCACACTAGCGAGGAATAGCCCTAAAGTTAATGTTTGGTGCTGCCTCATGCATAACAAGGTTATTGGGCCTTTTATTTTCACAAAAAGAACCGCTAACGTTTACTTATGCAGACTGTTCAATGCATCTCAATTATAAGAATTTCAATCATGGATATCAGCAAGAATTATTATTATTTATTTATCAGCAAGATGAAGTACCTCCTCACTAGAATTCCTTAGTTCTTGGGCAGGCCTCATATGGCCAATTGGCTAGCCATCTATCCTTTGGTACCATAGTCCTCAGCTTCGAATCCTGGCGGTGGCATGGATGTTTGTTAGAGGTTCGGAATCCAAGTTAAACTGTAGGTTCCAGTCTAATCAGCATAAAGTGAGCAAAAAATAACCGTAGAGCGACAAACAAAACCTTAGTTTTGAGTTCCCAGACAAGAAATTTCCGGACCTGTAGATTGGATTGGATGGACAAACACCATGACCTCCTGATGTTACACCTCTTGATTTTTTTTCTTTTCTGTCTATACCAAGGACGGTCTTTATCTCACCAGTTGTTGACGTTGAAGAATTGAAGGCTAGGAAAAAAGAAGAGTTGTCCTGTTACAGAGGACATGTTAAAGGACTCTTGGCGAGAACAGCTTTGACATTCTCCGTGCTATCAAGGGGACACATGTTGAAATCTACTGAAGTACGTGGTCTTATTAAGAGTATTTACAATGTATCCAACAAAGATGTGTTCAATTATAATAGTTTAGGCACATTAAAGTTTTATTTTCAGAACAAGACTTTATGCTCAACTTGTATATTTATCAATTTTATTTCATAATAGCAATTATGACCTGACGTTTCCTGGTGACAGGAAATTAAACAGATTTGATGTATTTAATTAAAAACATATTTGTAATGAATTAAAGATTTGAGATTAAATAACTCAATCATTCGGGTGTGTCTTTTATTTAATTACACGTTTTGCCAATGTTTCATTCATTTCAGATAAATAGTTTTCCTGTTATCAGCTTTTTTCATTTTGTTGCTGATTAACTTGTTTTTATTAAAATAAAATTCAATATTCATAAAAATCAAGAGTATGTATGAAGAATACATAATTTTATTTGATTTATGAAATATGAAAAATAATATTACTACCATGTTGTAAAAACAATTTATAGACTACTTAAGAGGGGCATGATGGCCGAGTGACTAGCACTCAGGCACAAGCTTCAGCTTTGGGTTCGAGTCCCGGTTGTTCCCTGGATATTTGTAGTGGTTCGTAATCCACTTTAAACTGGTCTAATAAGACTGTTGAGAGTAGGGTTGACATCCCTACCCCGTAAAAATAAACATCTCCTGTTTTTTCCCCAATAAAGTACAATACAAGTGGGGCTGCTACAAATGTATTCATATTTTGCCACCACAATTACCTCTGACCAGTATATACTCCTGGAGCCCAATTGAAGCGCTTTCTGATTTAAGGATTTGTCGTGATCACCCAACTCGGTATAGACACGGAGGTTTTCAGTTAGTTACTACAACTTAATTTCGAAACCAGTTTTCATAATTAGAAACTCACTGTTCAATGTATAAGACCATTTAGGCGAATATATCTTCTTCATTGGTGCAACAGCCCCATGGTGGGCCAAGGTTGTCTGCCTATTGGCAGATTTAGAGATAGGAAATGCTTTCTTTTTACAAGGTAGGGTCAGTCGTTTCGTCAGGTAGTTTTACAGGTCGTCAGCCATACGCACGACGCTTTACAACCATAAGAGACCGAGACCTATTTTTAAAGTGGATTCCGAACAGCTAAAGTGTATTCAAATCCGAAGCCTGTGGCATCAAGCTCTAGTCATTCGGCCATTAGGCCCCAGGCCTACATATACATCATTATTGCTAATTTCAATTTAAAATGCTGTATCACAAAGAAATATTGAAATAATTATAATTTAATAAATCGAAATAATTATAATAAGCATTATAATAAACATTCTTCCATGTGTTAAATAATTATATAAAATATATTTAATAAATCGAAATAATTATAATTTGCATAAAACGAATTTATACACTATTTTTCAGCGAAAGAATAAAATGCAGTTAAAAATAAGAAAGCTTAAAAAAAAAATATTTCACAGACTGTTTTAAATAATTCATATATTAATCTTAAGAATTTACGTTATCATACGAAAACGAGGCTTTCCTCAAATTCTGAGATCTTTCAAATTCCATTTCATCAACCACGACGAAGGATACAAAAAAAAAAAATTTAGAACGTAAATCCACTTGAGCGAAAGTATGTTAAATACCTGTTCCAAAACGTCCTTCGAATGTTTAGAATTACTTCTCGCTGAAAAATAAATAAAAACATTCCACTTAACAAATTATGAGAGCCTAATTCCTGACTAACTGAAGACCCTAAATAAATAAAGCACTTAAGCTTTTGTTTAAAACATCACAGGGAATTCTATGCTGCATTATAACTGTGCCATGACTTGTTTGTGTTCTTAAATGTAGGTTTTGCACGTTCCAAAAATGAAGGTGTTCTTATTCGTTCGTTGAAGGGTACACGTTCTGACAGATTTGACCTTGGGACCGCGCGAATGCTTAATTGTTAATGACCCACTTCCTCAACTCTCAATGAGCGAGAGTGGAGTTTAAATAACAAGTTTTAGTCTTTCAACCCTGCAATTAAAATTTAAAATATGCAAGGCGAGAATTACACATTCATATCTCGCTTTTCGTTATTATTATTATTATTTTTTTTCCCTCTTCGCTTCGGTTGAATGGGTTATTTTTATTCCATGCCAAACGATTTAAGTTTTAAAAATTCATCAAAACTTATCTCGCTATTGTGAAAGGAAAACGATTTTTTTTAAAAATGTTCTTTCACAATTCTTTTTTTTTTTTTTTGAAGCTCTAGTTTGTGTGGAATGGCAACAATGCTTTTTTTTGTAATGCTTCATTGTGATTTAATTCGCGTTATTGGTTGTTTACGCAACAAACTGGTTGTGTTCGGCATTCAGAACACAACTATTCGAGCTGTGAATGCATTCTTCCATGCAATTCTCGCAAATAGATAATTTAAACAGTTTTGACATTTTTTTTTAACAAGTGGATGAGTTTTATTTCATTTCAAATGTTCACTTGATTGATCATGTTTACACACACTGCCTAGTAATCAATTTCATGTAAATTACAATTGAAGAGATTGTAAAATAAATAAATAAATAATGCACATTTGATTAAGTTAAAATATTACGTTTAAAAAAACTTTTTTTATATTTCCAATGGCAAGTTTACAGGATAACATATAAAAAATAAATACAAAGAACAATTGACTGATTTTAGTTCTGTACCTTTGCTTCGCCATATAAAGCGCCAACCATCAGATCAAAGATATCTGTAAATATTGCAAAGACTCAGCAAAGCGTTTAGCATATTTAAGACGTTTTTTTTTTAACTCTTTTGGCAAACAGTTATGGTTTCATTAAAAGTGTGTATACTGTACGATCTTTGATATGTTTACTTCCAATGGCAAGTTTATGGGACAACAAATATAAAAAATAAATACAAAGAACAAGATAGTAAGAAATGACATCAGTTAATCCATCAACCTAAATCTGGCAATCCAATAACACTTCCACGAAGAACAGCAGGCAGTGCAGAACAGGAAGCAAGGTGAGACATACCCATCTCTTCCTGGTTATCACACAGGAGTCAGAGAGGGTCAGGGAAAATTTAACTATATAGGTACTTCATATACCTTTTTTTCTTGATTACTTGCATTTTACTCATTTTAAAATTTTAGTTTATTTTAATAAATGTTTGTTTCAACATTTTAAAAAAAAATTCAGTTGATAAGAAAAGTTAAATGCTTATTAAATGAATAAATTTTTAAAAAGATTTATTAACATTAAGAATAAAATCAATTTAATTATTGAATATGCTGTCAAATATGAAGCACCCTGCTCTAAGATATTATAGTTTCAGATTCGAATCTTGGCGGTGGCAAGGACGGTAATGGTTCGGAATCCACGTTAAACTGTAAGCCCCTGTCTAATTAGCCCAAGTGTGCAAAAAAAAAAAAAAAAAAATGAATGTAGAATGACTAACCAAACTTTACTTTCTTCTCTTTATCTCCTATTCTCTAAGAATATCTTAGAATGTCGAGCTCTTCTTGAAAGATTGACGGTAGAGGGGTGACACGTCGTCCTCCAGTGGATCCCTGGACATTGAGACATTTTAGGTAATGATCAGGCAGATTTGCTGGTTAACGAAGGCACACGGATAGTCCAACAGCCAAATACTTGCAACTCATTTCTTTCCATGAAATTTTATATCAAAGATTCAAATGAGACTTAGATGGAAGGCATTGCTCACTGCTCGGGCTTGGCCGACGAAGTGCAGCCCGTCAACCCCCTCCCACCTGTCAACCGGAACTTCGGAGGGCATTGCTTGATGAGTGGTGTAATATTCCCCAAGATCAGATTGATAATTTGATACTCAGCATGCCTAGGCGTTGTAAGGCCTGTATTGCATCGTCCGGGAGACACACTCCATATTAACCATCATACTAACTATGTTATACTGTTTTTTGTAAATAGGTTCTTTTTTGAAATTTGCTCCAGGGAGTAAAAATCGCAATTTTTATTAATTATGTCAAACATATCGCATCTTTTTTGCTCTTTACCTTTTGTTTAATAAATAGACTTTACAAATAAGTCAAATTTGTTTTGCTTCTGTCTCTTTCTTTGCCTGAACTTCATTATCCTTAATTTATGGACATGAGTGTATTTTGTTGGATATCCACAGGTTTTAAGCACATTACTACATTCTACATTTAGTTACATTCTTTAGTCTACTCAACTTATACTACATATTTTAGCTACTGCTTTGAATAGATGTTACTTTTCCGAATTCTGCTCTCAAGTATTTTGGTTTGGATAAACAATTTTGAAAGGAAAAAAAAACATTTCTTGTTTCACATATTTAATCATTAATATATTCACCATCACTTCCTATGACATTTAACCATCTTTCGAGAAATGATTTGATTCTATCTTAGATAATTCTTTTTTGATTTTGCAACAAAATACTCATTTAGAGAGTTTTCAATCTCCTAATTATCATTGAAACTTTCACCATCACGAAAATGCTGCAAGAGATCTAAACAGATAATAATCTGTCGGGACTATGTCTGGATTATAAGGTGGATGAGGTAGAATTTTCTATCCAACTTCCTAACAACTTCTGCTGAGTCATTTGAGCTGTGTGAGGCCTCTCGTTATCTTAATGAAAAATCACACTCAGTTTATTGAGTAACGCAGGTCGTTTAGTGATAAAACCTGCTTTAAATTCTCTAATTGTCTGCAGTAGATGTCTGAGATGATAGTTTGATCATTCAAAAGCAGTTCAAAATAAACTTTATCTCGCCAAATGCAAAGAAAAAACTTCTTTAGATGCTTACGTGTCTTTGGAGTGGAATGGGTTTTTCTGTTAGGCTTAACCATTATCTTTTTCGTATAACTTTTGTATAAAGTATTCGCTTTTCACCCCCAACTATACGTTTTCAAAAAAGATCAGTTTTATTTCTTGTGACTAGTGATGTGCAAACATTCATTATTTGCCGAGTGTTTTGAGTTCTAAACTCCTATGGAACCCAAACACTAACTCGAGAAACATTTATTATTTTTAGATGCTCTATTATTATATGCATAATGTATATATTCCGTCGTGTACAGTGGTAGGCAGACAGCATGATTCAATATGGACTGTAGTGCCAGGGAGTTAGTTACAGTGGAGTCTACCAGCCTATTCTCTGCTTGTTATACTGAGTTCACTTTACCAGATTATTTTCTACTTATTATACTGAGTTCAGAGTTTACCGGTTTATTCTCTACCTATTATACTTTCACTCTACGAGCTTATTCTCTACTTATTATACTATCACTCTATGAGCTTATTCTCTAGTTGTTATACTGAGTTCACTCTACCAGCTTATTCTCTACTTGTTATACTGAGTTCAGATTCTAACGGCTTATTCTCTACTTGTTATGCTGAGTTCACTCTACCAGCTTATTATTTACTTATTATACTGAATACAGATTCTACCAGTTTAATCTCTACTTGTTATACTTTCACTCTACGAGCTTATTATCTACTTGTTATACTTTCACTCTATGACCTTATTCTCTATTTGTTATACTGAGTTCACTCTACCAGCTTATTCTCTACTTTTTATACTGAGTTCAAATTTTATTGGTATTTTCAAATCATCATTATCAACCTGCGTTGGTCCACCACTACTTCTCTATATATCTTCAAAAATAAAATTGCTAAAACTAAATTCTTCTCAGAATTTTTTTAACTATCGTTGAATTTGATCTTCATTATCTCTATAGATCTTAGATACATTGATCAAATCTTTCGAGTTGATTCCGCAACATTTACATAGAAGTTAAACACAAAAATTATAATATGATAAATATGCAACTTTATCATATATCATCACTACTTCGGAAATAAAAATTTAAATGTATGTTTAATGGTGTGTAAAATATAAGACATGGTATTAAGTTCAAAATAATTTTTTAAAAAATGTGGTATCAAAATCGAATTTGAGTATTTGTATCGATTAGAATTTATTTAAGTTAAAATACCTTTATTGCTTCCCGTTCAACCCAATACATGCTAAATATGCTATATTGGATTCAAATCTAGATTTAGGATTCAAAATCCAGACATCGATTTAAAGATCTCTCTACAGTTGTAAATTAACCTTAGTTGAGCATTCAAGGCAGGAAAGATAGGAAGTAAGTTTTCTTTTTGGAATTTGTTTTTCAATTTTCTCTTAACCATTATGTGACCAGTAGTTCCGCATGTATTAAATTTACTTCCGTTTGCAAATATAACACTGTTCCAATATGGGATTGAGGTTCCAATAAATGGGATTTTTTATGTTTTTGGTAAATGAATTTAGAAGTTTTCGATTCTTTTCACTAATGAAGAATTTATTCCTTGTCATTCAGTCATAATATCAGGTTGATGTATTATACTTCAACTATTTCTAGACACACATATTCCACAATATACTTGCAATTCTTCTGTTTGTCTTACAGACGATAATTTTGGAATAATTTTCTAATTAGATTATTGAGACTAACCAGTTAGATTAATTACGCTAACTAATTTGTGAATTTCTAACGAAGTGTTTTGTTTGAGCTATTCTTGCTTTATTCTAATTATGCAAATAAATATTACATAAAAAAAAAACAATTATTCTAAACAATCAGGCGATTACATTAAAAATATTTCTAATTTAATACAGAAAATTAATCTATTGTAGAATAATTTAATATGAATCTAAATCTTATGCGAAAACTTTTTTAGACTTATTTAGGCTTACCAAATTTTTTTATTTTTTTATTTTTTAAAATTGTGAAAAGTTTAACATTTAAGGAACTGCACCATATTATTTAGAATAAAATGAAGTTTCTTTCAATGTTACGATCATATGAAATGTTTAATTACTTCTACTTCATTTTAATTATTTCTTAAATTATAACGAGAACATACGCATGCAAAAACTCAGATACTGTGTAACAAAAAAAAATGGTACTCAATAAATAATGGTAAGAAATAAATACTCCATATTAGAGTAAGCATATTAGGCATTTACCAAGGCAAGGTATTCAATATCATACCATATCGTTCACCATAAATAATAAATTATGATACATTGACAAGGAAATTATTAATTTAAAGCGATTTGCAGTTGAATTAATGATAATTTCAATTCTCAATTTACTTAATTAAATTTAATTAATTCTTATAATAAGCTTTTCTTTTACTAATTTTAACAAAAATTTAAAATTATACCTCTTACTTTAAAATCCAATTTTATAATTCCAAATAAACCAATCAAAATACAAAATCAAATAGTACATAAAATTTAACATATAAATATTTAATAACGTTTGAATTATTGTTTATTTTGAAATAGTACTTAATGCTTATTACAATTTATGAGTAATAAGTAATGCCAAAATATTCTTGGAACTTATAGAACAAAATCACACCAAACTGAAAAAAAGATTATAATCAAACTTCTGCCTATTCAGTCAGTCGTACTATTACAAATTTTTGAAATGTGATCTTAAAAAACATAATGCATCAATTGTACTATCATTAAGGCTGGAACGTAATTTTGTGGAAAAATTACCAGCTGTCGAAAACGCACTTTCGGCATCTATGCTAGTGGGTGGTACTGTTAGCAATGCGCGATATACTTTTTCCAAGTATTTACCTCTAAATCCCACATCTTCAAATAAATCTATTTCTCGTCTGATTGTTTTGGATATAGTTGATTTCTGTATTGTATTTTGGTATGCTGAATTTTTTTTAGTTATCGCCAATTCTAATTTTTGTTCAAGAGACAATTCCTTTTCACTGTCGACATTAGCGTCATCATAATCTTCGATAACTGTACCGAATTCTTCTGAATGTGGATAAGTTTGTGGATAACTGAATAAGAATAAGAATATGTTATAGAATAAGAATTTCACAGATACGAATTCAAAATTTCTAGTAAATACCGAAAAAACGGTATTTAAACTTGTGAATACCTGTATTACAAAATTGTACAAATGGCTCAAAATACCGGTATTCGGTATCCCGGTATACCGGTATTGCAATCCCTATACGCAATAGCAGCCTTTTCTAGAACTTAATCTCAAATCCTTTTAAAGAACATTTATTATAACGTAAGAACTTGCTCATAACTCGGTGGATTAAAAACAAAACCACTACTTTATTTATCTCCAGAATGTAATGCAACATTGTTACAAGTCGTTCAAACCAATCAATCATTCGAACCAATCAGTCAAACACGAATTGACATTTCCGAACCCGAACCCAAATCCACCGGCTACTGTCTTCACTTTCCCAGAACTGTGCAACCTACTTCGATAATTGCTGCCGCATAACCTTTTCATCGCAAGAGCGCTTTGACTAATGTTTGAGGAAGTTTTTAGTTCTCTCCATTATTTTTAAAGTGTCGCCTGGAGGCGTAGGAAAAAGCGACGAGGAAGCTGAGTTCGCATACCAGTGCTATTTAAAAATACGAACGGACAGCCAAGTTTTATGGAAAGCCTTTCTGTAATGGCCTTAAAAAAAACGTTAAGATCACCCGTCTTGTCAATTTTTTCTCGCTTCACGCTTCCTTTGTGATCTGGCACAGTGGTGGAATGATGTGCTTTACTCGTTCATGTGAACGAGTTCTCGAGGAAGTAAAATGAACGGTTAAAGTGATCAGGACTTCTAATCCGTTTATTGGTGATTTTTTTTTTTTTTTTTTTTTTTTTTTTTTGAGGTAATGTTTCGTGTCATCGATGATGAATTGGATGATTAATTGGAATCGAAAAGGAAAGATTAAAACATGAATCGTAGGGTTTAAGTCTGAAAAGAAAAAAAGGAAATTGGGTTCAGAAAACAATAAGTTATTTTTTTTTAAATCCTTTAATTATATGATGAAGATAAATTAGGTACTTACAAGTGTTTTTTCATTTTTTAAGTATAAGAACATCGTTTTTTAATCATAAGCGTGTGCCTTTTTTGAAAATAAATTCATGGAATTTTTTCGATAATTGTTTTCTCCTTATCTTAAAAATTGTGGCATTTTCTTACAATTTATTTTTAATATGGAATGTTTGCTGGCAATTATTTGGGCGAAAATTTAATATTCGTAATGTGTATGATATTTATAATGCAGAATTTAATACATTAAAAAAACCATATGGCTGCTGATGAAGATTAATTGAAATGATAATATATATGCATCACGCATATTAATAACTATATACATATACGACATATGATACACAACTGTTCTGTTTAACGTAGTTATTTGAAGTAGTGCAAAAGTCTATTAAATGTAAATTAAATTCGATAAATTTTAAATACAAAACCCTCTTATTGTATTGAGTAGGTTGAGAAAACAAACTATTTAATCGATGACTTATTTTTTACCAAGGGTAATTTGGAATTTTAAAATGGGATAAAAATACGTGGTATAGTTTCAATTAACAAATTAAATTGTTATTCCTTTATTCACAATAACTTTCACACGTGAACATTAAAAATAAAAACTTTTAATATCTCGCATTTCTTTTTCCTAAAAAAAATGGAACAAAATTTGAATGGGCGATATAATAAATTACTTATAGCAATATGAGAAACTAAAAATTGGAAATGCATTTTATCTCTAAATCGTTCCCATAGTCATTATGCACAAAACTTAAACTATTCCTATAATAATTATGCATAAACCGTAAACTATTTCCATAATCATTATGCACAAGCCTTAAACTATTCCCATAATCATTATGCACAAACCTTAAACTGCCATAATCATTATGCACAAACCTTAAACTATTGCCATAATCATTATGCACAAGCCTTAAGATATTCCCATAATCATTATGCACTTACATGCCTTTGAAAGTACTTACAAATGTTTGAAAAAATGAATTTTCCAACATTTGAAAAGTTCTGCATTATCAAATTATTGAATTTTAAAGTTTCTTCTGAATGTGAGTGCATATTAATAAAAAAAAATATTTTCGGGTAGTCGCTATTTATTTATCTCCATGCTTCAATTTAAAGACAGATTAAATTCCATAAAAACAAATTCAAATTATACTTTTATTATACAAGGGCCAAAAAAAGCTGTACAATTGGAAGGTACTGGAAAAAAATCCTTTATACTTAAGCATATCTGCTATAATTATCTAAATCCATTATAATTATTCACAATATTATTTACTATTGTATATTTTCAAAGAGACTTATTCAGAAATGTATTTTAGAATTATTAAATAATGTATTGTGCTTGTTTACTCTAACTTGGATTAATTTCTTTTTTCAAATTTATATATTCCATGAATAAAAAAAAAAAGAGAATTTTTACATTTTAAAAAGGCACTAACTTCTTATCGCAAATCTGGCAGTTTGTTTTGCTCTGTTTAACAAACATAGGCATAACGAGGAAGACTATTTAAAGTTTAGTGCCAACTTAATCTAACGCAATGGTTCTGAAACTTTTCTATCTGGGATTATTTAAAATCTTACAAATGCTGGTATATGCCCTATGTACAAATTTCTGACAAATATTTTTAATAATTAAGTCAAATATTTCAGAAAAAAATTATGCGATACAAAAAAAAAATGAAATATACTTTGGGTTTATTCATTGCTGTGTTGGTGAGAAACATGAATCTGTTGTCTCTTAGAGATGCCGATGCTTGGATATATGTTTGTTTTGTCGCTCTACGGTCATTCTGTGCATATTTCGGGATAATTAGATCGGGATCTACAGTTGAACGTGGATTGTAAGCCACTTACAAGCATCCATGCTAACGCTAGGATTCGAACCTGAAGTTTGTGGTACCAAAGGTCAGAGAGCTAGCCAATTGGCCATCAGGTCACTTATGTTTGAAAGGCAAATTTTCACCTCCTTGTCAATACATTGGAGATTTAATTTCTTTTTATACTTAATTGTGGTGTGGATATAGAAATAATGATGCTGAAAAACGCAGTAATATGTTCAAAGCCTTTTTAGATATAGATATACACTGAAGTGACAAAAGTCATGGGGTAGCAATATGCAAATTTTCAGATGGCAGTAGCATCGCGTAGAACAGGTATAAATGCGCAGTGCTTTCGCAGAGCTTTTATTTCTGTTCAAGTTATTCATGTGAAGAGGTTTTGACGTGATGATGACCGCACGACGGGAATTAACAGACTTTGAACGCGGAATGTTAGTTGGAGCTAGACGCATGGGTCATGCCCTTTCGGAAATCGTTAGGGAATTCAACATTCCCAGATCCACTGTGTCAAGAGTGTGCCGAGAGTATGAAATTTCAGGCATAACATCCCACCATGGTCAGCGCAGTGGTCGACCGCCTGCATTTAACGGCCGAGACCGGCGACGTCTGCAAAGAGTCGTAAATTCTAACAGACAAGCAACACTGCGTCAAATAACAGCAGAAATCAATGTGGGACGTACAAGGGACTTGTCTGTTAGAACTGTGCGGAGCAATTTGGCTTTCTTGGGCTATTCCAGCAGAAGACCGACTCGAGTGCCTTTACTGACAGAACGACATCGCTTGCAGCGACTCTCGTGGGCACGTGAGCATATCGGTTGGTCCCTAGATGAATGGAAAACCGTGGCCTGGTCCGATGAGTCACGATTTCAGTTGGTAAGTGCTGATGGTAGGGTTCGAGTGTGGTGCAGACCCCACGAAGCCATGGACCCAAGCTGTCAGCAAGGCACTGTTCAAGCTGGTGGTGGCTCCGTAATGGTGTGGGCTGTTTTTTCATGGCATGGACTTGGTCCTCTGGTGCGACTGGACCGAACATTGACTGGAAATGCTTATGTTCAGCTACTTGGAGATCACTTGCAGCCATTCATGGACTTCATGTACCCAAACAACGATGGGATTTTTATGGATGACAATGCGCCATGTCACCGGGCCACAACTGTTCGCGATTGGTTTGAAGAACATTCTGGACAATTCCAACGAATGATCTGGCCACCTAGATCGCCCGACATGAATCCCATCGAGCCTTTATGGGACATCATCGAGAGGTCTGTTCGTGCCCAAAATCCTGCACCATCAACGCTTTCACAATTATGGACGTCTATCGAGACAGCATGGCTCAATATTCCTGCAGAAGACTTCCAACGACTTGTTGAGTCCATGCCACGTCGAGTTGCTGCACTTCGCCGGGCGAAAGGAGGGCCGACACGATATTAAGAGGTACCCCATGACTTTTGTCACTTCAGTGTATATTCTTTTTTTAAAAAATCCAAAAGGTTTCAAGAGACAATTCCTTATGATTAATCTTCAATCAACTGTGAGTGGATATAGTTGATAATTCTTCTGTTAATACTGAATCAAATCACTTACGTTTCTATAAATGGTTTTCTAATCCAGTCATATTGTTCAGAATTGAGTGATGGAAAATAAGAAATCAATTTTTCCTCTAAACTTGTTAAATGTTCAACTATTATTGAAAGTGTTTTATTTATGCAAGTGTTACTTACCAATAGAAACTTTTCCAAATTCTGATCAATTCCAAATCTGAAGTTTTCTCTACCCCGTGTGGGTCCGGTTTAGAATAGCCTCACTGTAACCCACGCATGTCGTAAAAAGTGACTAAAATACGTACCCAGTGCCCGAGAATATAACCGTGTGAGATAAAGTCAGACTTCTCCCTCTTTGGGCTCCATGTCTTCGTGCCGCAAGGCTACGAACAAAAAGAAGATGCGTTTTTTTACCCTTTATCATGACTCGCCTACACGGGTTCATGCACTTGGTCTAGATGTTGCTTTCGATCAAGTGGGATAAGAAACAAAACAATCTCTGAAGGGCTTTCATTTTGAATGTGTATGTGACAATGCATGCTAGTATACAAAATATTGAACTGCTCAAATATAGCTGTCATACTGTAAACTAGCATTCCAAAATTCGGTCATTTTTTCATCTCTTCAAAAAACGAAAGAAGTTCTTGTCTTAGTTTGTGTACATGGGTAAATATTTTCCCTCTTGACAGCCCTCTCACCTTAGTGTGTAAAAGCAACCGTCTGCATTGTGAATCCATATCGATACAAAGCTTTCGGAATAAACGCGATTTAACAAGTCACGCATTAATAAAATTTACCATTTGACCATTGATAATTTTTTCTTGATGTAAAACTTCTCTTAATTTTTCTTCCAATAATTTTGCCATCAAGGCCTCCTTATGAAGAAAGCAGTTAGTTACGATAGCATTCTCAATTTGTTTTTTAACAAAAGATGCAAGACCTTTAACATAGCCTACCATGGAAGGGGCTCCATCTGTACAAATGCCTACACACGAATTCCACGTTAAGTGCCCTTTGTCTAGATAGTTATTCGAAATGTTAAAAACGTCAGACACACTTAATTCTTTGCAAAAAAATTAATTTACTATTTGATCTTCATTAATAAGTATTTTATGTATTGCGAGAGTTAATTGTCTGCTGATTCATCAAATTGCGATGCAAAATTTTAATACTGAAATTTATTACTGAATAAATTTTTCTCGATATCAAAAGGCCTATAACACGACTACTAACTGTATCGTTGGAAAGAGGAATATTTACATTGCTGCTTCTTTTACTAGCATTGCTATGACCATTTTTCTGCATGCAGGCACAACATGTGATTCACCTAAAATATGAGCTTTCATATTTTTTACTCTTAGTTCTGAGACTTGATAAGAAGTGATTTGAACTTTATCAGAAAGAGACATTACATTTTTTAACGAATTTAATTTGCTGTATAGACAATCTTTAGTAAAAACATACAGATCTATCTTGTGAATTAAAATATAAAAAAAAAAGATAATTTAATTGATTAGGAAGTAATGATTCATTTGAGATTTTACATTCATTTACGAAATACACTGAAGTGACAAAAGTCATGGGATAGCAATATGCAAATTTTCAGATGGCAGTAGCATCGCGTAGAACAGGTATAAAGGCGCAGTGCTTTAATTTCTGTTCAAGTTATTCATGTGAAGAGGTTTTGACGTGATGATGACCGCACGACGGGAATTAACAGACTTTGAACGCGGAATGTTAGTTGGAGCTAGACGCATGGGTCATGCCATTTCGGAAATCGTTAGGGAATTCAACATTCCCAGATACACTGTGTCAAGAGTGTTCCGAGAGTATGAAATTTCAGGCATAACATCCCACCATGGACAGCGCAGTGGTCGACCGCCTGCACTTAACGACCGAGACCGGCGATGTCTGCAAAGAGTCGTAAATTCTAACAGACAAACAACACTGCGTCAAATAACCGCAGAAATCAATGTGGGACGTACAAGGGACTTGTCTGTTAGAACTGTGCGGAGAAATTTGGCTTTCTTGGGCTATTCCAGCAGAAGACCGACTCGAGTGCCTTTACTGACAGAACGACATCGCTTGCAGCGACTCTCGTGGGCACGTGAGCATATCGGTTGGTCCCTAGATGAATGGAAAACCGTGGCCTGGTCAGATGAGTCACGATTTCAGTTGGTAAGAGCTGATGGTAGGGTTGGAGTGTGGCGCAGACCTCACGAAGCCATGGACCCAAACTGTCAGCAAGGCACTGTTCAAGCTGGTGGTGGCTCCGTAATGGTGTGGGCTGTTTTTTCATGGCATGGACTTAGTCCTCTGGTGCGACTGGACCGAACATTGACTGGAAATGCTTATGTTCAGCTACTTAGAGATCACTTGCAGCCATTCATGGACTTCATGTACCCAAACAACGATGGGATTTTTATGGATGACAATGCGCCATGTCACCGGGCCACCTAGATCGCCCGACATGAATCCCATCGAGCATTTATGGGACATCATCGAGAGGTGTGTTCGTGCCCAAAATCCTGCACCATCAACGCTTTCACAATTATGGACGTCTATCGAGACAGCATGGCTCAATATTCCTGCAGAAGACTTCCAACGACTTGTTGAGTCCATGCCACGTCGAGTTGCTGCATTTCGCAGGGCGAAAGGAGGGCCGACACGATATTAAGAGGTATCCCATGACTTTTGTCACTTCAGTGTATAGTTGCAAAGAGCGATGCTCCCTTCCGGTTCAAGTGAAAACAAAGCTTAAATAACTTTTAATATATTTTCGTGAAAGTCGTGGTTATGCTTTCTTATTTGCACATGACTTTTGCTCATTTCGAGTATCTGATTCTTCAATAGCATGCTTCTTTTTTGAAAAATCTACCCATTTCATTTATCTGAAGTAATATACACATAACTTTCATGTCCAACACTTTCAAAATAAGTGATACTCCCTTTCAGTATTTGATTCTTCAATAGCAAGCTTCTTTTTGAAAAAGCTATCCATTTCATTTATCTGAAGTAATATGCATTATCTTATTAGTAATATGCAAATAACATCCACGTCCGACACTTTCAAAATAAGTAATATACACAATAAGAATAACAAATCGGCTAACAAATTCTCACAGCTATATATTCAGATGTTCAACTAACAGACTACTATTTACAAACGGCAGAATCTCATAGGCTGTAATGGAATTTTTTTTAACGTTGAAAATCTCATAGATGCTAGATCTCCTAGTAGCCAACCACGGAACTTACCTCTTCCAGGTTTTCAAAAACATTCATTGTCGTGTTATTCGCTATTTGGCAAAAAGCAACCAGAAAGGCTAGTTTGTAATAAAAGCTATTTTTGATCCGAAAAATTAACAAGAAAATGAGTAACTATATCTATTTTTATACCTGGACACATATTTCTCTGGGATACCATCACCCTTTGAAAACCACTGCTCTAACGGTACTCAAAAACTCATTAATGTTTGGGTTTTTTTATTAATCCTTTATGAATGATTAATCTACCAAATCATTTAGGTAAGAATGAGTTGTGTATTGACGAGGTACTTTGGTAGAGCAGCGACCTCTAACACCTGTCTTTATTTGATCTATTGCCCATTGAATTATTGAAAAAAAGCAAGCTTTTCATTTACTTATATAAAAAAAGTATTGCAATCAAGATAGAGGAAACAAGTTTAATTGCAGAGCAGGGGAAGTAAGAAGATAGATTAATTGCCGACAGGCGAATCTTGCAGTATTGGAACTACAGAAGGAAGTTATCAATAAAAGAGATATTGCTAGTGATATTAAGAACAGCTGATGAAAACAGCCCAGAGCTTAGTATCAATTTTCCGGCGGGCAAGGATTATAATTTGGAAGAGCGTTTACTACTTGATTTTCAATCTTTGGAACGGAATTATTAAACTGAAGAGATTTTAAAAATTAAATTGCCCCGATATTAGGGAAGTCAATTGCATTTCTGATGTATTCCTTTCTATAAAAACTTTATTTTTAAGTCTTTGAACGATTTTCATCTATGGGCTTCCTGTGGAGCTCTAAACCAGACAAGCACTGGTAATTACTGGACGCATGTAATTCATGTAAATTAATCTAGACTAATTAAACGTTTATTTGCAAGAGATAATTACTATTGATGAGTGAGTAGAATATGCACAGTGCTTTATTGAATCGATTATGAAGGCACTCGCTATGAAGAAGATTAGATTCACTAAGAAAGTTAAGGAATTATTTATCATTTTGAGCAGCTTATATAATAAATATATTTTATTTTCGTTCTGCGTGATAAAAGAGCACTAGAAGTTTTAACCTATGTTATGATTTCATTTTTTTCTCGAAGATTGTGTAAAAGAGCACATTAAGTAAAAAAAAATTATCTACTAAAGACAATATGGGAAATAGAATAATTGCTAAAATTGTATACAGAAGAACATTTCGTATAAAAAATTTTTTTGTATATCAGTGGGCAAAGTGTTTCACTCTTGTAAACTTCAATATAGTAATGTAGTTGAATACAATGAGATGGAAATGATTTCTGACTGATTTGTTATTAAACTTTCAGTGCAATTGATATTTTAACCATGTTCCATGCACATTACGTTGTTTCTACATTAATTTTGAAGAAATTATTTTTTAGGTGTAAATTTTTTAATCGTGTATTTCGTCTTATTATTTCTTTTTAAACCTTACATTTGTCTTTTAAATAGGATGCGTGTCTTGCCAATTTTTATACGTATATTTCTCATGGTTTTTATTAATGTTTTCGCAGAGTCACGAATTTAATTGATTTTATTGCCAATTATCTTTTTTGCTTTTTACCACCTTGTTTGGCGCAGCTTGGCAAAAACTGGCCTTTGTGCCATAAAACTCTAACCAACCAATCAACCAATCTAACATTTCACTGACAGGAGACGTTGGAAATATATTGTCTATAGAGTTTTCAAGGGAATTAGCCGCATTGGCATATCATATAGAAAAACCATAACATTCTCACCAAGCAGCCTGGCTAGTTGCGTAAGGCCCTTATACAAGCTGTCCATTCTTACACTTATACAATATTACGCTTATACAAGCATGTCTGAAGCTTATACAATAATTGTCCTGTCTGCATGACGATAGTTTATATATATTTATTACGCCAACTGCGGAGCCTGAATGACCGAGTGTCTAGCGTTCGATGCCACAGGTTTCTGGATCGAGTCTGGCAGTGCCATGGATGTTACAGTGGTTCGGAATCCACTTTGGGCCGTAGGTCCCGGTCTCATATGACTGTAAGAGCGTCACTAGTTGGACTTCTACCTAAGGACGCTCCAACACAATAGAAGTTGCCCACTTTTACCTTCAACCATGAGTTCATACGGGTTCGTGGACTTGGTCTAGATATCTGCCAAGTGGGATGAGAAACAACACACAACGCCAGCTGCATGCTTTAACATTGGCCAACGCATCGAGCTATCAATACATTGAATTTAAGTATTAATGAAGTATTAGATACTTCATTACGATAGTTTATATATATTTATTATGACAGCTGCATGCCTCAACACGGGCCATCGCATCGAGTTATTAATACATTGAATTTAACTATTAATGAAGTTTTATATTCTTAATGTCATTAGTTTAAATTAATTTGTATTTAGTTTATATTATATTATATTCATTTGTACCAAAATTCAAAAATAAATCTAATTCAAAAATAACTTTAATACATGCGTATTAATAAGTACTGTAGAAAAATTTGATAATTTAAATGAAGTTTTGCAAACGTGAAAATATGCATTTTTTCACAATTCATACCTAGTAGTAAAATTTATCTCTCTTCGTTTTGCATCATACTTAAACAAACGCGGTTTATAGATAAATTGTGAAAGTATAGATGATGCAAAACATCATTTTGCATCATACTTAACAAAACGCACATATGTAGTTAATCAATGTATAAATCATAATGCATAAATTCATTTCCAGATAACACCAGCTGTCAAATATTTTTTAAATATTTTTTTTATTAAAACTTGTTTTCAATAATTTATTTAATTTTATTTAACAGAAAAGAAATAAGGACAATTGATATCATCGGCATTATGTATTTCCTGGATAAATGTTTCGAAAAATGTAACATATTCTTTTGTTTTCCGCTTTGCAATCGATTTTGACATTTCGACCGATGTGACTGATTTGGTAACCATGAAACTGTATTGTTGAAAGTTGCGTCTTGCATTTCCATCTATCTATTAATTTATCCATAAACCTTATTTCATATTCATATATAACAATATTCATATATAATAAGTATTCCATCAACAATTCTACTTTCATCAATATTTCACAATAAAGGTATTTAAATAAATTTAAAGAAAAATAACGTGGTATATTGTGAGAAATTTAGGGCCTGAATGGCCGAGTGGCTATCGCTCTGGCGCTCGGTACCACAGGTTTCGGGTTCGAGTCCCGGCGGTGCCATGGATGTTTGTAGTGGTTCGGAATCCACTTTAAACCGTAGGTCCATGTCTAATAGAATCGTAGAGCGTTGCAGGGTCATTGTTATTCCGCGTGCATGGCTTATCTTCAAGTTACACGTGCCCCCTGGGTAATGCAAAGTGAGTAGCGTCTGTGCAGCGTTTGCCTTAAGGCATCCAAGACCAAGCTGTTTAAGTGTTTGCCAGCTGCATTAGAAAGAAAAAAAAATTGTGAGAAATTTGACTTACACACTTGAGCAAAATATGAACGCGTGTAGTTTTTGATCATTTGATCTATTTATGAAACATATTCTACGTTAAAATGGTGAATAATAAAACTGAAATCTAAGGAAAAATATTCGTAATCCTATGTATATAAAAATGGGATGCGTATATTTCAGTAGACTTAAAAAACTTTTTTTTTCTAATGCAGCTGGCAAATACTTAGATAGTTGACTTTGATGCCTTAAGGCAAGCGCTGTACAGACGTTACTCACTTAACACTACCCAGAAGGTGCGTGTAGCTTGAAGAT
This sequence comes from Caerostris darwini, assembly GCA_021605075.1. NCBI lineage: Eukaryota > Metazoa > Arthropoda > Arachnida > Araneae > Araneidae > Caerostris > Caerostris darwini. The sequence goes on along the minus strand of BPLQ01011354.1, from coordinate 103,802 downwards.
AAGCTACGGACGTGGAACAATACCCCCGCCACGCTCTACGATCATGTTAGACAGGGACCTACGGTTTAAAGTGGATTCCGAACCATTACAAACAACCATGGCCCCGCCGGGACTCGAACCCGAAAACTTAAAAACTGTAACACATAAGTTTTTTTTTTGTTTGAATTTATTATTTTATTTCAAAGATTCAAAATTTAAGGAAGCTTTTTTAATACTTATTTAAATAAATAAAAACCTTATTTTTTTTTACTGCTGTTAGTTTCTCACTCCACCAGAAGGCGTCAGGCTTGAAAAATTCACTGGTGCCATTAGTTGTGTAATTGTACAAAATAATAATTGAAAATTGTAACGCATACGTTCCTTTTTTTTTTTTTTTTTTTGTCTGAAATTATAATTATATTCTAAAAATTCAACATTTCAGGAAACTTTTTTATTATTTATTAATTAAATAAATAAATATCTTAATTTTTTTTTATTGCTATTAGATTCTTACGCCATCAGATGGGGCAAGGTTTGAAAAACCCACTGGCGCCATTTGCCATAAGATTTAGAATTTTAACTTTCAATTTTAATTTTTCAAACTAACATTGTTATATTCTTAGCAATTAATGCTAACAGATTAAAGGTGAAAAACATTATTGGAAATTCTTCAGTAAGAATGTTTGCTTGATTTAGCCAATTTATATAATTTAAGGGTGTAGAGCTGTGGGTTAGAGCAACTCTGGATTGTAACAGAGTGTGGCTGGATTGAGACTTGAGATACAGTTTTGAGAACACACAGCTTTATTTACACACGCACAAACATCACATGCATACAATTAGAGACGTACAATAAAGACATATAATTTTAGACTCGTAGAAGAATTCCACGAATAAGTCGAAAATAAAGATACCCAGGTACGCGCTAGATGCGCGAAATATACTTATTCTCCTAGTGAGAGTCTGTAGGCCAACTATTCGCAGGGTTGAGTTAAATATATTTCCTGTCGGGATGAGAGATTACAAACTAAACATTTCTCAGTGGCAGCGCTGGTTGAGCTGTACTTCCTCTCGGGTGAGAGTCTGGAGGCCTACTGACACTTTCTCCTAAACGCCGCAGAGGCACTTTTGCCAGTGCGTAGGAGAAAGCATGGTTACAAAGACAGTTAATTGAAATCTCGAACTTTTTTCTTTGCACAGAAGCTTTTCCTTAATAAAAGTTTATTGAAATTAAAATGTTTTATTTTCTGTAACCGAGCAATTTTAGTTTAAACAATATGTTATTATTATATAACATAATTGACAGAACAACAAGAGCATATTGATTACACGAAAAGATCAGTTTGGTTTTTATGAATATATTAAGAAGAACGCTGCCCGAATCTATAATTCTAAAGCTTTAACAAAATAAAGTTTTGAATATTCTTGACGAATTCGATTATTTGAAAAGAATGGGAGAAAAAAAATAATTGGAAAATTTAGAACTGAGTAGGAAAGAAAAATTGTGCCGAAGAGGGATTTTTTTTAATCCTTCAATTATATGGTTGAAAAAAAACTATCAGTGTGAAAAATTGTTTGCTTCATAAAAACGTTAAAGTTTAAAAAGTAAAAGTTAGTTCTAGACTTTTATTTTTCGCAAAAGGCATTTTTCTTTTAATTCTGAAGAAAATGAGGTTAAAATTTTTTCATTTTGAGGTTTAATTTCAAATTACAAAGCAAACGGATAAAAAATACTTTAGCTCATCATTTTGATAATATTTATTTTAAGTTTATTTTACAGACAATATATTTATTTATGTTGAAAATTAAATTGATATTATCAATATTAAAAATTAAAAAAAAAAAAAAATATTTAAAAATAAAATATTAAATTATAAAAATGAAATATAAATTTAAAAGTAAAATATTAAATTATAAAAATAAAGTATAAATTTAAAAATTTATTTACATACGCACAAGCACCACCATGCAATTAAAGACATACAATATTTAACACATTTAAAAACATATTATTATAGACTCGTGAAAGGACTCCACTTCTAAGCCGAAAATCAAAACTCGGCTAAGCGCAGGGTGCGCAAAATATATTTCCTCTCTGGGAAAGTGTCTGTAGGTCAGCTAATAAGCAGGGTTGCGCTAAACATATTTCTTCTCGGGATGAAAGACTATAAACTAAACATTTCTCAGCAGGAGCTCCGGTTGCGCAATAATTTCTCTCGGATGAGAGTCTCGAGGCCTACTAACCATTTTTCATGAACGCCACAGAACATGCTCTAGCCAATGCTTAGGAGGAAGCATGGTTACAAAAATAAATAAAAAGAAAATTTTGAATATAATTTGCTTTAAATAAATGTTATAGTATTTCAATACAAAAAAAGTACCTATTATCCAATACATTAATTTTTATTATTGATAGTTATGTCAATGTAAACCATTGTAAAATCCATGCACCGCATCATTGCAGATACGAAATAAAATATTAGCAGTTTACTGAAAAGTTTTAAAAACTGTCCTTTTTATGAAGCAATTCTTTCAAATAAAAACATACATATCAGATTTCAGACCTATTAATACTATTTTATTATTTTTCATGCGCATCTAAAAATATTATTTTAAGTATATCCAAACGAAACTAACATTTCATTCAGAATCTACATTACTTTTTCGCAAGACGGTTGCAGTGAAACCGGAGCTTGAAATGATACTTAGTCTTAAAAGAACTACAATGTTTAGAGGCAAATGGAATTCTATTTTTAATCATCTCCATACTTTTAAAATGGCGTCCGTCGAATTTTAAAGAGAAAGATACTGTCCTGGCCTCTTTTCCACGAGGAGAATAAATTTTCCAAGTTGAGACCTTTTTGACGTGCAAGAAAAACTTCCGCATTTGGTTGAAAGCTTTTTTTTTAGCGGCCAGGTCAATTTTTCACTCGGTTTGTTTTATAATGGACGACTTACTCGGCGTTAGTTTAAAATAAACGCATCGTTATTTTTCAAATAGGCATCGGTAGGTAGGTTCAATAGGTTTTCAAAATTTGTTGCATTTGTTGAGAAATTACATGAAAACAAACATATTATCATTATTCTAAAAAGTTTTATGTTTAAAAATGCAAAACTAATAGATCGTTAAATTTTTCATAATTATAAATTAATAATCAGTTTGGGTTTTTTTGTCGCTCTAAGGTCATCTTGTGCACACGAGGACGAGACTCACAGTTTAAAGTAAGGAATAATCAGAGATTACGAAATAGACCAAGGAAAATTCTGCTATTTGTCTTTGGTGTGACCCATTCAAAGCAAAATTATGGACTTTTGAAATTAAAATATTAGTTTTCACTTTATTTTGGATGATTTGGAGCCGTTTTCTATTTCAAATGAGATACTGATTAAACTGCGGCTAAATATTTTGTGGGCCTGATGGCCTAGTGATTAGCGCTCGGTGCCACCGCTAAATTGACCTGGTGCCGTTTTGGGTTCGAGTCCCTGGTGGTGCCATGGATGGTTGTAGTAGGTCCGGTCCGGTCTAATATGACTGTTAGGCATAGAGCTCTAAACGAAAACATTTCCTGTCTCGAAATCTGCAAGTAGGTAATCAGGTCTTGGCCCACAATGGGACTGTTGTGCCAGTGATGATGATGATGAATTATTTGTACAAACTATAACTCATCATCATCATCGGCATCAGCCATTAAATTATTTTCCATAAAACGTAAAGTCTTGTTTCCACAACGGTTAGTTCCTAGCAACGTTTCCATTCTTATGTTTCGAGCAATCCAAAGGAAAGAGCAAATGTAGGTCATTGACTTCCAGAGATAATTTCCCCTCATTTGCATGATGTAGGAAAAAAAAAATCTGGACAGTCTCTCTTATACATGCTGTCACAATCATTA
>BPLQ01011354.1:0-90409 GCA_021605075.1 Caerostris darwini | reverse complement strand
TGTGTGTGTGTGTGTGTGTGTGTGTGTGTGTATAATTGAAATTTAATTGATTTAAATTCATTGTATATTGACTATTATGCTTCTTTTATAGCGTCGACATGTATGTTAAAATTATTTTATAACTTTATTTTATTTTAAAACCTTTTTTAGGTTTACTGTGCAATTATTAATAATTTTTATGCACTTCTTATTAGTGTTTTGAATGTATATTGGCATAGTTATGAGTTTGAAAACTTCTCCTTCCTGTGACAGAGTTGGTTAAAAAAAATCAAAAAAAGGGCCGCTTCCGGTCGTTGCTACCCTTTGATCACAGCTGGCTTGGGATTGTTTTTCGCCGAAAATAAAGGATCAAGTGGTATTCGCTTTGAATACATGACTGGTTAATGGGCAACAGCCAGTTGGGGGCATCATGGTACCTAGATAACAATTTACCAGATTGTGTGCTTTGGCTCCTCTGATGTTCAACTTCTGGTTCGCATGCAAGAGGTACGAAGATCAAGAGTTGACACATCTTAGAATTTGTGTAGTGAAAAAGGGGTGGGCGGCATCAGCGTGGGATCAGAGAATCCTCCTCTTGCAATTAATGTAAAGATTTCCACTTTATACCAATGGCTCTACAGGGGTGCTCTCCTGCTCATCCTGAATGTCCTGTATACCTGTAGTTCAAAGCACAGATGACTTCAGTATGGTATATGGTATTAACACCCCAAAAGTTGTTCTTATTGTTTTAAAAATACATAAAGTATTATAAAACTCTTTTAATTCTTCTTGCGACCTGATGGCCAATTGGCTAGCACTCTGGCCTTTGGTAACACAAGCTTCAGGTTCGAATCTTGGCGGTGGCATGGTTAAAAAGCAAAATTGAGCAACAACTACATCACTTGGTCCGCTTGGAATTATGAGAGGTTCCTCAACTTTCCATCACTTCTTTGAGTGGTTCGGAATCCACGTTAAACTGTAGCTCCCGGTCTAATTAACCCAAAGTGTGCAAACTAGCGATAAACCAAACGAAACCTGGATTCAGGTTCAATAGGCCAATTAAAATAGAATGAAAAGCAAGAAGAGTTGGACGAAGACAACATAAAAAACAGAGAGGGGTAGATTTAAAAAAAAAAAGGGGGGGGTATAGCTGAGGATAAAGATTCTGGAGAGAGCTGAAAGATGCAAAGAACATCTGACATTGGGGATTAAATAGGGAGAGATGGAGTCTTCAGATATAAGAATTCGCCTGAAGGAACTCGATCCTTAACGGAAACGAAAAAGTAGTCTGTCTGTTTCCGGAATCAGCTAGTCTCTACCGAAGATAAAATTTTATCAAAGATTCAATTCCATTCAATTTCAGATTTATCAAAAGTGAAACATTGCTAGGTCCACTAATTAAATAATAAAAATGGTAATTCAGTTTGGCTTTTTATAGAGCTAATTTGTTTGTACTCTAAACAAGAAATGTGATTAAAAAAAGTAAAATACAATTGTAAACAACAATAAATATCACAAGACAGAACCGAAGCTGTTAAATGAAATGGAACACAACCAGACCGAAACAAAATCTTTCTTTTTTACTTTCAATCTTTGGATCTTTCTTTTTACCAAGCAAAATGCAAACAATTAATATAAAAAAAATAATATAACAATTAATATAAAGTCAATTCCTACTTTTTTTTCACTGTATTGCAGAGAGTCCTTTATAAATAATTTTCATTCATTTTTTTAAGTTTATCTGGCGCCATCTATTGGATATGGATCTTAAATCTACGAAAAACTAAAATTAATTAATTAAATTTAATTACTGAATTAATATTTGAAAAACCCGTATTAACATCTAGTGTCATCCACTACAAGTTCAAAAAAAATGTATTTGAACTTGAGTTCATGAATAAAAAGTATTTGAACAAGATATATATATAGGGAGAGTGTGAACTAATAGAAGGAATTGAAAAACAGACCCACGGAAGAAACAAACACATTAATCGATATAGATATGTAATTAAAAAAAATTGGCTTTTAATCCTCAACCTCAACTGACAGATATAGAAATAGTACGTGATACCCGGTCCGAAGGTAAACAAATTAAATCCTGTTCCTGTTTTAATCAAACGAGGAAATAAAAAGAAGAACGTATTCGTCGTCGTTATCACAGAGAATAACAACAAATGTTTCGAAAGTGTCGACCCTGTGTTTCGCAGATAACTGAGGGCAGGCAACCGGTTGCTTCGGTTTCGCAAGGACTGGTGGCCCTGCGCAACTCTCATGCTGGTAGATGACAGCATGGTGTCTAAAAACAGCGAGGTAAAAAGGGAAAATTTGCTCATCCGAAATTCTGGATTGAAATTTAAACTATGTTAGCAGGTTAGGGAAAAGTAGTTTATCAGTGGATGTGTTTTGTTTTGGACGTAGTTGAGTTGGTAACATATTATAAACTGTAAGTTAACTGATTCAGTTGTAATAGATAGATCGTGGCAGGAAAATTTATGAGTTGTTAATTTGATAAATGAAACGACAGAAAATAAGCAGCGGAAGATTAAATCGTAGTAAAAATAAAGGTTTTGTTTATATCTTCGTAAAAGGAAAGTGCAAAGTGTTTGTTGTACATTGCAAAGGGCTTGTTTCTATTAAGATTACTATTAAGACATTATAGTGTCCTTTTAATTTACATTTTTTTAGTTCTAATGCAGCTGGCAAGTACTTAGACAGTTATCTTTTATGCCATAAGCAAAGGATGCACAGATAGTACTCACTTATCACTACCCTATATTGGATCACATGTTTGTAAAACATCAAGAAATTGCGTATGACTGTTGTCAGCGTACAATATCATGTAAGAACTCATGTTTGCCTTATAGTAATACAAGAAACAAGAGTCACAAAATACTCGTTTTAATCTAGATTTAAAAATAAATTTTTTGGTCAGTTGGTGTTCTAAAAAAGATACAACTAAGAGATAAGAGTATATTCGGGATAATCTGTTAAAAAAAAGAAAAGTGACTGCAGCTTAAGTTTTAGACAGATCCCTTTACATTAGTGAATATGTGTGTTATTGCTGGAATTAAAGCGGCTTGATGGCCAATTGGCCAGCATTCTGGCCTGTACTTCAGAATGCTGGCGGTCGCATAGTGTTTGCTAGTGGTTCGGAATTCACGTTGAATTGTAGGTCCTGGTCTAATTAGCTTAAAATGTGCACAAAATGACCGTAGAGTGACAAACCAAACCAAAATCATCCATGGAATTAGAATAGTCAGTCTGGATCTTTTAGAATGTCTTTAGGTTGTTCTCAAGTCACGTTGGAATTGTATGCTTCAATGGAAATGATAGTAGGATTATATATATATATATATACACTGATACTTATATGAGTAAAATGACTATAAAATATGAGTAAAATATGAGTCACTATTTTTTTATATCAATTAAGGTTGGAAATTCAATTACATGATAATTGCACTATTCCATATATACCAACTGACTTCCATTATTTGTCTTAATAACGTGCTTTGCTATGCATTCAGGGGATACATAGGAATGTTTTTAGCATATTCCTATACATCGGCTTTGTTTGACGTTCTATGGTCATTTTCTTGCATACTTTATGCTAATTAGACCAGGAATTACAGTTAAACGTGGATTCCGAACCAATCACAAACATTCGCGCCATCACCAGGATTCGAAGCTGAAGCTTGTGGTACCATAGTCCAGATCTCTAACTAATTGGTCATCTGGCCGCAGTACAACACTGAAGATAGATAAACTGTTTTTGTCTACTATACGCAGTGAAAATTTTTTCAGGATAAAAAAATTCTCTTTTTCTTTGATAAAATAGTTGAGTAAAAAAAATCAAAACAAGAAACAATGTTTATCTTCTACATTTCTGATCATCTAAACGTCGCAATAAAAACCTTATTACTATAGTCATTATATCATCAATTACGTTGCTGATTGTTGTCATGCATTATTTATTGAATTTTATATATATCTTATTGATATTATGTAAATTTAATTATTCAACGACTATTAAAAAACATTGTGCCATTAAAATTCTGCGCAATTTACTTATATATTGCTTCTAAAACAGCATAGAGGTTTAAAAGGCCCCTCTAGAGAATGCTAATGATTTTCGATTGGTTTGGTTTGTCACTCTATGGTCATTTTTTTCACACTTTGGGCTCAGACCGGGACCTACAATTGCACGTGGATTCCAAACCACTAACAAACATCCATACCACCACCAGGATTCGAAGCTGATAATTGTGGTACCAAAGGCCACAGTGCTGGCGAAATGACTATCAAGCTGCATAAAGATTTATAGGAGTTTATAATACTCGAATCACCGAAGTCAAGCATCATTGGGCGCGGCCAGTACTTGGGTGGGTGACCACCTGGGAACACCGCGTGCCGTTGGCAAATTTGGGACCTGAATGGCCGAGTGTCTAGCGCTCTGGCGCTCGGTGCCACAGGTTTCGGGTTCGAATCCCGGCGGTGCCATGGATGTTTGTAGTGGTTCGGAATCCACTTTAAGCCGTAGGCCCCGGTCTCCTATGACTGTAAGAGCGTCACGGAGCAAAAGTCAGGCTTCTACCTACGGGTGCTCCATCACAACAGAAGCTGCTTCCTTCCCCTTCAATCATGAGTCCATATGGGCTCGTGGGCTTGGCCAGCCAAGTGGGATAAGAAACAACAACAACAACATAATACTCGATGTATTTTTAAAACAATAAAACATTTTTTGGGATGTTAACGCCATATAGCCTACTAAAGTCATCTGTGCTTTGAACTACAGGTATGCGAGGCATTCAGGATGATCACGAGGGCCTAATACACTATGCTCGCAATTTAGATGAAGTACTTTCCGCCAGGATTCGAACCTGGAACCTATACCAATTAGGGACTATTAGGCCGTATTTTAATATAAGGGAGATAAAAAGAAGGGTTCTCAGAACTACTGTGTAAATAAGCAATTTTGTAGCTCGATTCATTACTGAATGATAATTTACAAAAATTTCGTGTTAAATTTTTGATATGAGTGATATAAGGATTCCAAGTTCTGTGCTAATCAAGAATTACAATGTGCTTTGTTTATTTATTCCAATTGATGGGTTGATTTTTATATGTAATATGAAATTCAATCCATTAATGATATAACATAGTACGTTTTTTAAATAGTAATATTTAAGAGTTTCTTTTGGCATTTATTCGCTTTAAAAAATTAAAAAGCTTCTGGCATGTCTATATTTAAAAGAGCTCATGATATATAGTTTAGAACAATGCAGAACTAATACCGACATAGTAATAAAGATACAGTTTAAAGAAAATTTATTCAATGCCATCTTACAAATTTCGTTTACAGTTAATCATGGCTGTAGTGAAGCTTACAATACTCGCATGATTTGTTTCTCGATATTCACTGAAGTAAAAAATAAATAAAATAAATTAGATTTACTTATAGAAGAAAAAAACGACAACAATTGTTTTTTTCTGTAAATAATAATAATTACAAAATCTTTAATTTTGGTTAACAAATGCGCATTTTACTTTTCTTTTAATGCACGCAAATTTCTTCAAAGTTTCTATAAATTGTGGTTCACAAAATACACAAAAGGGAAAAGAAAAACCCTATTGAAATAAACTTTTATGCAAGAAATTATTTTCATACATTCATATTTAAACATAGTTAAATACCAATGTGAAAATAATTAAACACATTTAATATAACTATTGAAATATTTAGTTTTCTGTTGTAAATGTACCAATAAGTATGATATCATGAAATACACAGTCATTTATAAAATGAAATATTTGGTACTTTATCTATTAAAAATTAGTTCTATCTAATTATTTAATTGATTATTCCATTTAATTATTATTTCTTAAATAAACTTTTATTTAAGGAATTATTCTGTATGGTTAAATATGAACGTATGAAAATAATTAAACACGTTTTATACACTGAAGTGACAAAAGTCATGGGATAGCAATATGCAAATTTTCAGATGGCAGTAGCATCGCGTAGAACAGGTATAAATTCGCAGTGCTTTCGCAGAGCTTTCATTTCTGTTCAAGTTATTCATGTGAAGAGGTTTTGACGTGATGATGACCGCACGACGGGAATTAACAGACTTTGAACGCGGAATGTTAGTTGGAGCTAGACGCATGGGTCATGCCATTTCGGAAATCGTTAGGGAATTCAACATTCCCAGATTCACTGTGTCAAGAGTGTGCCGAGAGTATGAAATTTCAGGCATAACATCCCACCATGGACAGCGCAGTGGTCGACCGCCTGCACTTAACGACCGAGACCGGCGACGTCTGCAAAGAGTCGTAAATTCTAACAGACAAGCAACACTGCGTCAAATAACCGCAGAAATCAATGTGGGACGTACAAGGGACTTGTCTGTTGGAACTGTGCGGAGAAATTTGGCTTTCTTGGGCTATTCCAGCAGAAGACCGACTCGAGTGCCTTTACTGACAGAACGACATCGCTTGCAGCGACTTTCGTGGGCACGTGAGCATATCGGTTGGTCCCTAGATGAATGGAAAACCGTGGCCTGGTCCGATGAGTCACGATTTCAGTTGGTAAGAGCTGATGGTAGGGTTCGAGTGTGGCGCAGACCCCACGAAGCCATGGACCCAAACTGTCAGCAAGGCACTGTTCAAGCTGGTGGTGGCTCCGTAATGGTGTGGACTGTTTTTTCATGGCATGGACTTGGTCCTCTGGTGCGACTGGACCGAACATTGACTGGAAATGCTTATGTTCAGCTACTTGGAGATCACTTGCAGCCATTCATGGACTTCATGTATCCAAACAACGATGTGATTTTTATGGATGACAATGCGCCATGTCACCGGGCCACAACTGTTCGCGATTGGTTTGAAGAACATTCTGGACAATTCCAACGAATGATCTGGCCTCCTAGGTCACCCGACATGAATCCCATCGAGCATTTATGGGACATCATCGAGAGGTTTGTTCGTGCCCAAAATCCTGCACCATCAACGCTTTCACAATTATGGACGTCTATCGAGACAGCATGGCTCAATATTCCTGCACAAGACTTCCAACGACTTGTTGAGTCCATGCCACGTCGAGTTGCTGCACTTCGCCGGGCGAAAGGAGGGCCGACACGATATTAAGAGGTATCCCATGACTTTTGTCACTTCAGTGTATAACTATTGAAATAATTAGTTTTATGTTGTAAGTGTACCAAATATCATATATATATATATATGAATAAGTATGATATTATGAAATACACAGTCATTTACAAAATTGGTACTTCATCTACTAAAATAATCTAAGAAACACATCTAAACACTCAATATACACTAAGAAATAATTAAAGTTATTAATGAACCTAGAATGTTCATATTAATAGTTGTAGGAACTAAAAATGTTGAAAGCATGGGTAAATATTAATTTTTAAAGGATTAAAAAAATTACATATTTTTTTCTTTATTCTATAATGAGTTAATAGTATTAAAAGCTTTATTTAAATTAAACCCAACCCAGTGTTCCCCAATGGTACAATTAACAGCTTTATAAAATGATGTAAGGGAAAGAAAATTAAAAATATAAAGATGCAATAAATCAGAAATTAGAAGCAATAAAATAATTAGGTTTTTACTGTCAAAAATTGGTTGAGAAGGTAATAATTACTTTAATCACACTTAAACGTTTAGAATGTCCAAATAGCGCGCTCGAAGACTTCATAAGGCAGCAGGAGAATAAAAACCGGAAAAGATGTAACGCAATAGAGGATGTACAGGTTTGAAAATATAGTGTAGTGTTTAGGAAAATAATGTGAGAAAAACTTTGCGAAATTCTATGATGAGTTTTAGGGGAAAGGGAGATGGAACCCCATAACTACACTCATAAATCCTTCAGTGGCAGTTGCAGGGAAAAAAAGAGCGTAGATTAAACGATGACGATAAGGCTTCTCTAACTGTAAGGCACGAATGAAAGGAGGCACAAATGAATTTAAAAGGGGACCGGGGGGGGGGCGGCACCAGTATTTTATTCAGGTATGAACTAAATAACTTTTAAGAAAATTAAAAAAATATATATGAAATGATTTTGGATATTAAAATTAATTGGTAAAGAATTCATTTTAAAGTTGAAAAACATTTAAGATTTTATTACCCTTTTTTTATTTATCAAGTACCTAAGATTTGGTTTGGTTTGTCGCTCTACGCTCTTCTTGTGCACACTTTAGGCTAATTAAACCGGAACCTACAGTTTAACAGGGATTCCGAACCAATCACAAACATCCATGCCACCACTAAGATTCGAACCTGGAGCCTGTGGTACCTAAGGCCAGAGCGCTATTCAATTGGCCATCAAGCCGCTAACTACCTACGAAGAGCTTGCTGATTATAAATATGATGAAAAATCATTTTTAAGCATTGTAGTATATGTCGTTGTTTTGTTGTTGATGCAGCTGGATCTGGCTGTAGTCAGGATACTAATTTAAGAAAACACACCACTTTAATTACAAGCGCACAAACACGAACACAACACACTACAAAGATTACTGTACAACGGTAACATCTTTAAAGTCACATATTTATATTTATGTAGAAGGATTCCGCTTCTAGCTCTCGGGATGAGAGATTTTCATTCAGCGCAGTTCATCCTCTCGGACGGGAGGTTCGATGCCAACTCAACTTTTCCCCGGGACGCCGCAAGGGGCGCTCTTGTAGTGCGTAGGTTTGGTTTGGTCGGACTTGTTGCTGTACGGTCATCTTGTGCACACGAGAGCTAAACAGATCGGGACCTGCAGTTTAATGTGGATTCCGAACCACTGACAAACACCCATGCCACTGCCTGAATTCGAACCTGGAGCCTGTGGTACCAAAGGCCAGAGCGCTAGCCAATTGACTAGCAGGCCGCCTGCAGTGCGTAGAAGGAATACGGTAGGTAGAACCACAGTTACATCATGCACTGCTGTTATAATCTCGATCTAGTCGCTCCGTCCAGACCTTGCCTTCCTTCTTCAGCGACTCGGAGCAAAGTCAGATTTCTACCTACGGGTGCTCCATATAACAGAAGCTGCCCTTTTCCCCTCCATCCATGACTAGACTACACATAGGGTGTCGGTCCTGTGTTGCCGGACACTAAGGATTAGTCACAACAACAGGAACGACATTGCTTTGCGAGAGGACTTTTAGGAATAACTGCATCACATTTTCGTGTCGTATAGTAAGAATACAGGCAGACTAACTCTTGATGTGACATGCTTTATACATGCTGTTGCAATCGCCATCTAGTCACCCCGTAATTAAGAGCAGCCTCCGTAACAGACGTCACCAGCTAGTTTGAAGTCAACCCTTCCTGCACATAGCCTTACATTAATATAATATTAATCTGAAATATTGATAAAATGCACATAATTAATCATTTATAGCAGCTGTTTAAAAATGTAACTGACTTTATGAAGGAATCTAAATATGTTACAAAGTTAACTTATAATGTATCATCCATTGTATTGAAGTGATAACGATGTGGGTTAATGAGGGATTATATCCCAGTAAGAGGGAACATAAAATACTTTCCTAAAAAAAAATATTTAAATGATTTGGCTGTAAAGATAAGCTGTTTTTCTTGGCATTTCCTACTATTTTGTTTAGAAGAATCAAGTTGTGATCAAGTGCGTCATTTTTTCAGCCAATGGTAAAATCGTCGGAGCGAATTCTTACACTAATCGAGTCATAAAAGAAAAAAAAATGCTTGTTCCTAATTGCAAAACACGAAAGAAAAATGAATAAACAAAGATACTTGAATTAAAATGCACACTTTTATATTATTGTATTCATGTTTTTATAAGAATTATAAATAATACTTTTTATATTTACAGTCACAAAATATCTATCTTTGTTTCTTCCTGCAGGATATTTTTAACCTCCAAGCTTATACCGTATCTCTTCTGTATGGAAATGGAATGTGTTTTAAAAGAATTCTTAAGAGGAACTTGTCCGTATTTGTACTGCATGCAACAGATAATCTCGTTCGATTATTTTCAGGACGAATATTAAAGCATATGTTAATCTACTTAAAAGTAAACAGAGAAGGAAAGAGCACTGTAAGTAAAGTTTGAGAAATCCTGATTCCATAAATTACATAAACAAAGAAAAAAAGGTACTGATTAAATTGCATACTGAAATATTAAAACTTTGGAAAAAAAAATTAAGAATGCAAAAGAAATGGTATGTTTTATTTGGCAGTGAGTCTGTAGTTTTAGCTTTCGAACTACAAAACTAAACCAATAACACTTTTTCACCGGAATTGTAAACATTAGTTAAGTTAGAGTATGGAATTAGTTTAACTAAAATGGATTCCTTTCAATGTTTTTCCAAGGCAGTATACAAATATCGTAATAAGGCATAGTGTTTTAAATTTTTATTTATTTAATCATTTTTTCAGTATATAAATGAAAAACAAAACAATTAGCAAACCACAAAAAAAGTATTTTTTTTTTAAATTCCAACACATACATAAGAAATAATTCCAATTTTTTTTAATGCAATCAGTTTTTAAAAATTCACTGTTTTCTTTTAGAAACAAAATGAAAAGATTTATGATCATATAATAATAAATATTATTTTAATGTGTTGCAAATATTTATAGCTAGAATAATGATAAAATGACCATGCAAAAGGTTGAATTCAATTTAAAAAGTCTGACTCGTGGCTCAGTGTCAACTCAGTGGTTCGGAATCCACTTTAAAATGTAGGTCCCGGTCTAATAGGATCGTAGAGCGTTGCGGGGGCATTGTCACTCCGCGTCCGTGGCTTATCTTCAAGTGACACGCGCCCCCTGGGTAATGCAAAGTGAGTAACGTCTGTGCAGCGCTTGCCTTAAGGCATCCAAGACCAAGGTGTCTAAGTGTTTGCCAGCTGCATTAGAAAGAAAAAAAGTTTTACCGTACTTTCCAATATATAATAACGATTTATCTTCCCAGAAATATTGCAAAAATCATATTTCTAAATACATTATTAATGCTACAAGTATATTCAAGGCCAACCTGGACCTATAATCTATAAGGATATTCAAGGCCAACCTGACCCGAAGGCTAACGGTACTTCCGGTACTGAATTTATATGGATATATAAATCATTCAACAGTTGTGGTACTGTTAATGGAAAGGTGGCAAAAGATATTTGGTGGTACCATCCACCACGGCAAGTTCATACCAAATTGGATGGGAAAAAACGGCAGTACTTTATTGTGATGCCATACCGTTTCCCAATCTTCAAGTATCTTTAGTTCAAATTAGAACTCACTGTGACGAGTGGTTCCTTTTTTACAGCATTTTGAAAGTGGGACTTAAATTATAATAGCCCTGAGTATAACATCTTTAACCAAATGACTCAATTTATAAAATAGTATTTAATATTAAAATCAAACGCTGATTAAGATCCAACAGTAAATTTCGCTTTAGATTATATCAGTACGCATTTTAAAGGGATGAATGCACAATACAAAACTAGTAACTGGAAAAACTAGTTTCGAGCTCAAACTATTAATTGCAAATAGCATAATCCTTTTCACATGAACAAGAGAATTGGCTAACAGTATCTGTCTACCGAAACACCGTTTTCATTGGATAAATGCACAAACAATGACTCCTTCATTAAGCTTCCCTCGGGCATTTTATTTTGAAAAACCAGTCTTCCGTAATGTAAAATGTCTCGCGTTCTTTAAGGCGTACCTTTTAATGATGAACTTTTAAATATTTTAAACAAATTGTATCAAATGAATGACCTTCTTCCTCGTTTTTTGCAAGAAGATAGGAACCATTAATCACAGATAGAGAGAGACGATTAATTAAAGGGATAAGCAAATGAGTCGTAAAACGAGAGCCTTGAGGTAATTCGAGATTTTAAAAAAAGAGTTTCAGGAAGAACATGTGAATCTTTTCCCTATCCAAAGATAATTAAAGCGAGTAAAATTGCTTAATTAATTAATTACAATGTTAAAGTTTGAAACAAACGCGGCCTTTCTTTATATTTGAATCCGCAAATGACTTCCTTGAGTTTGTAGATTTAGATCATTGAGTTTAAATATAGAGCAAATGATGCACAAAAAAAATCAGACCTATTTTTTTTTAATTTCGATTAATTTGCAAGTAAACAGAAAATATTTATTTCATAAATAATTTCCTAATTCTAAATGTTTTTATAACGTTATATTCAAGGTAAAGTGAGTAGCGCTCGGTGCCACAGGTTTCGGCTTCGATTGTTTGTAGTGGTTCGAATCCACTTTAAACTGTAAATTACGGGCTATTATGACTGTTGAATGTTGGGCGTAGGGCTGATAACCTTACCCCGTAAAAAAACAAAAACATCGTCTCATTGCCTTGGCGTTATCATTATCATCAAATGTTACATGGATCAAATGTTAATTTGCATTGAATCTTTTGGAAGTTTGCCTGACTCTTGCCCCCCCCCCCTGTAGCAACGTGCAGGAGGGCTTAAGTTACAATCCACTGGCGGCATGGTTGTAGTCACTGCTTTCAGAAACGAAGAGACTCAATGGCAATTGTAACAATGCATCACGCATCGATATTTGGGCTGCCTTGTGAGAGTGTTTTGGGTTTTATCCCATATGAAACGCAAATGTGGGACAGCTACTTCTAAAATTCCTCCCGAAAATATTGTCCACACCTTCACCCGTCGGTGGTCTATTCGTGGTATGCCCGAGGCTCACTGATGTTCTATCCTCACCCTAGGCATAATCCTAAGATGTCATAATCCTGAGATGTGGAGAAAAGGAAAGAAAACAACAATTAATATCGGGCATCAGAAATTGTTGTCAGAACCAGCGTTAGTGAATAGAAAAGACATTGTTCTGCACCTTCATAACCGAGATCTCACGTTTCTCAAGTCACTCTCCAAAAGATGAACGAGTTGAAATTTAAGGTTCTGCTTCATCCACCCAGTTCACCAGATTTGTCTCCTACTGACTAACAATTTCTTAAACATTTAGAATTGCTTCGTTAAGAAATCACAAGCTGTCAAAACTCTGGAAGACGAGCTGTAGCTTGACTTAAAGATAATTATTTTAACTTTAACAAGTCAAATAATAGGCAATTTTTAAACTTCTTTACAGTAATAAGAAACTTCTTGAAATTTTAAATGAAAATATCAAGACTTCGAATCATTTTAGTTTTCCCGTACTTTCACATATATAATAATGATTTATCTTCCAAAAAATGTTGGAAAAATCATATTTCTAAATTCATTGTTAATGCTATATTATAAAACGAAAATAACTCCACTTTTCCGATGTCTATGTTAGATATGCTTTATTTGCATGTGGTGAATAGAAGAATAAACCCTTAGTTAACCACGAGTTGTCAAAACAGTATTTCTTGACTATAAATCAAGGAAGTTCTTTGAAACTGGTATACAAACTGGGTATTCTCTGAAACTGTTATATAAACTGGGTATTCTCTGAAACTGGTATATAAACTGGGTATTCTCTGAAACTGGTATATAAACAGGGTATTCTCTGAAACTGGTATATAAAAACTGGTATACTGGTATACGCTTTGTATTCCATGGCTCAAGTGCATTGACGTAGATGTAACATATTTTGTTCAAGTATTTTCAAATAATTTGTTTTTAAAAACTGGATATCAAAAGTTCATACCATGTCAAAATTCTTTAAATTCGAAATTCGTTCATATATTTCTTCTTCTTCTTCATTGGCACAACGGCCCCATGGTGGCCCAAGGCTGTCTGTCTGCTGGCAGATTTCGAGACAGGAGACGTTTTCTTTTTACAAGTCACACCTATGTCCAACGCTCTACAATCATATTAGACATGGACCTAAGGTTTAAAGTGGACTGCGAACCACTACAAATATCCACGACACCGTCGGGACTCAAACCCGAAACCTCTGACACCGAGCGCTAGTTACTCGACCATCAGGCCCCTCATATATTTATACTAAAGAATAGTGCGGATTGTCAATCTTGGAGGAACTTTGTTTTTCATCTCTTGTTTTTCACCGAGTAGAGCACCTTGCTGACAAGGATTATCGAGTTTTCATTTATATTCATAAATCAACATAAAAATAACACATATTTGCATCAAAGAAAAAAAAATAATGGATCAAATATAAAATTCTGGATTTACATATTATTTATACATTGATAAGATATTTTGAGTAATTTAGTTTTTATTTTGTATTTTATAGTAATAACTATAAACAAGTTCTATATTTTATTAGAAGAGTTAATATGAGACCTTTAAAGTTATTTCTCCCAATACAACATAACAGTAAATATTTTTAAAATATTTACAATTAGTAATGATTATTTTCTCTGAAAAATTATATATTTCAGATAAACGTTATATTTAAAAATTTTTTATTTTATTTATAAATATTTATACTAAATAAATGATATTTTAATGATTTAGAATTTCTAAATATTTTCCTTATTTGAGTAACAAAAATGTTAAACCAATTGGTACTATTCAAACTATTATGAAAAATGTTCCCAAACCAGAAAGATATTTTGCATAAATTCAAAAGAAAACTCAAACTACCATTGTACTATTTAATTGTATTCAAATACTCTAAGAGTTTTAAAACATTTTAAAAGAACTCGATTACATTGCTTTGTGTTTAATTTAAGATAAAAATAGAATATGTTTATTACAATGTGTAATGATAACTTAAAATGCTATATTAAAATTCCAATTAAGCCAAGAATTTTTTTTTTTTTTTTTGATGTTATGCATTTAAAATCTATTAAAAACAATTGGATGAAACAAACAATAGAAGACTCAAACTCATTATTTTTCCTATCCAAATGATTTTACAAAAATTGGTTTGCTAATTATTCATCCTTTAAAAATATTTACGAATTTTAAAGATTGCAACTAAATTATTATATCAAGTTTCTTATACATCTTTATTTGGCAAACAAAATGTTTCATTTGCTTTAAATTTGTTACCTGAAATAAATATGATTGCTTTTAAGATTAAACCAAATGTAAAAAGCATTGATACAGTAATATTTATTGATTTTGTTCTAAAATGATGAAAAATAGTTAATGTTAAATATCATCAATGAGGTTTGAAATGAAATGATGACTTATGCAAATTAATAGGGATAAAAATGTATTACTTTTAAAGGTATTTAAATGGCTTTTATTATGGGAAAATTAAATCTATCTGAACGAAAAGAATTAGAATTTACTGCCAAAGGTAATACGCTTACTAAAGAGACTCATTTTGTTTTTCGTTTTACAACAGAATCTTTAATAAAATTAAAAAGTTGAGCAAAATCGACAGATATCTTGGGGGAATTACAAAGCATATTATCAGCATATTTTTGAATTCGAATGTTCATATAATTAGTTGAATATAACTGTTTTCAAAAGGAAAATGTGAATTCACACTAAAATTTTTGGAATCAGTTAAGTAGCATAAATACTCTGTACAATTTAAATGATTATAAATTCTCTGTACAATGTGAACGATTATAAATTCTCTGTACCATTTAAACGATTATAAATTATATGTACAATTTAAATGATTATAAATTCTCTGTACAATGTAAATGATTATAAATTCTCTGTACAATGTAAACGATTATAAATTCTCTGTACAATTTAAACGATTATAAATTCTCTGTACAATTTAAACGATTGTAAATTCTCTGTACAATTTAAACGATTATAAATTATATGTACCATTTAGACGATTATAAATTATATGTACAATTTAAATGATTATAAATTCTCTGTACATTAAAATGCAACGTAGATCTACCCCCTCGTGATGCACTCCAGGCAACATGATACAACAAAATGATCTACAAATACGGCCTTCAGACTGGCTCTCAGCATGTTGTAGTTAGAAATAGCCACAAATCCTGGTATGATTTACAATATCCCTGGATGGCTCCGCAAGCACCTTCACAGAATTAAACTGACTCCTGATTCACTCTGTCTCATGTGTGATAAGCAGAAAGAATTGGACATGTTCTCGCCTTGCTTCCTGTTTTGTACTGCCTCCTGTTTCTTTATGGTAACGTTATAGACTTGTCAGATTTAAGTTGATGAATTAACTGATGTCGTTTGTTTCTATGTTGTTCTTTGTATTGATTTTTTTTATGATATGTGTTGTTCTGTAAATTTGCCATTGGAAATAAAAAAAACAAGTAATATATAAAAAAAAAAAAATTTAAGTCAATTCCTACTTTTTTTTCACTCTATTGCTGAAAGTCTTTTATAAATAATTTTCATTCATTTTTTTAAGTTTATCTGGGGCCATCTATTGGTATATGTAACTTAAATCCAAGAAAACTAAAATTAATTAATTAAATTTAATTACTGAATTAATATTTGAAAAAAATGTATTAACATCCAGTGTCGTCCACTACAAGTTCAAAAAAAAAATGTATTTGAACTTGAGTGGATGAATAAAAAGTATTTTATGAACGATTGAAAATTTGAACAAGATATATATAGAGAGAGCGTGAGCTAATAGAAGGAATTGAATAAAGAAAAAATTCTCTGCACAATCTGTTATTTCGAATGAAACCTTTAATTCGAGTGATTATGCCGTAAATATAAGCTAAGAAGAAGTTTTAATTTAGAAAGGGGTATTTGTAGGACCACAATTATGTAAGAAAATTATTTGCAGACTATGTTGAGAGTTATTTGTTTCAAATAAGAATCTGGAATATGATACAGATAAATAAAGAAATTTTAAGCATTATCGACAGAGGTTCTTTTAAATGTGTCACACAATTTGTTATTGACATCATTGCTCAGTCCAATGTAATATTTTTAATACTTATTCGCCATAAATATAGAAAAATATTTTAGAGTGTAAAAGTATAATCTTTATTAGAACAATTAAACTTTTGAAAAGTTAGATTTCATATCTTTTTTACCAGAAACTCAAAGTGTTACAAATAATGAAGAAATTTTAACTAAACATTAATATTTAACAAGCTAATATGTATTTTAAGAACTATGTTAAGGTAAGAAATAAAATTAAGACTTCGAAAAATAAATAAAATTATCATTTGTAACCTCTTAATAATATAACGAAAAATGCTTTTTGGTCAGTTTAAAAATTATTAGTATAAGTAATTTGGTTTTCATTTTGAATATAATTGTATAAATTTTGCTTATTTGCTTTAGAATAAAAATATTAGATAATTTTAATACACTGGCGAGAAAAATGAAAAGAACAACCTTAAAAAGGTGCTTTATGTTGCTTCTATTAAGGGAACTGAAATGAAAGGTGATTGGTTGGTAGCTCAATGTCAACATTATTATGTAATACAATGGGATTCACCTTCTTTACAGAAAAATAAGCAAATTTGTGAGCCTGTTCTTTCAACACGTGTGAAAAAGAATGCACGTGGGTCAATTGAAGTGAAATTGCAAAGATTGTACGAGTAATTGTATAAACTTTTTAAATTAGGTATAAATTATTAGGATTAGGATTTTTTAAATTGTATAAACTTTTTAATTGTATAAACTTTTAGTAGGTGGAATATGTCGTTCAGAATACATTTGACAGATTGCTAGAAATGGCAAGAATAAGAAGAATGGAATCAGGACATACACTGAAAAGAATCTGTAAAGACTTAAAAATATCCAAAAGCGTCATGTCAAGAATCTGGAAACGGTTTAAAGATACTGGCAATGGACACACAAAACCAGCTCAATGTCGAAAACATGCCACAATAGACTTTCTGGACCGTTATTTGGCAATGATTTCTACAAGAAACAGGACAACAATTCAGATTGAAAGGGAGTTTGCTGCAGCAACAGGGACTCAACTATCTAGATTTACTGTGAGTGACAGCATGCATAAAAAAGGGTTGTATGCAAGAAAACCCATGATTTGTATCCCACTAACTCAGGCAGGGAAATGCGCCATAGTACAGTGGTGCAGAGATAATATTGATTGGGGTACCACTGGAGCCGAGTTTTCTTTATCGATGAATCCCGATTTTGTTTGGATAGTGATTACAGAGGTGCTACAATTTGGAGTGAGAAGAACACACGCAATAGGCCTGCAAACATCCATGACAGGCATCGATACAAGGATCGTGGAATCATGGAATGGGTAGTCATCATTTTGAATGGCGCCTGTGATATCTGAAATATACAGAAATGAAGTTTTTGATCCTCATATCAAGTTGTTTCAGGGTACAATTGGTAATAACTTCCTCCCAATGGATGATAATGAGCTTTCTCATCGTGTTGCATTAGTGAATGTTTATCTTGAAGACGAATCCAGCGAATGGAGTGGCCTCTCAGGATTTAAATTCGATAGAACGTGTGTGGGACGCACTAGAACGTCGACTGCAACCGCTACTTAACACTCTCTAGGAGCTTCAAAGTGCTATTCATCTTGAATATACTTTTGTTACAACAAACACTTCTAGATAATTTAATGCACTGTATGGAAAATCGTTGTAAAGCTTATCAGGAGTCGCCACATACCTTATTGATTTTTCCTGCATGTCTGTAAAAATTTGTAACAGTAACATTTCCTTTTCCCTCTTATATCAGATGTTCCTATGTTTTTATTTAAAACTTATCTTATGCAGAGACAGGCAGTTTTGCATTTTGAATAACTATCAGGCATGACAAAATAAAGATCTTGAGCAAGTTTCGTGCTCTTATCTGCTTATTTATTCAAGTTAGATGCTTTTTTATAGCTTTTATTTAAATTTTTCTCGCCAGTGTGTTCATGATAGCTTTTGGGATTTATATACTGGAACTGCATATATTTTGTTTTAGAATTAGAATATTAATTATTTTAATATTTTATTTTATTCAGTACTGAGGAAAGTTTAATCTCTGTATATATTATGATTATATACAAGATTAATAAAAAGGGATAATATCTTTATGATTTAGGTAGATAATTAACTAGAATTTTTTTGGCTTTTAGCAAGTTATTATTATACGTACATACATAAGAAGTAAATTTAGACAAAAGTAGATAAAAGTTAGTTTGGTAAGTATAGGAAAAACTTTTTTGTAGCATGAAAGTTTTTCTAATTATATTAAGTTGATTTATCTTAATAATAACTTGTTATTCTAAATATGGTAACTCTACAAATAAATAAGAATGATAATAAAAAGTTGAAAAATATATTTTGGAATATATATATATATTATTTTTGGCAACTGTAAAATATTTATGATTTGTTTATGAATAAAATAAGATCATAAATATTTAAGATGTGGGTATTTAAGGTTAAAAGGTTTAGAGTAGTTCTTTAATAAAAGTTTAATTTTCACTTTTTTTCTGTAGTGTTTTAAACATTTGGATAAATTGAGATAAAGCAGCAACAACAAGCATACAGCTCAAAGTACCCTGATAAGTCAAATTAAGATTAAGCATTATATTTATGTTTAAAAGTGTTCGTGTATACACTCAAGAGCCAAAACATTATGACCACCTGTCAACGAGATGATTCAACACCTGATAACGAGTTGGCCCACCTTTAGCGCACAACACAGCTTCAACCCGCCTTGGCATGGATTAATACCACTACTTAATACCAGTTAAATACCACTTCCACCTGATCACGTCATCCAGGCGAGTTCATTGTAAAATGTAGGGGTGGTCATAATGTTTTGGCGATTGAGTGTAAATTAACTCAAGACAAGTTCTTAATATGCTTCTGATGGCTTAAAGTAATCTGAATTTTCTAAAAGCGCAAACGTCGTCTTCCCATTGGTAGAAGTCAAAACCTTGTTTTAATGTCACAAAATCAGATTCGAGATCCAATAGGGAAAATCGCCGACGAATCTCGCTGGTCCAGGTATAATAAAATAAATTATTTGGAAAGTAGTATTTCAATATTTTTCAGATACGGAGAGAAGGTGCAATTGTCTAGCGTCGGATAATTAAAAATGGCATTCATGTTCAAATTTTGAATCGTTTTGTGGTTGAATACATTTATTAAAAAATACTAACTACAAAAAATAAACAATAATGATACTAAAAATATAATAATACTAAAAATACTAGCTACTGTTTCCCAAAAACATAATTTTATAATTGGAGAACATATAAAAAAATAAATAAATGAAACCAAATGTATATATTAATGTCTAATTACCAAATTTTCAACGAAATAGGCTACATATTATTTTAAACTAGCAGAACCCGGCATACGTTGTCCTGGCAAAAAAAAAAAAAAAAAAAAAAAAAAAATACATATCTCGAATATATTCTTTATGTTCCAATATATTTTCATAGATATCGTTTCAACTGCATATAGGATGAAATGCTTCAGCACCCTCTGGTGGCAAGTAACAATAAAATGGATAGCGCGAACCTATTTTCCATACTCGAATATAAATTATTACCAATTTTCATAGCGGTCGTTTCAACGGTATAGTAGTTGATTTATTGCAGTACCCTCTGGTGATCACTTACAACAAAGGGGATAGCATAAAAACAGTCTCCCTGTTTTGTCAAACATACACACACAATTTCATCAAAGTCGGTCCAGCCGTTTAGGAGGAGTTCAGTGACAAACACACGTACAGATGAACCCGATTTCAGCGCCACCTACAGGGTTCAATTGTGAATCCAGGGAC
Organism: Caerostris darwini; assembly: GCA_021605075.1. Taxonomy (NCBI): domain Eukaryota; kingdom Metazoa; phylum Arthropoda; class Arachnida; order Araneae; family Araneidae; genus Caerostris; species Caerostris darwini. The sequence continues at coordinate 69,817 of BPLQ01011354.1, read as the reverse complement.
CCACTCAAACACACAAATAATTTCATCAAAATTGGTCCAGCCGCTTAGGAGGAATTCTGCGGCAAACACACGTACAGAAGAATTATATACATAAATACAAAACGAAAAAAAACAGTATTGCGTCTATTATGTATATTCTTTTAATTATTATATTTAGTCTATTATATATATTATTACATAAAGTATATATTCCGTCTTCCAATAATAGTTAAATAAAATGCTAGACAAAACAAGTGAATTAAAAGATACATTTTGGAATTCCCACTGTCACGAAAAAAATCTATTTGATTACACACCAGGGATGTACAGACTGCTACACATCATCATCAATCATCATGTGTCAGTTTTACTTAAAAAAAGTTATACGATAAAAGCATTTTTGGAAAACTTTCAGATTTTAAAGAAAGATTAAAAGATGAAATTTGATGATGCTTTAGTTTAATAAAAAAGAAATATATATATAAGAAAAATATTAAATACATTGTTTTTTAATTTAATACAAACTAGGAGAGATAAAAACTTTTGTTCACAACGGACTAGGTTTGACTTAGAGCCTGATAGCCGAGTGGCTCTCTTTGCTGGAGCTCGGTGCCACAGATTTCGAGTTCGAGTTTTATCGTATAACTTATCGGCCATGGATGTTTGTAGGGGTTCTTTATACTCTTTAAACCGTAGGTCCCAGTCTAATAGGACTGTAGATCGTAGGGCTGACAACACTACCCAGTAAAAAGAAAACATCTCCTGTCTCGAAATCTGGCAGACGGCCTTAGCCCACCATGGGGCTGTTGAGCCAATGATGATGGTACTTGATTTAAGGTCCTAATATATTTTTATTTTCTTCTTTATCCTAACCCCAAAATCTCTTAACTATTGGGTTCGAGAATTCAGAATTGTAAAAACAGGATGTATTTTAGAATACGTTTAACAAAATTTACTGTTATTGCTACATAATTAAAGCTCATTTAGAATAACAGACATTTTTAGGCCTGAATATTAAAAAAAACTAAGTGATGAACATTATAAGCAATATTTTTTCACATGGTTACTATAAAAATGGAATCAAATACTAAAACACTTATTAAATTAATGTTTTATATTATATTATGTAATTCGTCTTCTTTATTAGCGCAACAGCTCCATGGTTGGCCAAAGTCATCTACATGCTAGCAGATTTTAATACAGAAGATGTTTTCTTTTTTACGGGATTGGACTGTCAGCCCGACGCTCTACAGTACACGACGCTCTACAACCTTCTATTTAAAGTGGATTCCGAACCCCTATAAACATCCATGTCACCGCCGGAACTCGAAACACCTGTAGCACCGAGCGCCAGTCACTGGTCCATCTGATTACTATTATGTAATTACATTATACAATTTATATAAAAAGAAAATAAGTACATAATAGAAAATTTTCTATGTGTCTATGCGTGCAAAGTTTATGCTTTGTGTTTATGCATAAATGCAGCATTTACAAGTGTGTGTACACACCAACTAGATAAAATCGAAAGAAAAAACAATATTGAATAAAAAAAACTAATGAGAAATGCACCCTTAAGGAATTCGTCGCACTTCTTTTCTAAATATTTTTTGCACATGTAGATTGGGGTTTGGTTTGGTTTGTCGCTCTACGGTTATCTTGCGCACACTTTAGGCTAAACAGACCAGAACCTACAGTTTAAAGTGGATTCCGAATCACTCGCAAACATCCATGCCACCGCCAGGATTCGAACTTGAAGCCTGGGATACCAAAGGCCAGAACGCTAGCCATTTGGCCACCAGGCAGCTGTGTAGATTTGGGATTTTATGAGGAAGCCATGCCCCGAATTGAAAGGCTATTCATTTCCAGGAAGATTTTTAGGGGTAGCTGTACCCTATCAGGAAAACTACCACCAGTAAACCTAATGATACGAGACGCTTACATAAGCTGCCATAATCGTCCCATCGTTGATGAATACCGAATTATTTCCTCCCGCACTCTGCTTATGTGGGCTGTCGCTTGGCCACAAGTCATAATAAGTCTAGTGATATTTGGTTCTGACTTTTACTTTCAAAATAGGAAATTCGATTATTACAGAAGGAACCAGAGTCTTGAATGTTTCTGGAATCGGGCCTGAAAGGCCGAGTGGCTAGCGCTCTGTCGCTCGGTACCACAGGTTTCAGGTTCGAGTCCCGACGTTGCCATGGTTGTTTGTAGTGATTCAGAATCCACTTTAAACCGTAGGTCCCGGTCCAACAGGAGCGTTACAGGGATATTTTTACTCGGCGCCCGTAGTTTGTCTCCAAGTTACACGCACCTCTTGGGTAGTGCTAAGTGTGTAACGTCGATGCAGCGCTTGCCTTAAGGTATCAAAGACAGCTGTCTAAATGTTTGCTAGGTGCATTAGAACAAAAAAAAAATGTTTCTAGAATGACTACTTTGAATTCCTCAGCCCCTTTGATGTATGTCCAAAATTTTCAATAAAGATTTTCGTAAATTTCTTTTATAGTGAAAATTAGGGCCTGATAGTTGAGTGTCTGGGCTCGGTGCCACAGATTTCGGGTTCATGTCCCGGCAGGGCCATGGATGTTTATAGTGTCTCGAAATCCATTTTAAACCATATGTCTCTGTCTAATATGAGCGTTGGGCTTACGGCCGACCTCCCTACCAGTAAAAAGAATCCTGTCTCTATCCTGTCCATCTCTTGTTTTGAAATATGGCCTTGGTCCAGTATGGGGCTGTTGCGCCAATGAATGAGATATATTACACGTAATTCTGCAATATAAGATGCAATGGTGCATTTCGAACAGTGAAAGTCGGTTTCCATAGAGTTACTACTATTTGAAATTTATATACAAAATCCGACATTTTATGTACAGCAATCCTACTGACCAATAAATTTTGGTTACATACATATTGTATAGTTAAAGCTGTCAATGTTGAAAGGCATGTTAGGCTTCAAATAACTTCGCATGTTTATCAAACGGATTGTTTTCATGTTTTGATTGATTAGTGTGTATCGCATATTTATAAGCTATATAAATACATGGAGCCTGATGACCGAATGACTAGGGCTCTGACGCTCAGTACCACATGTTTCGGGTTCTAGTCCCTGGATGCTTGTAATGGTTGGGAATCCACTTTAAACGTATGTCTTTTGATTATCGGGCGTTGTTGTATGATTGTTGGGCGTAGAGCTGACAACCCTACTCAGTAAAAAAAGAATCCATCTTTTGTCTCGAAATCTGCCAACAGGCAGAGGGCCGTGGCCCATCATGGGGCTGTTGCGCCTACGAAGAAGAAGAATGAAAAATAACTCTTACAATTTTTTGCTGGAATTGTAACATTACTGTTCGAAAAAAGACAATTGCTACTAAATAATAAACGCTGTTTATGAGGTCTACTTTTTTATACTCATGGTCAAGAGTTTGTAACTTTACAATTCATGATTAAAATAACAAATAACAACAATAAGCAGTAACTTTACAATTCAGGATTCTTAAATCTATATTTTAAGTAAACCGTTTCAATATTTTTTATTTCAAGTGTCTCTTGAAGGTTACGTCTATCATAGTTTTTTTATAACCATTAACTTAACACAAAAAACGTGTGCAAATGTTTCATGCATTTTCAAAATTCATCAATGAATACTTGAAAATGCATGAAAATAATAGGTGTTTCTTTTAAATGTTTTCATGGGTTTGGTTTGGTTTGTCGCTCTACGGTCATCTTGTGCACACTTTAAGCTAAACAGACTGGGACCTAAAGTTTAACGTGGATTCCGAACCACTATAAACATCCATGGCACCGCCAGTATTCAAACATGAAGCCTGTGGTACCGAGCGCCAGGGCGCTAGCCACTCGGCCAACAGGCCCCTAATGTTTTCATGGAGATTTATTTTTATGAAGTTTTTAAGAGTTCCAGAAATTAAGATTAGGACTTAATTCTTAATTTTTCTTTTGATTTGATTTTAAGATACACAATATTTATGATAGCTATTTCGATTGTTCTTTTAGACAAAAATAAAACTTCGATTAAAAAAAAATCCTAACTGCAGTGGAGAAGTCTAATAATATATTTTTTTATATAAATTTCTGAATGTCAAAAGAGAGATTTTAATTGATTTTTTTTTTTTTTGCAGCTGACTTAGAATATAAATTATTTATCTACAATGTCATCCATCAAATTTCATCTTATTAACTGTGACAGTAAAATGACTGGTTCTAGAATAATTCATCTTCGAATCAAAGTAAGGAATACATTACACACATTTTAATAAATCGACTTTTAATTATTACTGTAAAAAAGCAATATATATATATATACTAGCAGTCATAAAATTTTACGTTATCTCTCTCTTTCCAAATAAAATTTATGCTTTCGAAATGCAAATAACACTTACTTTACTGGAATCCCAGATTCGCCACAATAAAGTAAATTACAACACAATTACACTTGTAAGTTAAAACGCAATAACAGCCATCTTTATTTTTCTTAGAACAATAATAAAGTTGCCACTTTTGCTTAGCTAAACATTAACACACGCTACACGTGTAAATATAATTTAATGCTACACGTGCAAAGAATATAACTTAACAAAACATTAACTTAAAACAACTTAAGAGATTAACACGTGCTACACGTGCCAATATAACAGTATTTGTTCTCTTATTATTTGACTTACCTTTAACAATGATAAAACGCGTATATTTATTTAACACGTAAATATTTCTCTTTTAAATTAAAACTATTCCCACAAAAATGTTGCGTATTATATATACAGGTAAAGCAACGGCCGTTGCTGGCGCGAGTTAACAACACGTGTTGATTTATATAAGATCACTTAATTAAATAAAAGTCAAAAAAAGGAAGCCGATTAAAGACTTCAATTTTTGTTTAAGCACGCGTGCTGTAATATCATGACTAAAAAAAAAAAACATCGTTTTGCCAAAAAAATTTAAAATATTTAGGGGTGGGCCACCCTTATCACTTAGGGGTTTAAAAAATAGATTACGACCGATTCGCAGACCTACCAAATATGCACAAAAAATTTCGTAAGAATCGGTTGAGCCGTTTCGGAGGAGTTTGGCAACAAACACTGTGACACGAGAATTTTATATATTAGATATTAAATTCAGACAATGAAATTTATTTTGATTGTTCCGCCATATTTCTTTAAATTTGACACAATTTTGACATGCATGAAAGACGAGCAAATATATAATTGAATAAAATTGCAACAGGTACACTGGCTTAAAATGTACCTGTTGTTGAAAATGTACCCGATAATCTTTAATTAATACAGCCTAATATTTAGGCTGATGACGAACATCTATTCTACCAATATTAAAGTCACATTAAAACGATTGTGATCTTTTATTATTTTAATATAGTATTATATTTTATTTTTTTTATTTAATATTATTATACTTTATTATTATTTAATATTGTATTATATGAGATTATAATACAATATTAAATAATTTGCATTAAAAAACTTAGAGTTTAAAAGACCAAAACAAAATTTTTAACAGTAGGAATCTTCTAATTATTCAGCGGTCAGATGGCCAAATAGCTAGCGCTCTGCTTTCTATACCACAGGCTCCAGGTTCGGATTCTGGCGGTAGCATGGATGTTTGTTGGTGGTTCGAATCCTGGCGTAGCATGGATGTTTGTTGGGGGTTCGGAATCCACTTTAAACTGTAGGTCCCGTCTGTTTAGCCCTCGTGCGTACCAGATGACCGTAGGGCGACAAACCAAACCTAATTATTCAGAATGTTTTTTTCTAATGCAGCTGGCAAACACGTAGACAGCTGCTGCTGTCTTGGATGCCTTAAGGCAAGAGCTGCACAGACGTTACTCACTTTGCATTACCCAGGAGGCGCGTGTAACTTGAAGATAAGCCACGGACGCGGAGTAACAATGCCCCCGCAACGCTCTACGATCCTATTAGGACCGGGACCTGCGGTTTAAAGTGGATTCCGAACCACTACAAACATCCATGGCACCGCCGGGACTCGAACCCGAAACCTGGCGTACCGAGTGCCAGAGCGCTAGCCACTCGGCCATTCAGGCCCTTATTCAGAAATTTAAAAGTGACAAAAAGAGATATATTTCGATAAATTTTATTTTTTAAGCATTCTTATATATTGTAAATTATAGCAGCTAAGATTTTAGAGAGTTCAGAAACTAGTACTTATTAGATACTTATTCAGAAATGTAATTCTAATTCTGATTCAAAATCTTTATTAACTAAACTTTGAGCTTTGAAACATTGTTATTAATGTTAGCTAAGACAGACAATGATTAATGTTAGCTAAGATATTAAATAATCATTAATAGCTTGAGCGTGATATGTAACAGGAAAAAATTGTGGGTTCGGCCCATTCCTTTACTTAAATAGATCCTCTTAGAAAAGTGATATGCACATTAGCTATCTACTTTGCTGTAGTCAAGCAAATTGCATGGGTGTTTTTCTGTAAATGAGTACCTGTTCCCTCTTAAACTTCCTTGGTGATAATGTTTTACACATTAGGAAATGATGACACATCATTCCTTACTAAAAAAATTGTCGGAAAAACTCGTCTTTTGTATTCCGAGTGTTAAGTCGAAAGTACGTTGAATTTTACAAGATATTTTAGAATGGAAAGCGCAATACTTGTAATTCAGTAATAGTGCAAGTTAGTAAGCATTCTAAAGAATGAGAGTTTGAATCTCTCTGATGGCAATTGCTGTGGTAAATGGTTTTTAGAAATGAGAATTAGACAGAGAATCTTGTACCGGTAATAATCGGATTGGTTAGGTGTCATTTATTTACAAATTTCCGTCAGTTTGAAGAGAAATTTTGGTACAGTTATTTTGACAGTTAAAAGCGGTGTCCAGATTTGAAACATTTGACTGAACGTTCGTCTGCACAAGAGGGTGGAGGCTTGGTTTGTCACTCGTCATTTTGTGCACACTTTGGGCTAATTAGACCGGGACCTACAGTTTAATGTGGATTCCGAACTACTAACAAACATCCATGCCACCGTCAGGATTCGAAACCTGAAGCCTGTGGTAACTAAGGCCAGAGCACTAACCACTTAGCCATCAGGTCACGCACGAGGGTGGAAGTGTAAACACGAAAAACAAGTTTTCTTATCTGTCCTTACGGCAAACATCCAACCGTTTTTCAGCATGTCGTAAATCCTTCGGTCTGTGGCCAAATACCAACACTAGGCACAGAAATTCTGCTCCCTTGAAAACTACCAAATGGATCCACATATATTTTGATTGCCGTTCAAACTTCAATAAACTGTTTTGGAGTGACTCTTAAAACTCACGTTCTCAAATCTATACACAGCTAAAGAAGCTATACTTTCCCTTTTTGGAGCTTATTATAGCAGTTCCCTTCCCCACAACAGTGCATCCTTAGTAAAGACAAATTTGACATATCAATAGCATAGATATGGCAAACAAATGACACAGATATATATATATTGCGTATCAATATCACAGATACGGTTTGGTTTGGTTTGTTGTTGCACACGAGGACTAAACAGACCGGGATCTACAATTTAAAGTGGATTCCGTACCATTCAGAAACATCTTTGCCGCCGCCAGGATTTGAACCTGAAGCCTGTGCTACCAACGGCCAGAGCGCTAGCCATTTGGCCACCTGGCCGCAGCACAGATACTGCAAATTTGACGCAATTTGCCATTTCAGTGGCACGATAATGACAACTTGCTATATCAATATCCTAATAGCAACCATAACCATTCAGCATTAGCATTCCTCAAAATGGTAACTATTCGCATTCGTAAAAAGAAAATAAGTCTTTCGGAACAATTTTAACAGCGTAATTCAGATAATTACTTTTTGAAGAATAACAGTAGCATAATTTAGTTTGCCATTGGTATTTAAAAGTTAACTTTTATTGAAAAACCTTTTTTTTATCTTTTCACATTGACCTCTTTGTGCATGCAACAACTTAAAATACCGTACCAGCGTTACAGTACTTTAAACTAGCGCTCGAACGATTAGGACATGTTCCAATCGTTTAACAAAAGACTCAGCAACCATCCAAAAAGGAACCAGAAAGCCCTCTTTCAACAGATGCAATCTCTCTCCGATTCCACGCATCTCCATTTGCGTGCCCATGACATGGTCACGCACAGTTTCTCCGCTAATCGGATATCATTGTTTCTCCATTACTCACCGTCCACCAATTACAACAGCGAGCAACCGCGGCTCCAGCTGTAATGGCAAGAGACAACAGACAAACATCCGTGGGCTCTTCTGGGCGCAAAATTACCCCTGTAATTTCTCGCGAATTGAATTCGTGCGCCCGGCGTGGCTTCTTGGTGATGGAAGTATGGTAAAAGTAATGCGCTTTTCGTCCTCACGGAATACGATTGCATTAAAGCTAAATAAGATTAATGAAAGGTTCGGCCGTACGTCAACGAATCGTGAAGACCAACTGAAAGAAATGGCGGAGTTAGAGAAGATGAGGAATTCCTTTTGTGTACGGTTGCAGTTGAGTTGCTAATTTGTTAATGGTAGCCTCTATGTATATTAAATGTTTTATTATTTTTGTTTTATTCAATTCCTTCTATTAGCTCACACTCTCCCTATAAATATATCTTGTTCAAATTTTCAATCGTTCATAAAATACTTTTTACTCATCCACTTAAGTTCAAATGCATTTTTTTTTTTTTAACTTGTAGTGGTTGACACTGGATGTTAATACAGTTTTTCAAACATTAATTCAGTAATTAAATTTAATTAATTAATTTTAGTTTTTTTTTAGATTTAAGTTGCATATATCTATCAATAGATGACGACAGATAAACTTAAAAAAATGAATGAATATTATTTATAAAGGACTTTCTGCAATAGAATGAAAAAAAGAAGGAATTGACTTAAATTTTTTTTTTTTATATTACTTGTTTCACTGTTGTTAAGTCATATAAAGAAATAAGAGAGTAATGTGTACATAACAACATTCAGATGCAGATTGCTTAAATGGAAAGTTATTTATCCCTTTTTCATTTGTAAAATATATCTTTAGTATAAGGTTGTTTCCATGTTTTGTTATGTTTTTTATATGCTCTTTAAGGTCTGACTCAAGAGTTAGGTATAATTTTGGATACAGTAATTAGTTATTGTAAATAAAAAACTAAAATAATAATTTCATGATTTTAAACTTTATCCACACAAATTTTTATGATATTTAGAAATATAAGAAAAAGTTGATCAGTAAAAAGTAGTTTCTATACATTTTTTGGATTGGAATCATCAATTTTTTCCGTGAGGTCTCAGTGTAGGAAGTTAATATTGTAAGCTGGAGTTCAAAGTTTCAATTAGATTCAACGAACCATTTGAATCGATTTTTCCTATAGTAGTATTTTATGGAATTACTAGCTACTTCTGGATTATTGTTGTCTAAAGAAATTTCGAAATCTGTTGAATGAGACCTTTCACAAAATTCTTCTTCACAGTGATCTTCTCCGTTAACATCACTTTTAAATTCATCTAGAAACTTTTACAGCTTTTCCACATTAGATGGATGAATTAATTTTCTTGGACCTAACATCAGAACCATGCGCACTACTGCCGAAAATTATAACACTGAAAGGGTTTGGTTTATCTCTACGGCCATCTTGTGCACACTTTAGGCTAAACAGACCGGGACCTACAGTTTAAAGTGGATTCCGAACCACTACAAACATCCATGCTACCGCCAGGATTCGAATCTGAAGCCTGGGATACCAAAGGCCAGAGCAGCTACTTGGCCACCAGTCCGCTCACTGAAAGGGAAGGGAGGTCTCACAGACCGCTACTGAAGAATACAATGGAATTTCTACCGGATGCCAAAACGAGGTGATAAGTGGGGGTTGTGTTCAAGGTCACAAAACGGAAAGCTAAAGGAAGAATCTATTCAGTTGGACTAAGCAGGTAATGGGGGTGATGAGAGGAACATGTTGAGCGGTCTGTGAGACCGCACGTCCTCTGTTACGGGTTAAGTCCACAGCAGAGGAAAAACAAGTAATATAAAAAAAAAGATTTAAGTCAATTCCTACTTTTTTTTCACTCTATTGCAGAAAATCCTTTATAAATAATTTGCATTCGTTTTTTTAAATTTATATGGCGCCATCTATTGGTAGATACATGCAACTTAAGTCTAAAAAAAACTAAAATTAATTAATTTAATTTAATTACTGAATTAATAGTTGAAAAAAACCGTATTAATATCGAGTGTCATCCACTACAAGTTCAAAAAAATGTATTTGAACTTCAGTGGATGAATAAAAGTATTTTATGAACGATTGAAAATTTGAACAAGATATATATAGGGAGAGTGTGAGCTAATAGAAGGAATTGAAAAAGATATTTAAGAAAGGAAGAAGGCAGTGATGATTAACTGGTTAGTACATTCGACTTGCAAATTCATAGATTAGTCATATTACTTAACCACTGAATATATCCATCTAGAACTATGTTTCTATATTGCACATATGCAAAAGTAATATAGCGACAAAGATTATTAAAAATATTCTCATAATTTAATCCCCAATCTAAATAAAAAAATGCATTGGAAATCTTACTAACCATATATTAGAAGTATCCATTTTGAAATTGCTTAAAATATTTTTGACTTTTGAGAAGACAAATATTTCAGAAAGGAAATGGGAGTTATTTAGAGTATCTTTTATAAGAATTTTGAAATTATCTTTACTTAAAAGAATGATCAATCAACAGGACCATAATTTTGGAGAAACCAACCGAATAAAACCCATGACGAAATCTCTCAAAGAATGTCACTGACAGCTGGAGGATTGATAACTGCTAGAATTAGTCTGTAATTTATGGGTTCTTAACCCGCCCTTCATGAATTTGAATGAAAAAAGTCCTTATATTTATTTTCATAGGTTATAACATTCTTTACTAATAAAAGATGAAAAATAGAAGAAATTTTTAATCAATAAAGAATTACCAACTCACCTTGTAAAAATAAAAATTCAATAAATTATTGCACTAGCTGTGATCATTAATATAAATAACGGATTGTTTCATATTTCATCATAATTGTTTTTCTTATCTACAAATATAAAGTGCTAATTTTATCAGCTTTCTGATATGGTAAAAGTTATTATCGAATGTAATAGTCTTTTAGATCAAGTTATCTTGCTATGTACCGGCTGTCAAAAGTATGTATGTCTCGTTTCTCACTTAGATTATCTAAGGTTAGGTAATAACAGATCAGGTTAGGTAATAACATTACTTAAAAATGTTTTTATATGGACTTAGGTGTGTACATCTAATCCTCAATCCCCTGCAGTACGGGATGAACATCTCACGAGTATATACTCATGGACGTCCATCCTGTACTGCATGGATGCCCATGAGTATATATTCATGGATGAAGGGAAAGGTGCAGCTTCTATTGTGATAGATCACCCGTAAATAGAAATCTGATTTGGCTCAGTGCCGCTCAAGGAGGGCAGTGCCTTTTTTAGTGGGAACTACCCCGTATTTGCATATCGTATGGTAGAAAACTCGGAAATCGCCCACCAGGTAGTCAGTCCTACTCACGAGGCAAAATACTGAGTTTTACAAACGTCATCGAGTCTCCCCGCTTTTTGAAACAGTGTCTACAATAATGCTGCCAGTGGAATGAACCTCTGCCCTAACGCTCACCGTTAGGGCAGAGGTTCATTCGCTGAACAAAAGTTTTGTTTGTATACATTAAAAACCAGTTTTATCGAACAAATCTGGTTAAATAATAAAATATAAAAAGATAAAGATATTTTTATGATAATTGCATCATGATAATTTCATCATGTCATGATAATTTTATGAGTACGAAAAGCAAAAATTGTGTTAAAATTTTAAAAGCAATAAAATTTCAAATTTTTATTACAAATATCATTTTTTTTCTTCAGGACAGTATGCTTTTTGACAGTACACCATTTATAAGCAATTACATTACAGTTTATTGAGATTTTATATCACTTTTAGTCCAGTATTTTAACGTCACCTATCTATTAATAAATAGGAAAAATGCTATAAATTCGTTACAAGAACACAGATAAAAATTCTTCCTTAAACGAATTTATGTAACTTGTTGCTTAACAATGCTTTTAGCGATCACAATTTAAAACCTTTTTTTTTCCTCTGCCGGAAACTACAACGCTCCAATTCTATTGTGCAAAGAAAAATCGGTGCTATTTCCGACCCGAGCCTAAACTAGTTTAGAAAAATCATGGATTGAGCAACCAGGCACTATTTCTCCGCTTTACGACGCTCTGTGTCTCTATCTCGGCCGATAACACTTATCAACAGCTGACAATCGACTGTAGCTCTACAGCAATACCGGATCAATAATTAATGGAAGTAATTTCGAGATAAATCGAAACACGTACTCGCACTCCGAACGAGATAATCAATAATCGAACAAGAATGCCTCCTAATTTATTTTTTACTTCCTTGAATTGAACCTTTTTCTTTATGGAGGTATTATTTCAGCCACAGTTCGTTTATCAGTTAATGGCGTAGGCAACACTGAACACATAAAAGTGGTTTCTCTCTCTTTTTTATTTTTAAATTGGACACTAAGTTGCTATTAGGCAATGCACTGTTTGTCACATGTCATTCGCGAATCTTGTTTTGTTCCATTTTATTACGATTTGTAGTTTGGTCACATATTGCATGTTTGTGGTAGTATCATTTTGAAAGCTCACGGCATTGTGTGTCCTTCATTTTAATAAGCTCTTTAAACATATATCTATTTGTATTAAAACCTAAACTAACAAAATATAATTAAAGATTTATACTTAAGATATTTGTGAATTTATATATATAAGTACCCAAGCAAAATAATTAAAATAGATGGTTTTTTGCTCTGCTGTTCTTTTGTGCACACTTTAGGATAAACATACCGGAACCTACAGTTTAACATTGATTCTGAACCACTCACAATCATCCATGCCACAGCGAGGGTTCGAACCTAAAGCCTGTAGTATCAAGTAGTGCTGACGAAGAAGAAGAGTAAATGATATGATCAATTTAATTTTTTGTGGGCCCCGGTCCATGGTCAAACAGTATTCGAACCAGAAGCCTATTCTACCAAAGGCCAGAGCACTAGCCAATTGGCCATCAGGCCGCTGACAATTAAAATAAGTTGTATTGAACTGTACTTCTAGATAACTTACAACAACGTAAATTAATTTTTTTTTTTCCTTCTCAAAATGATAGTAATAATTTAGTTTTAGAGACCAATGATGTTCAACTTCCTAACTAGAAAATCTTGAAATTCATTAGCCACAAAGGAAGATGTGTCGCAGATGTTTGTCATAAATGTAGACTCAAGATTTAATAAAAAAGTAAAAATTGTATATGGTAAAAAACTAATTCATACATTTTAGAATTATTTGGATTATGATTTATGTAGCTGAGTATGTATTGTTTTTCCTCGATTATTATGACAGCAATTAATTGAAGGTTAATTTGATTTATTTCTAATTTCCTATCTGACCTGATTGTAATTGCTGTAATTACTTTTAGTTTATATCGCTAATATCTTGCTACTAATACTCTACTCTAAGATTGTATAAGTATAAAAGTAAATAGAGAGGCGACGTGGCTTAGTTGGTTGAAGCGTCAGTCTAGTAAACAGGAGATCACGAGTTCGAATTTCGTCAGTGCCAAAGTGTACTTCGTATTTTGGGGCCTGATGGCCAAGTGACTAAGCTCGATGCCACAGGGTTCGAGTTTCGGCTGTGCCATGGATGTTTGTAGTGGCTCGTTCTAATATGATTGTTGGGCTTAGGGCTGACACTCTTATTCCGTGAAATGGAAGAATCTGTCTGCCTGTAGGTTAACGTCCTTGGCCCACCATGGAGCTGTTGCGCTTATGAAAAAGATTTGGTTTGTAGCCCTACGGTCATTTTTTGCACACTTTAGGCTAATTAGACCAGGACCTACAGTTAGGTGGATTCCTAACCAATCACAAACATCCATGCCACCACCAGGATTCGAACACTGTGGTACCAATGGCCAGAGCGCTAGCCAATTGGCCATCAGGCCGGCCAAGAAGAAATAGAAAAGTAAATAAAGGTTAAGTTTTCACTGGGATATCTCTTTATTAGTAAAAAATAACAGATGATCTGTTGGTTGTTATTAGTTCGGCAGAAGAACTGCTAATTAATTAACAGGCGTTAACTGGTATAATTTTTTTAGATCAAAATTACCACAATACCTAACAAAAGTTTTCGCGCACGTGTAATTCTCGTTATAACTCCAAGAATAAAAGTAATAATAATTTCGAATTTCAAAAGATTCAAAGCTAAAAGTTTATCAGATTATTTCATTTAATACAATATAATTTATTATAATACTTTAGACTTTTTTAAGGTAAAATATAAAATATTCTTAAGCTCAAATAAATCTCATAAAATTTTTATGTAGGATTAATATTATATTACGACACATATTAAATTTGTATGCTTTGTAGATCGTAATTAAGAAATATTTTTTCAAACACAGTTTATATTAAATAAAATTCTCGGTTTAGAATATTAGATTATTTAATTGTTTAGAACATTCAGAATATTTAATTGTTTTGAACATTTAGAATATTGTTTAAATATATTCAGAATATTTAATTGTTTAAATAAATTCAGAATATTTAATTGTTTAAATAAATTCAAAATATTTAATTGTTTAAATAAATTCAAAATATTTAATTGTTTAAATAAATTCAAAATATTTAATTGTTTAAATAAATTTAAATAAATTTCAAAATATTTAGAAATTTGTTTAAAATATTTAATATTTAGATTATTTAATATTTAATTGTTTAAATATTTTTAGAATATTTAATTGTTTAAATATATTTAGAATATTTGTTTAAATATATTTAGAATATTTAATTGTTTAAATATATTTAGAATATTTAATTGTTTAAATATTTTTAGAATATTTAATTGTTTAATGTATTTTTTTTATATTTAGAATATTTATTTTAATTTAGAATTTTTAATTATTTAGAATATTTCATTGTAATATAATTTTTAATTGTTTAGAATAATTGTAATATATTTTTTTTTATATTTAGAATATTTCATTGTAATATATTTAGAATTTTTAATTATTTAGAATATTTCATTGTTATATATTTAGAATTTTTAATTGTTTAGAATATTTCATTGTTATATATTTAGAATTTTTAATTGTTTAGAATATTTCATTGTAATATATTTAGAATTTTTAATTATTTAGAATATTTCATTGTAATATATTTAGAATTTTTAATTATTTAGAATATTTCATTGTAATATATTTATTTAGAATAATTGTTATATATTTAGAATTTTTAATTGTTTAAAATATTTCATTGTAATATATTTAGAATTTTTAATTATTTAGAATATTTCATTGTAATATATTTAGAATATTTTTTTAATTATATATTTAGAATTATTTAGAATAATTGTTATATATTTAGAATTTTTAATTGTTTAGAATATTTCATTGTTATATATTTAGAATTTTTAATTGTTTAGAATATTTCATTGTTATATATTTAGAATTTTTAATTGCTTAAAGTATTAATAATAATATTTAGAATATTTTATTGTTTTTATTTAGTGTTTATTAAGGTAATTAGAATATCTGCTTGACTAGTTTAGGCAAGTGCACATCGTTTCAAATTCTAAATTAGTTATATATTGCACTTAGAAACAGGTTATAATAATAATAATAAATTAATAAAAAAAGTTTAAGTGATTCAAATGTTTTTCTATAATATAACATTTAAAAAAAACATACCTGAAAAATCCCTCAATAATGATCGGTGAAGCCAACAAAGCTATCTCATGGAACGAATCGAATCATCCTTCGAAAAATAAACACAAATCCAAGATTAACGACTACGAAACGTAAAGTAGAAATACAAGAAAGTTATGCAATATTAAGATAAAAAGACAGTTCAAATATTGATTCGATAAGCCAGGTATCATGGCGTAGCGGAAAGGGAAAAAATTCTTCACTAGTGTGATGAAGCGAAAACTTCGAATTTCATGTGCCGCAGATAGATAAAAGATATACTCATGTTTGTGAAAATTGCAACATCATGAAGGAATCGTCATAATTGAATGAAATTTAATACACAGTTGAGTGATAGTGGTACAAATAAATGATTAAATGTTCAAAGCAAACAAATAATAACAAGAGATCCGAATCAGTATTTTGTGTAGCCACCACGCGCCGCAATAAGTGCTGCTACACGACGTGGCATGGAGTCAAACAAATTTTGAATGTCTTCCTGAGGAAGAGCATTCCATATTGTTTGTGTGCGCACCCAAAGTTGCGCACACAAACAATAGTGCAACAACAGTCAAAGTGCGAATTGATGAAGCACACAATGAAACACCTGTAGCTATTGACCACTGTGCTGCCAATTGTCTAGAGGAAGTTGTACGGTCCATCAGCGCCATGCGGACCAGGTGTCTATCATCGCGAGCTGCGTCACATTTCGGGGTCCACTCCCGGATTTCCGAGTTGTCCGACACTCGTCCGTCCACTGCTTCCAAAGACGCATCACTGTGCTGCTGTTACGCTACACACGAGCGGCTACTGCACGATAAGACAATCCAGCTTCACGAAGGCCGATGATTCTCCCCCGTTCAAATTCTGTAAGTTGTTCAAATCTCGCTCTCTTTCGTCGAAGAGGCATAAGTAACGATTGAGCTAACGTTTACCACTAGCAGATAACCACCGATAACCATACACGCCTCGCTACAGCCGTCTATTTATTCGGATCCATCCGCCGTTCAGAGGGCGCTGCTCAGCATACGCATGCGCTACGGATTTGAAATTCTAATCATTTGCATATCATGCGCTTCCTGAAAATTTCAGCTCACTCGCGTAAGTCCTTCATGGTGTTGCAATTTTCACAAACATGAGTTTATATCTAAGATATGTTTTTACAATTTTATATTTTCTAATGAAAGAAAATAAGGTTTGTTTGATAAGGATTAGAATAAAACTGAAAGAAGAATTTTGAAAATAAAACTTGTTCTGTTCGTTAAACATCGCGATGTCGGATTGTATAGTGATTGAATGAATATCATCTCTAGTAGTTTGGACGGTCAATTGGCTAGCAGTTTGACCTTTGTCACCACAGGCTTCAGGTTCGAATCGTGGCGGTGGCATGGATGTTTGTGATTGGTTCGGAATCCACATTAAACTGTAGGTCCCAGTCTAATTAGCCTAAAGTGTGCTTAAAATGACCGTAGAGAAATAGATCAAACCTGTAATTTCTTCAGTTCGAATTTATTAATGACACCATGGATTAGTAAAGATATATTGATATCTTAACAGATAATTTAAAATTATTCATTGAGAATTTCATTCTAATGATGAATGAAGTGGTATATGGGGATGTGAAGCAACAAGGACTACAATCCCCTAATCACTATATATATGAACAGTTAGTTTCTCCTTATTTTTTTAATATGTTTCCACAATACGATCGTGTTATACGGTTTAAAGTGGATTCCGAACCACTACAAACATCCATGGCACCGCCGGGACTGAAAAATTACCGAGTGCCAGAGCCATTCAGGCCCCGAATTTCATTCTATAGAGAGACTTGAATTTCTAACATAATAACAATCCTAAGCGCATTTTTTGAATGTTTGATTGCGTTTGCTTTACGATTACAAAGAAGTTTAAAAAATTTAATTAGATTAACGCAATGAAACAAATTTGATTGGAATTTAAAATTTTTTTCGAGACATAACGTTTCCTGAAAGCATCAAAAATTTCTAATGCATGAAATTTGGAAAAAAAAAAAAAGTTTTGTAATTTACTAAGAATTACTTAGAATCTATAACAAGACGATTTCCAAAAAATTTTAAATTTTGTATAAATCTTTTTCGTTGGCGCAAAAGCCCCAGTGTGGGCCAAGGCCATCTGCCAACCGGCAGGTTTCAAGACAGAGTGTTTTCTTTTTACGGGGTAGAGTTGTTAGCCCTATGCTCTCTACAATCATATTAGACAAGAACGGGACCTGCGGTTTAAAGTAGATTCCAAACTACTACAAACATCCATGGCACCGCTGGACTCGAACACTGTGGCGCCGAGCACAAGAGCGCAATAGTATAACTTTTGTATAGTTACAAAGGTATAATTTATGTATAAGTTTTTAACATAGGGGCCTGAATGGCAGAGTGGCTAGCGCTCTGGCGCTCGGTACCACAGGTTTCGGGTTCGAGTCCCGGTGGCGCCATGGATGTGTGTAGTGGTTCGGAATCCACTTTAAACCGTAGGCCCCTATCTAACAGGATCGTAGAGCGTTGCGGGGGCATTGTTACTCCGCGTCCGTGGCTTATCTTCAAGTTACACGCGCCTCCTGGGTGATGCAAAGTGAGTAACGTCTGTGCAGCACTTGCCTAAGACATCCAAGACCAAGCTGTCTAAGTGTTTTCCAGTTGCATTAGAAAGAAGAAGAAAAAAAGTTTTAACATATTATATTCCCTCGATAATAAACAGAAAATAAATAAAATAACGAAACAAATTATATTAATAATTTGTGTTATCATGAGAAAATAATGGAAAAACGCAAAAAAGTTAGATAATTTGTAATTCGGGAAGTACTTCTTGATAATTAATTACAAAGGAAATGACTGATACACGGCATATTAAAGCAAATGATATTAATAATGAAGAATAAATGGTTTGTATCACTCTTGCTCATGAATTGTATACTGATTTGGTCTACTAGATCAACCAAAGTAAGCTTCAGAGCTGTGAAAGCATTTCTAGCTGGAAATCTTATTAACAATCCCTACTTTGGTTAAATACTGTCAGGTATTTCGGACAATATGCATCATACATCCCAAATAATAGAATAATAAGTATGTAATGAAGATCTATAACTATTATTAATTTAATTTTACGAAAACCATTATGTTTTTTCTTATACCTGCAGGAAGAATTGATTACGGAAAAAAAAAAAGAAACTTTTAAACTTAATAGTTATAAGCTTCACACGTAATTTTAGCAAATGCGATTAAGTTATAAAAGCAAAAACAATTTACAGATTCTTGAAAAAATTATATTACATGTAATTTAATTATTAATAATTTTTTAAACTAATTATTAATAAAGTACTAATTGCATGAAGACAAAAACATTACTTTTTTAAGATACATGTTTTTGTTGTGAATAATCCTCAGTGTACGGCAACGCGGGACGGACAGCCCGCGAGTAGCTTACTCATGGAGGGAAGAAAAGGGGGCAGCTTCTGTTATGATGGAGCACCCGTAGGTTGAAGTCTGACTCGGCTCCAAGTCACTGCCTCCAAGAAGGAGGCAGGGCCTTCCGGGAGGACTTTTAGGGGTAACTATCCCGCATTTGCGTATTGTATGCGAAAAAACTTCCATCAGTTAGTCTGACTGACGAGGAATGATGCTGAACCTCCCAAACGCCATCGAGTCTTCTCTTTTTTTTGAAACAATGTCTTCAACAATGCCCCCCCAGCGGATTGAACCTCAGCTCCAATACTTACCAGTGGCGAATGTTACCACTGAGCCCTGAGTCAGGCAGAAGATACATTTATATACTTAAATAAAAACTAGTTCCGAATATAATCATCATAATATAATATTCATTCATCATAATATAATATTAAGCCTATATAAACCATTCATAATATAATATTTATGTCATCAAATATTTATAATTTCGTTGCGTAAATATAACCTCTAAGTATTACTTCAAATGTATTTCCTATTAAAACTATTTGTTTATAAGCAATAGGACACCAGTATAATTTAAAAATAATTTTAATTTTTTTTTCTTGGTCGGTGGTCTTTTATAAATGTCAGAATCTTATGTAAATTCCACAAGCAGCTCCTGAAGAACGAAGAAATAGGATTATTGTCTTCCAAAAAAGAATAGTAATATAATAAAATAGGATTATTGTCTCCCATAATCGCCACTGAGTTATGCATCGGGGGGGGGAGGAGGCATAATTGTTTATTTATAAAATACAAGTCAGAAAAAAAAAAAATTCAAATATAGAATGAATTTCACTTTTTAGAGCATTCGATTTAACCAAACGAATATATCACGGTGGGCCTAATGGCTGAGTGACTAGCGCTCTGGTGCTCAGTGACAAAGGTTTCGCATTCGAGTACCGGCGGTGGCATGGATGTTTGTAGTGGTTCGGAATCCACTTTAAGCCGTAGGTTCCGATCTAATATGGTTGTAGAGCGTTGGACATAATGCTGAAAACTCTACCCCGTAAAAAGAAAGCATCTCCTCTCTAGAGATCTGCCAGCAGGCAGACGGCCTTGGCTCACAGTGGAGCTGTTGTGCCACTGATGATGATGATGATGAATATACCACGGTAACAAGAAGGTATATTGCATGCCTCAAAATGTGTATTCATTGGAAGCTGCCCTTGCTTAATGTGAATGATAAGTATGCCAAATATGTAGCAGTGAAAGCCACAAAAAAAAATCTTACTCAATATTAATAAAATTCCCTAGAAAGTAGAGAAGGCCTTGACTAGTTAGCGACTGCTACTGCAGGAAATGAAATCTGGATTCTAACTGATAGCAGGAGTTCTATTCAGCACTTGGCTAATTGGTCCAGTGTTAGAGACAGGGTAGGTGTATCTATTCTCAAAAAGCTAAAACATCTTTCAGTGAATCATAAGATCCACATACAGTGGATTCCCTCCCATGTCGACCTTGAGGGGAATGAAATGGCAGATGCATTGGCCAAAGAGGGTGCTAGTGAGGTATTGGTTCCACTTGAGCCCCTTACCTACACAGAGATCTACTCCCAAGCTATGTTAAATGGAAAAACTATTTTGTCTACTCCCCCAGTGCACCAGTGGTATCGGGGCCATCGACCTGGCGGTACTTTGGCACTTAATTGTGACAGGCAGGGACAAACTGCAATCATCCGTTGGCTCAGTGGACACCTCAGAACTATGACTTTCTCAGATGGTTTCAAAGCTTTCGACACTTGCACCAAGTGTTCCTCTGAGCGGCCTTCACCATCTCACATATTGGCGTGCCTGGGGCTCAGATGTCAGGATCTCCTCGACAGTCCGTTGATGGTCTTGGACTTTCTTCGGGTATTTGGATTCATGGACCTAGTCTAGCCCAGCTGGACTTTGGGGATAGGCGAAGAAGAAGAAGAAGAAAGTAGAGAAATGTAAAAATCTGAAAGATTGAGAAATATAAAAGAAACATATTTTATCAACATACTTCCCTGTCATTCATATAACTGTAAAGTTTTCTTTTTTGGTTGGTGTAAAGACGCGTCTAGACAGAAACGCACAAGGGGCAAGCGACTTTCGTTCCGAGCATCTCAGGTGACCGCAAAAAACAAGCCGTGTTATCTCTCGCTGGGCGTGAGGTAACAAGCACTTTGAGTAAACAAAGATGGCTGACTCGGACGCAACAATGCTGCTTGCTACCGTATGTGTTTATCAGCGAATTAGTTAAAGATAAAACATCTGGATATGTTCGTTGGTAGGTCACAAAAATCCACAAGCGGCATCGAAGTAAACTAACTAGATTGATAATTGATTTAAAATGTAATAATATAAATATCTTGAATGAAACCGAAATATTACAAACATTTGTATCTGCAGTTAAACATGTTTTACAGAATGTAGAAAACTTAACTATTCTAACCAGTGTTAAATTATGCAGAACCAGTGTAAACTATGCCTAAAAATGATTCGTAAATAAATAGACATTTTATTTATATGAAAAAATTGACTTGCCTTGACTTGAGTAGGTGCTTTTAGATTTATGCTCGCTGATGCTGCTTTATCTCAATTGATCCAAATGCTTGAAAAGGTTATTTGAGAATCCTATCATATGCAAACAAGATAAAACAGTAATTTATTTTTATTAGAATTTAAAAACAAGAATAAAATAAATAGAATTTAAACAAATAAAAAATGAAGTAAATAAAATAAAAAGAATTTAAATAAAACAAATAAAAAAATGAATTAAATAAAATGTAAATAAATAAAAATAAAAAATGAAGTAAATAAAATAAATTGAATTTAAATAAATAAAAATAAAAAAATGAAATGAATAAAATTCAAATAAATTTTTTTTAATGAAATAAATAAAATGAATAGAATGTTAATAAATAAAAATAAAAATGAAGTAAATAAAATAAATGTAATTTAAATAAAACAAATAAAAAAATTAATTAAATAAAATAAATAGAAGTTAAATAAAAATTAAAAATGAAGTAAACAAAAGAAATAGACTTTAAACAAATTAAAATTAAATAAATAAAACAATTAGAATTTAAAACAATCGCCCAATTTAAATTTTATTAAAAAATTTAAAGTTGCATTCATGAAAAAAATAGAACTGAAAGCAATAAATTAAACAAAAAAACTAACTACAAGAAATCAAAATGTATATGTATGCTTCTAATCTTCCGCTAACTAATTTAAAAATGTAAGAATTTAATTCAGTTCAACAAAAGAGCATTTTGCTGCTACACAAAATAATTAAAAATATCCATACATGATAAAATCATATTACTTTTAATTGCATAATACAAAAGAAAAACATAGCGGCTATGTAAAGAAATGTAAGAATGAAATACATTTTCGCATAGGATTGATGAAAATATCAAAATTTACTTTAAGTTAAAAGTAAACTTTGTATGAAGAATTATTATCTTAATTTTTTTTTAATTATAATAAAAAGTGTATTATATATAATGAATCTCAAACGAATAAGAAATTCTTGAAACATCATAATTCATTAAATTAAATTACCATTAAATTAAAATTATAAGAAATTCTTAGTTCTAAAGGTCTATTCACTAAATTAAAGTTCCATTTCTCTCCATTCTGAATTAAATTTATCCTCTACTTTATTACGCAATAGTTAGGAAACGCTCACTACTAATAGCAGCTGGTGGAAGATGGCGTGCAGATTGAGAAGGAAATCCCTATGAACCAAACCCCAACCAAAAACACCGACTCTATCTGGAGCGGAGATTTTCTCTCGTGGAACGCTTTCGCTCGCTTTCTGTGTTCCATCCACTCTGCATCAGATCCACTCTGATCAGACTCTGCATCAGAAAAGCTTTCGCCAAAGCCATTCTCCCTTTGCGTGCTCACATCTAGACCTGATTAAAGTCCCGTCCAGATAAGAGAGCATGAGTGACGAATGACTTTTTTTCTAAGCCCTTCAAAAATCTGTTTGACATAAAATCACATGTTTCAACCTCTGTCCACCAAGAATCGGTTTTTTGCCGCACTTCAAAGGTCCCACTCCCACCCATTCACGACCAGCTGTCACTGATAGCCAGAGATAGTGTGGGTTGCTTTTCGCGGTCAGACGGAGACGGTATGGAGTGAAAGCCACTCAACCTTTGTGTGCTCTCGGCCCTTTTGACGCAGTCTTTAGAGAACGCATTGTTAAGTAATGTTAGCTGCTATACTAACAGCTCGTTGTGTCAGGATGGAATAATATCTTTCTAATAATATTAATCTTTTTATTTACACTATGAATACATACATACACTTGGCACCCTGTGCCTCTTTTACAATACTATTAATATCTTAAAAGCCAAGAGCCGGTACCTGACCGTCTGTTTTGATCTGACGCTCCTAGCGTTCACCTCTTGGTCTCAAGATCTCACCTATCAACTGCCTACCACACTGGACCACACAATTAAAGTCACAGTTACCAGTTATAGGCGCGACCTCTCGCGGTTATAATTAAACCTTACAGTAATATCACCACATTAAACATCATCAAACAACTATAAGCATACCTTATTTCGTAAGCTTAAAACAAGGTGGTCAATATTCTCACTGAGAAAAATATACCCGCAATGCACGTACATCATAATTTTTTATTTAACTCAGTACCAACATTTTATTTGCTATATTTCTAATAAGAGTCGTTTTTTTCAGCACATCTAAGGTCAGATTTCCGTCCATTTATGACCAGCTGTCACTCACAGCCAGAGATAATATGGGTTGCTATTCGCACTCAGACGGAGACACACGGACTAAAAGCCACTCACCCTTTGAGTGCTTTCGTCTGGACGGCCCTTATGGAGAAGTCCTAAGAAAGTCCTTATGGAGAAAGCATAATTAGTTGGCAGGAGTAATATCGCCACATTACACATTATCAATGATAATGTTTAAATCATTATCATCGTCATTGGTGCAACAGCCCTATGGTGGGCCAAGGCCTTCTGTATACTGGCAGATTTCGAGTCAGGAGATGTTTTTCTTTTTACGGGGTAGTGTTGTCAGCCCTACGGCCAACTCTCTCAATCATGTTAGACCCGGACCTACGGTTTGAAGTGGATTCCGAACCACTACACGCATACATAGCACCGCCGGAACTCGAACCCTGTGGTACCACTACTACACCACTGTGCTTAGAAATGAGTTTCCTCTTTATAGTTTGGGAATGATGTGGGTGAGATGTCTGATTGGGCTCTGTGATGCTCTAAGGTCATATGAGATCGGGACCTACGACTTAAAGTGGATTCTGAACCACTATAAACCCCCATGGCATCGCTGGGACACGAACCCAAAACCTGGCGTACCCAGCGTCAGAGCGCTACCCGCTCGGCCATCAAGCCCCGGCAAAGAACCATAAACATACCTTATTTCGTAAGCTGAGAACAAGGTGGTCAATATTCTTACTAAGTAAAATATACGTGCAATACATAACTTTATATTTAACCCAATACCTATACATTTTATTGGCTATAACTTTCCCAATAAGCCCAGTTTAATAAAAGAAATCATTAAAATTAATTATGTGCAATTTCTCCATAATATGCAAATGACATCATTACGCATCAAATATTTCATTCTCCTTTGCAGAATATCGAGTGAGAAATAAACGATTTTTTGAAATCACACACAATTAAAACATAAGGACTTGTCATTTTAATGGCCATTTAGTGTAATAAATAGGGTTGATTTTTATCACATAATCCTGTCGAAAAAATCTACTTTCTAAGCTGATTGAACCATTATTTTAGACTCCATTATAGCATTTTTTCTTTATCGAATGAAATCTAATTCCTTTCCGAAACACCTCGTGATATCCTCATCGATTATCGATGACGAATGATTGTTTCGTGTTTTAGTAATTGCCTCCAAATTACTTTGTTTCGGCATCGAAGGTGAAAAAAAAAAAAGAGTTGGTATCGGAGAGGTGCAATGACATTCAATTTGCAGACAAAGAAACAATGCGGAGCAGTTTGGTTACAATGTAAAGATAGCTGTTGCCTAATCGAAGCGTTGACACCTCGTTACGAAAGGAGGCGATTCAGACATTTGTGACACACCTCTGCCGGTTTCGTTTCTTTTGTAACCTTTTTTTTTCCTTTTGTAAAAAAGGGGCATTTACTTTTGACTGACAGCGGGAGGCTTATGACTTTTGAAGTCCTTTCATGTCGTAGTACTTAGAAGCGAAATTGTGAAGTTGGAGGATGCAATAGATGGTTTTCAATTTAATAAATAAAAATATAAAAATATCATCTCTCCTTCCTACAATTTCGTTTAAATATAAAAACAAAATGTGCATACATTTTTAATGCATGTATTTTATATATATTTTTAATTTTCAATTCGATTCTCAATTAAAGGTTTTTTTTAAAACGTTTTAAATAAAGGTTTAATTGATTTTTTTTCTAATGCAGCTGGCAATACAAGGCAGTTATCTTTATGCCATAAGCTAGGACTACACCGCTGCTAGTAGCTTTTTAACACTGCCCAGGGGGCACGTGTAGCTTGAAGATATGCTACGAACGCGAGTAGAACTACCCCCACAATGCTCTACGATCATATCAGTCCGGGACTCACGGTTTAAGGAGGATTCCGAACCACTAAAAACATCCATATTATTGCTGGGACTCGAACCCGAAATCTGTGGTAACCCCTGATAAGGTTTAAATGACTCCTACACGATTTAAAGCGACCTGATGGCCAATTGGCTGGTGATATGGCCTTTGGTACCACAGGCTTCAGGTTCGAATTCTGGTGATGGCATAAATGTTTGGTAGGGGTTCAGAATCCCCGTTATACTGTAAGTCCCAGTCTAATTAGCCATAATTGTACGCAGAATGACCATAAAACGACAAACCAAACCAAACCTACACGATTTAAAAGGCTATACGATTCCTTAAATCAGGGGTCTCCAAACAAGTGAATAAACTGAAATTGTACCGTAAAAACTACCGTAAAATTTACAATGTATATTGCTCTAACTCTACTATTCGCTACAAAATGATGCTATATACTTTGATTAACCAAGCATAATTGACGTTTAATGTAATTCCACCTCTTCCCAGAAGATGGCGCTGTACTACTGTAGAACAAGATAGCATCTCTACCACAATGGCATGTCCTTAACACATGCCCCAAGTAGCAACCGAAATTGTAAGCGTAAAGGAGTTCACCCCTTAAATCACTCGTTAATTCCGAAACGAAAATTTGCGCGTAATTCAAAACTGCAATATCTTGGTACGGTGAGTTAGCTAGCACTGTGGACTTTAGAGGAGTCAGTATGGCTCTTTGGCTAAAAAATTGAGAGACATTCTGCCTTAAATATTTTCTCTTAAAAGAACATTTAAGAAATCGTTTGAATAAATTTCGAATGAAGGCGTAGTATATTAGGTCTTCGGGATCATCCTGTGTAATGCTGAATGACCTGCATATCTGTATTTCAAAGCACAAATTTCTTCAGGTCAACGTGCTAGGTGTACGAAATTAACACCCCCAATTATTGGTTTAAAAATACATAAAGTTTTATAAACTCCTGTAATTCTTGTACAAGTAATTCGTATATAAAGTACAATATGCAAATTAATAGCAATATGCAAATTTTCAGATGGCAGTAGCATCGCGTAGAACAGGTATAAATGCGCAGTGCTTTCGCAGAGCTTTCATTTCTGTTCAAGTTATTCATGTGAAGAGGTTTTGACGTGATGATGACCGCACGACGGGAATTAACAGACTTTGAACGCGGAATGTTAGTTGGAGCTAGACGCATGGGTCATGCCATTTCGGAAATCGTTAGGGAATTCAACATTCCCAGATCCACTGTGTCAAGAGTGTGCCGAGAGTAGGAAATTTCAGGCATAACATCCCACCATGGACAGCGCAGTGGTCGACCGCCTGCACTTAACGACCGAGACCGGCGACGTCTGCAAAGAGTCGTAAATTCTAACAGACAAGCAACACTGCGTCAAATAACCGCAGAAATCAATGTGGGACGTACAAGGGACTTGTCTGTTAGAACTGTGCGGAGAAATTTGGCTTTCTTGGGCAATTCCAGCAGAAGACCGATTCGAGTGCCTTTACTGACAGAACGACATCGCTTGCAGCGATTCTCGTGGGCACGTGAGCATATCGGTTGGTCCCTAGATGAATGGAAAACCGTGGCCTGGTCCGATAAGTCACGATTTCAGTTGGTAAGAGCTGATGGTAGGGTTCGAGTGTGGCGCAGACCCCACGAAGCCATGGACCCAAACTGTCAGCAAGGCACTGTTCAAGCTGGTGGTGGCTCCGTAATGGTGTGGGCTGTTTTTCATGGCATGGACTTGGTCCTCTGGTGCGACTGGACCGAACATTGACTGGAAATGCTTATGTTCAGCTACTTGGAGATCACTTGCAGCTATTCATGGACTTCATGTACCCAAACAACGATGGGATTTTTATGGATAACAATGCGCCATGTCACCGGGCCACAACTGTTCGCGATTGGTTTGAAGAACATTCTGGACAATTCCAACGAATGATCTGGCCACCTAGATCGCCCGACATGAATCCCATCGAGCATTTATGGGACATCATCGAGAGGTCTGTTCGTGCCCAAAATCCTGCACCATCAACGCTTTCACAATTATGGACGTCTATCGAGACAGCATGGCTCAATATTCCTGCAGAAGACTTCCAACGACTTGTTGAGTCCATGCCACGTCGAGTTGCTGCACTTCGCCGGCCAAAGGAGGGCCGACACGATATTAAGAGGTATCCCATGACTTTTGTCACTTCAGTGTATATATTGTTTTACAAATAAAAAAAATAAAATAATAAAAAAAACCATCTCCTTTTTTTTACATGATGTAACTCTCAATACCTTATTTATTTATTTAGTAAACTGTAAATATATATATACCCTAACATATCGATTAAAAACACTTAAAATAAGTATGTATTTTTAAATGTAGAGTAAAGTGGAGTGGCTAGCGCTCTGGCGCTCAGTACCACAGGTTTCGGATTTGAGTCCCGGCGGTGCCATGGATGTTTGCAGTGGTTCGGAATCCACTTTAAACCGTAGGTTCCGGTCTAATAGGATCGTAGAGCATTGCGGGGGCATTGTTACTCCGCGTCCGTGGCTTATCTTTAAGTTACACGCGCCCCCTGGGTAATGGAAAGTGAGTAACGTCAGTGCAGCGCTTGCCTTAAGGCATCCAAGACAGCTGTCTCAGTGTTTGCCAGCTGCATTAGAAAAAAAAAATTGAGAGTAAAGTTGAATCGCTGATTGCAGAGTCACATGTGTCGGTGTTTCTTTAGTTTTTTTTTTTTTTTTTTTTTTTTTTTCCTCTCCAAAATTGCATTTTTGTTATTTTCACAAAGGAGTATTTATACAATGAGAAAATAATGGGTTTGGTTGTTAAAATCTCTCACGAGACTATCAACTCATCTATGAACTTGAATTGGACTTACAGAAATTGCGCATACCGTACTTTGGACGTCCGTTAGCTTTTTCTCCCTAGCGCGCATGCTCATGGGAAATATTATTACAGATACGCATGCGCAATTTCCTATGAGCATGCGCACTAAGGAGAAAAAGCTAACGGACGTCCAAAGTACGGTATGCAAAAACTCTCTATTGACTGAAGTTGTTTCTACACCAAACACAGCAGGCAAAGCTGAAAGTTTCTTACAACCTTGAACAATTTTCTTTTATTATTTCTTGTTTGATGCAGGGTAAGAATTGTTTTGTGCGTGGGGTAATTAAATATTAGTAGTTAGTATTATATTAATTAATTATCCTAGTTAATTTTATTTCTTTTCATAAAAAATGCCAAGTGAAAATGATGAACCACAGTGAAAAAGGGATTTTTAAAAATCTGAAATGTTTAGAAGAAACATTACCGGAACCAAATATGTGTCCGAAAAAAATTTACAAATTGGGAAAAACAAAGAAATCGGAGGGAAAAAAAAAAGCTGAAAATGACAAGCAAGATAGATATTTTTTTATTAAGATTACTACAACTTCAATTAATGCACTAATTAGTTCATTTAATTCATTAATGCACTAATTACACTCATGTCCATAAATTAAGGATAATTCCGAATCACACAGAAATTGAACTCTAAAATAAAAACTTCACCTGTAGAATTATCACACACATCTTGAAGAAGAATATGCAAATTACAGGAAACCACCAGATGGCGCGGATAGTACGTCACAATGACGAGAGTGTAAGAGAGGGGTATATAAGGAATGGTGGCAAAGAAGTAAAATTGTTCACGAGCGCTTTAAAACCCTTTCAGTGCAATAACCGCATAGTTATGGCACAAAGGAAGCATTTGGATGATTTTTTACGTGGTAGAATTATCGTACGACTGGAATGTGGACGTACCCAGCTGCTGTTTGCTTTACTTGGTTGTTTCAATCACCGAATAGACTGTTCTTCAATAGTTACTGAATGAAGTATGGCGACAATAATTGGTAGTTGTAATAAACTGTCCAACAAAATTGAACAGGATGTGTTCTTGCAATTACTTGAATCAATGGATATGAAGACCAGTTGGCCAAGGAAAGAAGCACTCAAAGGTAAAAATGAAAACTTGAATACTGTTTATTATTTGGACTTTACAAAATAAAAGTCGGCAGAAAAGCATTCATTTTTATACACGATGACTTTGTTATTTAATTATAATTTGGGAAACTTCCAGTGATTAAAGGGTTAGGAATCTTAAATACCATTTTTGGAGACATTAATCAACAAATTCACAAAGATATTGAGAGCTACCCATTGAAAATAACAAATTATTTATGTATTGATGGTAAGGAATTGTGTTATTTAGATATGTTTATTGAAAAATTTCCACGTCTAAATGTGAAAAATTTAGTTTTATTTAATACTTTAGCGGAAATTTCGGAAGACCACAAATGACCACATGTATAAAATGTAAAAAATTATCAATTAAATCATAAAGCTATAACACTAATAAAGCGGAAAGGGAGAAACTGATCGTCATAAAAGAAGAACCAAAAAAAATGTATTAAATTTAAATAGGTGTTTGTGCAAAGAACTCGAAGATGTAACTGGAATGTGGGGTTATACGCAAATGAACCCCATACAATGCGCGAATGGAGGTCCAAAAAATCCTCCCGGAAGACACTGCCCTTCTTCTTTTACGATTCTGAGCCAAGTTAGGCTTCTTCCTACGTATGCTCCATCACAACAGAAGTTGCCCCCTTTCCCTCCATCCATGTGTAGACCACTCACGGGTGTCCGTCCCGCGCTGCCGATTATTGGAGATTAGTCATAACAGTTTTTTTCAACTAATGATTATAGAAAGAATCCGAAGGATTAAGTTAAAAAATATATTCAACGAGGTTTTTCAAAATAAAGGAACACTGAAATACGCAATCGTACTAAGATAAAGAAAGTACTTAAAATGCGAATGTTTTCCTATTACTACCTTTTTAAGGTACGGATTTAGATTTGACCTAAAATTCACAGCTTAAGTAGAAAGTTATATATGTCCTAAGTATATATATATATATATATATTTATTTATTTAGGGCATATATCCACCTCATCATGATCATTGGTACAATATCCCCATGCTGAGCGAAGGCCATCTGCCTGCTGGTATATTTCTAGACAGTAGGTGTTTTCTTTTTTAACGAGGTAAAGTTGTCAGCCCTTTTAACGCTCTACAGTCATATGAGATAGCGACCTATAGTTTAAAGTGGACTCTGAACCACTACAAACATCCATGGCACCGCCAAGACTTGAACCCGAAACCTGTAGCACCGAGCACCAGAGTGCTATTAGGACATATACTAGCATATTGAATATTTCCTAAGAGAATGTGTTAATTGGCATGAAAATATTGGGCCATAAGAAGAGATACAATTATATTCAATAATATTGAAAAATTTATATCATTTTATAAAAATTAATATTTATTATCATTCATATTGCAGCAAAAATTTATTTATTCTGCTTGTTTTTTTGTAAATTCACAAAAATTATTTTTTTGTCTAATAAACAAAAAAAATATATGAATTCTATATATATATACGTATATTGAATATGTCCTAAACATACACTCATGTCCATAAATTAAGGATAATTCAGAATCACACAGAAATTGAACTTTAAAATAAAAATTTCCCTTGTAGAATTATCACACACATCTTGAAGAAGAATATGCAAATTACAGGAAACCACCAGATGGCGCGAATAGTACGTCACAATGACGAGAGTGTAAGAGAAGGGTATATAAGAAATGGTGGCAAAGAAGTAAAATTGTTCACAAGCGCTTTAAAAGCCTTTCAGTGCAATAACCGCATAGTGAAGGCACAAAGAAAGCATTTGGATGATTTTTTACGTGGTAGAATTATCGGATGACTGGAAGTTCTGGACACCGTTACGGTGGTGCAGGATGGCTCGTTTGGGGAGGAATTATTCTTGGTTCCAGAACTGACCTGCATGTTCAGAGTGTAATGATGACAGGCCACATCTATCGGGTTGTCATTCTGGAACAACATGTACGTTTGTTTCTGGACGCCATGGGTGCTGAATTTCTGTTTATGGATGACAACGCACGCCCTCACCGTGCAAACATTGTAGACGAATGCCTTCAGTTGGAGGATATCACCCGTATGGATTGGCCAGCATACTCACCGGACTTGAATCCAATAGAGCATGTGTGGGATATGCTTGGCCGACGAATTGCAGCCCGTCAACCCCCTCCCACCTGTCAGCCGGAACTTCGGAGTGCATTGCTTGATGAGTGGTGTAATATTCCCCGAGAGCCGTTCTGGCGTGTTGATATGCAGACAACTCTCAAAGCGGAACGGACCCAGTGATTATCACTGATTAGAGTGAACTCAGCAGGGCTGCCGTTAGTGGTTATTCAATCCTCCTTTCCGTAGTTGTGCAACCAAAGGCCTGTATCGGGAAGGCCAGTGGCACTCCTGCGGCGTTCAAGATCAGATTGATAATTTGACATAGGCGTTGTAAGGCCTGTATTGCATCGTCCGGGAGAAACATAAACATCATACTAACCATGTTATACTGTTTTTTGTAAATAGGTTCTTTTTTGAAATTTGCTCCAGGAAGTAAAAATCGCAATTTTTATTAATTATGTCAAACATATAGCATCTTTTTTGCTCTTTACCTTTTGTTTAATATATAGACTTTACAAATAAGTCAAATTTGTTTTGCTTCTGTCTCTTTCTTTGCCTGAACTTCATTATCCTTAATTTATGGACATGAGTGTATATTGAAATATATATTTAGGACATATATGTATGAAACACTGAAAACATCCTAAAAAAATATACGAATTGGCGTGAAAACAGTGGGCCACTGAGTTCCCAGAAGAATTGCGTTAAAACGAATTCCACGCACAGTGAGCAAACACCGCGGAATTCCTGTTCCGTGCTCAGCCCATAGGAACTAAGCATTCCGAGTTCGAGATCCCTCGGAATTCGGATTCCTTCTCATGCAACGAAACAACAAGCGCTTGTTAGTTTTCCTTCCTCGAGTTTTGCAACGCTGCTTGCTAAGTCATGATGTACTTTACAATTTTAACAAGTGACTAATGCATTTGATTCAGCTGTCTAAGATAAATTAGCTGTTGAAATTAGTCATCGGAATGTTGATTGTTGTGGATAAGAAAGTTTGAAAAAAAAATAAAATAAACGAGTTACAAATCAAATTAAAAGCATTCTTTTCCTTTGTCGAATATCGGTGAGCCTCATGTACCACTGACGGATGATAAGGGCGTGTATGTACTCATGTACCTCGTGTACCTCGTGTACGACAGATGATAAGGGCGTCGGAAAACTCTCGAAAGGAAGCCTGATTATCGATGTGAGGGCTTTTACATATATTAGAGAGTTTTTGCATACCGTACGTTAGTTATTGTAGGAAGTCCGTTAGCTTTTTCTCCCTGGCGAGTATGCTCATAGGAAACTGAGCACGCGTATCTGTAATAATGTTTCCTATGAGCATGCGCGCTAGAGAGAAAAAGCTAACGGACGTCCTACGGTAACTAACGTACGGCATGCAAAAACTCGCTATTGTCCCAGTCTCCATTGAGTCTCATCGCTTCTGAAAGCATTGACTACAACAATACCACCATTAAGATTCGAACCTCGGCCCTCTTGCACCCTAACTCATAGTGTCACTGGGCCACGAACTGGGCAAATTAAAAGCATTGAAGATCTAAAAAAAATGTTTAGATTTGGTTTGTCACTCGACGATCCTTTTGCGCACACTTTAGGGTAATTAGATCAGGACCTACAGTTTAACGTGATTCCGAACCACTAACAAACATCCATGTCATCACCAGGATTCGAACTTGAAGCCTGTGGTACCAAAGGCCGGAGCTCTAGCCAAGTGGCCATCAGGCCGCAAAAGTGTTTAGAGGGAAAATAAAGTGATATCATTAGAGATCCCAATTAGTCTGTGGCATTTACACTATTTTTTTGCTAAAAATGTATTTTTGGGAACGAAAAATATTAAATTCACAATTATATATTTAACGTGCCTTTTTAAATCAAATAAAAATAAACATTTTTAATTTCAGTTTTGTATTGCAAAGTGTTTCTGTAGATATCTCTCTGTAATACACTCAGTGTCTTCTAAAGTTGTCTGAAAATCTTTACTTTTCTAGAAAGGATGTAATGAAAACTATTATAATAATTAATATCTTACACATTTATGTTCGTTCTTCTTCTTCTTCATTGGTGCAACCGCACCACGGTGGGCCAAAGCCGTCTGCCTACTGGCAGATTTTGAAACAGAGTTTGTTTTTCTTTTTACGGGTAGGATTGTCAGCCCTACGCCGAACGGTCTGCGGTCATATTAGACCGGAACGTGAATGGCCGAGTGGCTAGGCGCTCTGTTACTCAGTGCCCCAGGTTTCGTGTTCGAGTCCCGGTGGTGTCATGGATGTTTGTAGTGTTTCAAAATCCACTTTAAGCGTATGTCCGGTCTCATATGGCCGTAGAGCGTCACAGAACACAGTCAGACTTCTCACCCACATCATTCTCAATAGTAGTAGTAGTCATATTAGACCGGGACCTACGGTTTAAAGTAAATTTCTAATCACTACATGGGACTACACGCTAATTAATCAGAAGCCAAAGGTTTAGCTTGGATTCCGAACCACTAACAAGCATCCGAGACATTGCGGGGAATGAACTCGTAAACTGTGGCACCGAGCGCCAGGCATTCGGCCATCAGAATGAACCCGAAAACTGTGGCACCGAGCGCCAGGCATTCGGGCATCAGAATGAACCCGAAAACTGTGGCACCGAGCGCCAGGCATTCGGCCATCAGAATGAACCCGAAAACTGTGGCACCGAGCGCCAGGCATTCGGCCATCCGAATGAACCCGAAAACTGTGGCACCGAGCGCCAGGCATTCGGCCATCCGAATGAACCCGAAAACTGTGGCACCGAGCGCCAGGCATTCGGCCATCAGAATGAACCGAAAACTGTGGCACCGAGCGCCAGGCATTCGGCCATCAGAATGAACCCGAAAACTGTGGCACCGAGCGCCAGGCATTCGGCCATCCGAATGAACCCGAAAACTGTGGCACCGAGCGCCAGGCATTCGGGCATCAGAATGAACCCGAAAACTGTGGCACCGAGCGCCAGGCATTCGGCCATCCGAATGAACCCGAAAACTGTGGCACCGAGCGCCAGGCATTCGGCCATCCGAATGAACCCGAAAACTGTGGCACCGAGCGCCAGGCATTCGGCCATCCGAATGAACCCGAAAACTGTGGCACCGAGCGCCAGGCATTCGGGCATCAGAATGAACCCGAAAACTGTGGCACCGAGCGCCAGGCATTCGGGCATCAGAATGAACCCGAAAACTGTGGCACCGAGCGCCAGGCATTCGGCCATCAGAATGAACCCGAAAACTGTGGCACCGAGCGCCAGGCATTTGGCCATCAGGCCCTAAACGTAAGTAGAGCAACGCGTCCGTCGCCTCAACCACTCGGCTCTGATTGCGCATTTATATTTGTACTCAAATTTAATTTTTAGTTTTCCCCCAAGAAAGTATATTCAGTAACTTGAAATTGATTTAAACAAAAGAAGAAACATACTCCTAGCAAAGATTATTCAATAAAATTAAGTTATTAAGTTTATGTTAAGCAGCTCGTTATACGTCACTTTACTATATCGGTTTGCATAACAAAACGCAAAAGTGACTGGAGAAAAAAGATGTCTAACAAAACAAAAATGATAAGTAAAAAACTTAAAAGAAAAGTATACTGTCATAACATTAGTGTATGACCTAATTAAACATAATCATTTTGTACAACAAAAGCCATTACCGATATTCGTTACACGCAAATTCTATAACAAGCAACCATAACATTCGCAATACAAAACCTCTGAAATTGCCTCTCATTCAGACAAAGACAAAAAAGTTATAATTTATATAATGAAGAAAATATTTTTAAATAATTTCAAAAAATTGCATAAATTCACTTTTACATATAGAATACAGAGTGTGTAAGGAAGTGAGATTCAGAAATTTCAATTTAAAAATACGTCGAATGTGGTTATTTATTGCATATCTTTTTCGAAACGATTATTTTATGCAGTCTTATCGTTAACCGAGCTCTTATCACGACTTGAAAAGAAAAAAAAAAGCGTCTGTTGTCTCTGATAGTGACTGGTTTATTTTGCTGAATGTAAGCAATAGAATTAAAATGACAAACGCTGATTCGTTTCAGTTCCTAAAAGTTTGGGTTCTGAAAATTGATTTATCGGTTTAGCTAAATTCAAATGTGATGTAACATTTTAAAAATTCAATATTCTGATAATTTCAAGGTATTATCTCATGCTAATTTTAGTTTGTCTAACAATGGATGAGAAATCAGATGATGTAATTTCTGTTGTAAATGCGTCCAAGCTTTTACAGCACTCTTTCACAAAATGGTGTTATTTGTTAAAACATTTATCAGATTTATTTATTGTAACTGAATTGAAAACTGATAACAATGACGTATTTAACATAGATTTCCATCATAGATTATGCTTACAAGATCGATCAATTCAGAAAATCTGTTCATGGTTTATTATAAAGTTTTTTTAATTAAATGTTAAAAAAAGCTTTTGAAAGTATAATTAAAGTTAAAAAATATAATATTTATTAACAATTAACAGTGCTGTACATGAAAATATTAATGTAATTCTATATTTCTTAAATGCTGAGCTGGTCATGAACATGCAATAGTACTAAATTGACAAACACTGATTTGTTTTAGTTCGTAAACGTATGGGTTCTAAAAATTGACTTATCAATTTAGCTAAATTCAAATATGATGTAACGAGGATTTTAAAAATTCAATATTTTGATAATTCCAGGTATTATCTCATGTTAAGTTTAGTTTTTTTTCCGTCATTTTTTTCCATCATCGTTTTTATTGTAAATGCGTCCAAGTTTTTAGAGCATGCTTTCACAGAATGGTGTTAGTTGTTAAAACGTTTATCAGATTTATTTATTGCAACTGTACTAAGAACTGATAACAATGGCATATGTAACAAATGATTTTCAACATAGATTATGTTTAAAAGATCGATCAATTTAAAAAATCTGTTCCTGGTTTACAATAAATTTTTAAAAAATTAAATCAGTTAAAAATAAAGTTTTTTAAAATAGAATTTAAGTAAAAAAATATAATATTTATTAACAATTAACAGTGCTGTACGTGAAAATAATAATGTAATACTATATTTCATAAATGGGTCAACTAGTCATGAAAAATTTTTTCAAAACAAGTAATTTCAACTTTATGCAAGGCAGACACGCACAATTGTTCACCCATGTACATCAGAATAATTTTCTGACAATAGTTTCCGTTTTATTATAAATTTAATTAAAAGTCATCCATTAAAGATTCCAGAAAGCAAAATATGTTGAGGGAATACATTTATTTTTTATATTTATTTTACTTCAAATGTATTATAGAATTTATGAAATAGAAATTTGTTCTAGATATTAAATTGCATTTTATCAGAAGGTATAAATTTAACTTGAAAAATCAAAATGTAGGAATCTTCGAAAGTTCGATTCAGCTGTAATTTAAAAAACTACATACTAATAATTTTTTTCAAATTTTATTTAATAGAAAGTGACATCCGTAATCTGAAGATACCATATTTATGTCTCTGCAAAATAGTTTTTAGAAAATATAATGTTAACTTTAAAATTCTTTTAATTTGAATATTCACAATATTCTGTAATTTAAAATATTTTATACTAAAAGTTAAATTGAAATTTTAAGAATTTAAAGAAATTTAATTTAAGAAATTTAAGAATTTTAAGAAATTTTTAATAAGAATAATACTCAAAATGCACGAAAATTCCATTCTGACATAATTTTAAAAAATAATACACTAATAATAGATAAAGACATCTGTAATTAAATGGTACCTCTTTTAGGCCTCTGCAAATTTTTTTTCAGAAGTTAGATTGAAAAATTAATATAGGGAAATTTTCGAAAATTCGATTCGGCTGTAATTTAAAAAACTACACACTAACAATTTTTTTCTAAGTTTCGTTTGATAGATAATGGCATCATTTTACTACCTTCCAGGGTACGTTACGCATGTTATTATTTCCAACTAATGAACATTTTAATATAATTGTTTAAATTTTCATTAAAAAATTTCAGTCTTTTTTTTTAACAAACCATGTTTATATACCGTTTATATTTAAAGTTTTCATGCTTCTTAGTTGTATCACAGAGCATTTGCTATTAATATTACTCATCCACCTTACAGTAGAAAGAGGAAATGAACCATTTTTGTAAGTGTTCTACAATGCCTTTGCACCTGCGAGAAATCGTACCTGAAGAGATAATGTAGTAAAAATTTATTTTATAAATAGTTATGAAAATATAAATTATTTGCAAATTCAGAATAAGGTTTAAAATTTATTGGCAGTTTAAGTGTTTGTCAGCTGCATTAGAACAAAATAATAATAATAATAAATATCCTTATAAATATCGTAATTTTCCTTCTAAAAATTGAATAAGTAGAACAGTGTATCTGTTGCAAATAGCCTAGCAATTGATCAGAAACTAGATGATCTGTGGCTTAATTTTGAAACAAATGAGAAATCGACTTCTTCAACAAAATCAATGTCATTGTCAAATTATCAAGTTATAAACCATTTGCATTTAGTGCGTTATTTTTCTTTCCCAGAAATAAAAATATTTTCGTTTTGAATTTTATAACAACTGAATTTCCTTAAAAACAAGTAATATATAAAAAAAAAAAAAATAAATAAAAAAATAAAAAAATTAGAGTCAATTCCTACTTTTTTTACACTATATTGCAGAAAGTCCTTTATTAATAATTTTCATTCATTTTTTAAGTTTATCTGGCGCCATCTATTGGTAGATATATGCAACTTAAATCAAAAAAATTTAATGAATTAATTAAATTTAATTACTGAATTAATATTTAAAAAAACTGTATTAACATCAAGTGTCATCCACTATAAGTTCCAAAGAAATGTATTTGAACTTGAGTGGATGAATACAAAGTATTTTATGAAAGATTGAAAATTTGAACAAGATATATATAGGGAGAGTGTGAGTTAATAGAAGGAACTGAAATAATTGGCAATGAATTTATACATGTTTCCATTCGGAAATTAGTGTAAATACAACAGTGTATCTGTTGCAAGTAGCTTAGCAATGGTTAAAAAACTAGATGATTCGTGGCTTTCTTTTGAAACAAATGAAAAAGCGACAAAATCAATGTCATTGTCAAGTTATCAAGTTATAAACCGTTTTCATTAAATGCGAAATCCTTTACCACAAATACAAGAATATTTTCGTTTTAAATTTTATAACACCTTATTTCCTTAAAGATAATTGGCAATGAATTTAAATTTGTTTCTATTTAGAAATTAGTGTAAATAGAACAGTGTATCTGATGGCAAATAGCTTAGCAATGGATCAGATACTAGATGATCTGTGGCTTCCTTTTGAAACAAATGAGAAATCGAACTTTTCAAAAAATCGATGTCAATATCAAAACAATGATGTTGCCAAAATGTTCAAGACATTCAATTGATTATGAAATATGTGCTAGTCATTTAATTTAAAGAAATTTTAAGGTTATGGATAATCTATCAGGATATGTATAAACCTAATATCTGTATAAATATTTTTTTAATTTTTATAATCTATTATGTATGTGTATTTACAATATGAACTCGTTCCAACTTAGCAATGGTCATGAAAAACCATTGAACTACAGTAATGAAAAAAGACAGCTTTTGTTTAAGAAAGTTGGAGTCTATTTCAAATCTTCTTCTTCAATGGTGCATGGATGCAATGCTGCCATGGATACTGGCAGATTTCGAGACAGGAGATCATTTCTTTTTATGCGGTAGGATTTTTAGCCCTGTGTCCAGCAGTCTTATTAAACCAAGACCTATGGTTTAAAATGGACAAGAAACAAGTGTAACTGTAAGCATCCATAGCACGTGCGGACCTGATCGAACCTGAAACCTGTGTCACCGAGAGCCAGACTATTTCAAATCTACTCTTCTGTAATAGAAGAATGCGAGTGTTAACCTTTTGCAATTCAAATTAATTTTACACATCCCCAGTAGTCTAGTCCAAATTCATTTTTCAGTTATGTTAATGCATTATCAATCTAGAAAGTTATAATTGAGTTCATATATATATATATATATATATAAATGAAATACAAGTTTTTTATGGGATTCTAACACTGCTGATTATGGCGACGTCCTTTATATATATAATATATGTAATTACCAGCAAAAATAATCATAAAACCGTCAAAGGATGCAAATTTAAATTTACTTTTAAATTTACCCCCCCACCGCGCCCCCTGAGCCACACCCGACGTTGGACAAACTGAAAAGAAAGATGATGTCGAGTTAGACTTGAAGTTGGACCACAGAATGTTAATTTTTTATTCCTGTCATAGTTGTTAATGAAAAGAAAAGTTTCTGTTTCTCTCAAAAATGAGACACTCGAATTCAAATCATGGTCAAATCAGGAAGATTAAGAAAGAAATTAACCTCATAATCTGTAAATGATACCTTTAATGATTATACATTATACAGCCATTGTCTTATGGCGTTCACAAAGTAGAGAAAAATACATTTCCCTATGAATATGAATAACATGACACTAAATCTTGTAGTATTTCGCTCTTCCAATTGGATGATTTTGAATATAATTCGTTTTTTCCTGTAATACAATATATAATTTTAGCTAAAGTTGAATCTTTTCTTTTCGTATCATTTATATACATTAGCATTAATCGGACTATGATTCGCCAGTGTGTTATGCGGAATTGAAGTAAAATATACTACTGTGTCCAAAAAGTAAAATTTCAATTAAAATTTCCCGGGCATATGGTATTTCAATTTTTTTTTCCTTTTTTTAGGTTGCTGGCATTGTCCTTGACATATGTGTGAGATTTAACGTCAAAATATTCATTAATGTTTGAGTTTCACTTGGCTTTGTGAGACGCTAAAACTGATTCCGGCGATTTTTTAAATGTCTGAATTAATTGAGCAAACAATTTACATTCAATTTTGTTTGCGGAAACGTATAGAATGTTTCAGAAGGCATTCGGGGAGCATTCCTATATCGGAAAGAAATGTTTGCAAGTGGTATAAAAAGTTCAAAGAAGGCAGAGAACGCGTTGAAGACGAAGAGCCCTCTGGTCGGCCATCAACCTCAACCGACGTAGCTCACGTCCAAAAAATTAAAGATTTGGTGCTTGCAAACCGTCAATTTACAATTAGAGACCTTACTGCTGATGTTGGAATTTCAAAAGGATCGGCCAATTCCATTTTCGGCATCAAACGCGTCAAATCTCGATTGATACCGAAAACACTGAATGTGCCAGCTCACATTGCATTGATTCTTCGTGTCTTTTTCTCCAAAAATGAAACCCATGTCTTTTCACAACCACTGAATTCACCTGATTTAGCATCGTGCGACTTCTGGCTATTCCCTAAACTCAAAAGACAACTCCGGGAACAACGTTTTGAGTCGATTGAAGAGTCATTTCAAAAATCGTTGGAATCAGTTTTAGCATCTCACAAAACCAAGCATGACTCAAACACTAATGAATATTTTGACGACAAATTTCCCACAGATGTCAAGGACAGTGCCAACAACCTAAAAAATATTGAAATACCATATGCCCGGCAAATTTAAATTGAAAACTGGTCTTACTTTTTGGACACAGTAGTATATTTTACTTTCGAAATTCGACAAGTAACAAGAAAGAAAAATTATATTATGTTAGCGAGGATGTTTTATTGTGTTTTTTTTTTCAAATAAACATCACGAAGACTCAAATTCCCATATCACTTATAAAACTCCACGCATAATTCGTATCCACAAATAATTTTTACATATATTATTTTTCACATTCATAACAAATAGCAAAATATTTGTAGAAAAAGAGATCGAAAAATCATCATAAAAAAGTAAATAAAACTTTTTAGGATTACAACAACAGTATGTTTTAAAACATATGCTAGTTTATTTTAAAATTGCAAAAAATATTTACATTTTTGACCAAATATATTTTGAAACAATATGATTATTAAATATCATCAAAATATCTACAGCTAATAAATTAAATACCCATGCAAATTCTCATCCTAAATTTACAGTTTACTTTTATTTTAATCATCATCATCATCAATAGCACGACAGCCCAGAGTGGACCAAGGCTTTCCTTTGCATCCCTCTGGGTGACAATGGTCCTCCAATTTTCAATCTTCAGTACGGCAAAATCTTTTTCGACTGCTTCTATCCATCACAACTTGGGTCGTCCTCTTCCTTTTTGTCTCTGTCCTCCTCTTTTGTCTTTGCCAAAAGTGGTAGTGGGTTTAAATCATTCATTCTAAATGCATGAGCAGCCTAGTTTAATTCATAGATCTTAATAAATTTTATAATATCTGGGTCTTTGTAGCATTTTGTATCGTCTTCTGCAACAATCACTGTAACACCTCCAAGAATAGCCCTTAAAATATTCCGCTCAAATATACCCAAATGAACCTCATCAGATCTTGCCAAAGTCCATGTTTCAGAGCCACAGACCAAAATAAGTCTAATAAGGGTTTTATATAACAAAACTTTAGCTTTTCTGCATATAAACTGAGATTTAAATAGATTTCTTATCCATAAAGGGCCTTATTGGCAGACACAATTCTGCTTTTCGTTTCAAGTTAAGATATTATTTTAAAGTAATGCCATGAATGTAAATTAGGTCGGATTATATTAAAAATTAGTAATTACATTTAAATATAGTGGAAGAACTGAAATAATCATTTTTTTTCTCGATTCTGATAGTTGAAATATAAAGTATTAACAAAAATTCTTTCAGTAAGGCATTCTTGATTTATTAAAATGTAAAAGTCCAACTATTTTAAATAAATCGTTTATTTAAAATTTTTTTTTTTTTTGTATATGAACTGTGATTTAAACAGTTTTCTTAACCCCAAAAAGGCCCTATTAGCAGACTTTTATTTTATTAATAAAATTTAAACTTAAAGAAACAAAACAATGAAGATTTCCATACATTCATTTTTTACTATGGCTCGTCTCTCATAGTTTCTGCACCTGCAACACGAGCTTAAATTGCTACACAATGAAGGGTGGAGGCGTAATTCAAACACTTCAAAAGAACTAGTTTTCGGAGAAGAGGAATACCTCATTGTATCCGTATTCGAATTTCCACTGTAAAAGGAAACCTCAATGTTAAGTTCCGAAATCAAGCGGCCCAATGCCACAATTTTTATATCGGTCAAGGTGGATTTTTTTCCCTTTTATAGGTTGAGAGATGCGATTTATGTGATTGCTTTCTAGGATATGACAAATGAGAATTTTAGCGGTTTCTTGCCATATTGTTATCAATCCTTTTACTTACAAAGTCAGCTATTTCATTGCATTTAATTGCAGAAAGGCCAAAAGCCTTTTCAGAAATTTATCGACATTAGGTATCTTCTTGAAAAACATGTCGATTATCAAACGAACTTGCTATTTCATTGGAATCAACGTCTTATGATATTTGGTACCGAGTTTCTTTCTATGTTATTTTCGAATGTCACGCATTTTGATCTGAGATCATTCGCTATCAGAATTGTAAATATATAGAATATTCAAGGTTATGCAGACTACAATCAAGAGGATGGCCTACTACACAGCAACTACATTATGTCACTATTACTACTACACCACACAACTGTGCCTAGAGCTGAGTTGTCTTACAGATTGGGAATGATGTGGGTGAGAAGTCTCATTAGGCTCTGTGACGCTCTACGGTCATATGAGACCGGGATCTAGGGCTTAAGGTAGATTCCGAACCACTACAAACATCCATGGCGCCGCCGGGATTCGAACCCGAAACCTGCAGTGCCAAGCGCCAGATCGCTAGCCACTTGACCATCAGGCTTCCTACATTATGTCACGGCAATTTAAAATAAGAACTCCACAAGGAAAATTTGCACGCCCCTCAAGCGCAATGTAGGTTTTTTCCTGTCTACAGCTTTAGCATGCAAATTCTCTACATAGAGATGGAGGTTTTCGGTTTCAGTTATAACATCTATGCATTATTATGGTTTTAAATTTTCATTTTTTTCACTCCTTTCTATGTGTTATATAATTATAGAAAAAATTGGCGTTATTAATTACATATTACCTATCAATGTACAAACAAACTATCTTGAAAAATTGTTTGCGATAGTATTCAGGTAAAATAATTTGATGCAGAATATATATTAATATACAATATACAACAAAAAATAAATTTTCTTTGTGCTACAAATTCAAATAAGATTGCCTATATGGATAATTTTTTAAGAGAATTGGCTCATATTTGTGCTAGAAGAGAGAAATAAATAAAATATTTAAGTTCTAAGTCATTTTACGACAAAAATATATTAAGTGAATATCATATTCTAGTTCATTTTTAGACAAATTTCAATACGATCAATTCCATATAAGCTCTTAATTCGAAACCTTCGAATTCCTCTTGGATGGCTTACACCTTTGTCATTTTAAATAATGCAAAAACTATCACTTAGTTCACAAGAAATGGATACATATCTGTTACTTGTCACTTTAATAAGTGGATAAAGTCATGGTTGAATTAAAAAGTGAACTTGGGCTAATTAAGAGGGTGGAGGGAATTTCTTTCAGCAATTAATTGATCTGTTATCTGATTCCTTGTGAGAAATGTATTTCCTTCAACTGTGACCTAAATTTGAATCAGTTTTGACTGGAAAAGTTTTCAAGAAGCAATCCATTTCATTATTCAATTAATAAAGGCCCTAATGCCTAGTGTATGATGTTGAATATTAGTATAAATATGCCCTTAAATATTCTCAAATTATTAGTTTTTAATTAAAAATCGGATAGATCTGATAGCATCTAAATGTATTTAAAAGATGTGTAAAATTTTTAATATCGTGTTTAATTTTCATTATAAATTGTTTTGTAATATCATTAGAATATAATGTTAATACCATTAGAATATAAGATTACTATCATTAGAATAT
Organism: Caerostris darwini; assembly: GCA_021605075.1. NCBI lineage: Eukaryota > Metazoa > Arthropoda > Arachnida > Araneae > Araneidae > Caerostris > Caerostris darwini. The sequence goes on along the minus strand of BPLQ01011354.1, from coordinate 24,959 downwards.
AATGTTAATTTTTAACATCTAAATCTAATATAATAAATTATCTCTAAATTTAATATATATTTTTGATATCTCTTTTAATATCATTAGAATAAAAGATTAATATCATTAAAATATAACGTTACTGCCATTAGAATATAATGTTCATTTTTAATATCTAAATCTAATATAATAAATTATCTCTAAATTTAATATATATTTTTAATATATACCTTAATGTTTTTTTTTATATCATTAGAATATAAGATAAGAGACCATGCAAATTTTCTTCTTCATTAGAGTCTAAACAGAATAAAATTTTGAGTGTAAAAGAAAAAGGTTTAATTATAAAGAATTAAACAATAATCGAGATCATCAGTTTTAATTAAATTTCAAACAATGTAAATAATTCACATCTAATTTGTGTACAATATAAAAAAAAAACTCGTCCATAATACCAGTTTCGTAGAATATAAAAATAATAATAATTGCATGATTTTAATTGGAATTTAAATACTACTTTCCTTCTCATTTCCATACGAAACACGTACACGATTTTATCTACAGGGTAACGAGTTTTTGGCAAATTACAGATACTGAACGAATTTTCAGTCTAATGCATGATACCATATTCGCGTGGGATCAAAGTCATATCAAGTAATACTGCGTGAACGGCTTATCCTTCCCCCCTGCTATCTGTACGTGAATGCAGAAAAACGATCAAGCAAGATACACGCCCAATTAACACGAAATTTAAGGGGTATTTTTTCCACAGTCCAGTTGATTATTCAATTACTAAAGTCCCTAAGGGCAAGTATATGACGTTAAATATTAGTATAAATATACCATCAAATATTCTCAAAGTATTGTTTTTTATTTAAAATTTTGATAGATCTGATAGCATCTAAATATTTTGTTCAAACATTTGTAAAATTTGTAATATTGTATTTCATTTATATTATAAATTGCTTTGTAATATCATTCGAATATAAGATTAATATCGTAATATAATTTTAATATCATTAGAATATAAAGTTAATATCATTAGAATATGATCTTAATATCATTAGAATATAATGTTAATATCGTTAGAATATAATGTTAATATCTTCAGAATATGTTTATTAATATCTTTAGAATATAAAATTAATATAATTAGAATATAAGATTAACATCATTAGACTATAATATTAATATTATGTAATATTAATATCATTAGAATGTAATGTTAATATCATTAGAATATAATATTAATATCGTTAGAATATAATGTTAATATCCTCAGAATATGTTTATTAATATCTTTAGAATATAAAATTAATATAATTAGAATATAAGATTAACATCATTAGACTATAATATTAATATTATGTAATATTAATATCATTAGAATGTAATGTTAATATCATTAGAATATAATATTAATATCGTTAGAATATAATATTAATAACCTCAGAATATGTTTATTAATATCTTTAGAATATAAAATTAATATAATTAGAATATAAGATTAACATCATTAGAATATGATTAACATCATTAGAATATAATATTAATTTATAATATTAATATCATTAGAATATAAAATTAATATAATTAGAATATAAGATTAACATCATTAGACTATAATATAATATTATGTATATTAATATTAATATCATAGAATATTAATATCAGAATATGAATATGTTTATTAATATCACTAGAATATAAAATTAATATAATTAGAATATAAGATTAACATCATTAGACTATAATATTAATATTATGTAATATTAATATCATTAGAATGTAATGTTAATATCATTAGAATATAATATTAATATCATTAGAATATAATATTAATAACCTCAGAATATGTTTATTAATATCTTTAGAATATAAAATTAATATAATTAGAATATAAGATTAATATCATTGTAATATCATCTTAATATAATTATTTGGAAGTTAAATACTTTCCTTCTAATTTCCATACGAAACACGTACACGCTTTTATTTACACCGTAACGAGTTTTTGGCGAATTACAGATCCTAAACGAATTTTCAGTCTAATGCATGATATTATATTCGCGTGGGATCAAAGGCATATCAAGTGATACTGCGTGAACTGCTTATCCCCCTTGCAATCTGTACGTGACTGCAGAAAAAACAATCACGTACGATCACGCAAGATACGTGCCCAATTAACACGAAATTCAAGCGGCATTTTTTCCACGAACATTCGATAACGTGCCCAAAGAGTAACTGGATCAGTTGGAGAATCAAATTGTTGTCCTTGTACAACTGCTCAGTAATCTGATTTATTAACTGGATAAAAGGCTTATTTATTTTAAAGGTATATTGTTATAACGACGAATTATATTAATTATGTCAACAGATATTTCAGCAATGGTATTTGTGTAATATACGATGTCACATTCAGCTGTGGGCAAAAACAATTAATTTGTTTTGAAGTTTGTGACTTTTGTTATCAAGATTATTCTATTTTAATATAGATGTTTTTTTAACAAAACAAATGAGAAAAGTTAAAATATTTTTAGAAAAATGTGTTTGCTTTTACCACATGTGCAACAAATTAAATACTTCTATTCAGTAAGAAATAATTTGATTTTGAAATAAGATTAGATTATAGAAATTGACAATAGTAATTAACTCGTTGGCCAAATCATTATAAACACCATTTATTTATAAACGCATGGAAATAGATATGAGATAAAAAACATTTTTAAATAAGGTTGGTATATCATTTAATATGATTGATTCTTCTATTGAGCGTTTATATAAAGAATACAATCATACATCATCATATATATTGTATTCTTTATCATATATAAAGAATACAAGCATTTATTATTTATTTCATAAGAAGTAATAAACAAAGAAAACCATCATATTCTATACACGATTTTTTAATGAAAAATGTTTGATTTTTATCAAATGCTCAGCATTTTCAAAATCTATAGTATTTGTTAGTGAATTGTACACAGAAATTTAATATTATTTCAATTTTAATTACAAATTAACAATTTTACATTTTTAATATGCAGTTACAAAAATAAAAAGACGGTAATTATAAAACTTAAATTTTAAAGAAATCATTTATCTAGCGAAATTTATTTATTCAAATTAAAGTAATCCAACAATTTGCAAACATGAAAAAAAGTCCATTTTATTTAATAGAATTAAAATGCCAATATTTAGTTTACTTGATCTATAATCTTTCCATTAAATTATATTTTCATATAAGATTTCTTTTTCGATCCGGAAGCAAAAGATCCGGTTACTACTTTTTATTAAAGTCCTCTAGACTTTGGTCTAATAATAGTTAAAAGACTACGAAAACCAGATTCAATCTGCTTATTGAAAATAAAAACTATAGAACTATGTGAAAAAGTATTGAAAAGTGAAATTATCGTTATAATGTGCAGGTTGGGCCATCAGATTGTAAGTGGGTGTGGTTGGGTTGAGATACTTGAGGCACAGGTTGGAGAATTCACAACTTTATTTACACATGCACAAACACCACACATATACAAATAGAGACATACAATATTTAACACATTTAAAGGCAGAAAATTATGGATTCGGAGTTGGATTTCACTTCTTAGCCGAAAACCCTATACTCAGCTAGGAGCAGAGTGCGTGAAATATATTTCCCCTCCAGAGTCTGTAGGCCAACTAATGTGCCGGGATGCTCTAAATATATTTTCATCCCGAGATAAAATAGACGTATAAGTTATATATAAACTAACTATATATATATATAAACTAACTATATAAGTTATATATAAACTAACTATATATATATATAAACTAACTATATAAGTTATATATAAACCCGTTATAAACTAAGCAACAAGATATAAATTATTAACGAGACTATAAACTAAATGTTTCTCAGCGGCAGCACAGGTTGAATAAATAAGGATTTTATAGGAAAATAAAATAGCATTTTATCTGGATTATGCATTTTGTTTGTTCATAATAGTTTTAAAATAATAAGTAATATCATAATATCATTATTTATTCATTATATCATTATTAACTTTATTTTCATTATTTATCCCAAATAATATTTGTTACAAATCCACTACCAACAGTCTTACAATAAAATTGAAATGCATATGCGATTCCAGTCAATCGTTTTATTTGTATTCCAATCAATCTGTATAATGAATTAATTCCATGATATACAACTAACAAATAATTAATTTATTAATAAAAAATAAAAGCATCTATACTACTGTGTCCAAAAAGGAAGACCAATTGTCAATTTAAAATACCCGGGGCTTACGAAATTTCAATTTTTTTTTTTTTCTTTTCTTTTTTAGGTTGCTGACACTGTCCTTGACAACTGTATGGAATTTGACGTCAAAATATTCATTAACGTTTGAGTTACGCTTGGCTTTGTGAGACGCTAAAAGTGATTCCGGCGATAAATGTCTGTATTAATTGAGCAAAGAACTTGCATTAAATTTGTGGAAATTTTGTTTGTGTGAGCATTCCTATATCGGAAAGAAATGTTTAAAAGTGGTAAAAACAGTTCAAAGAAGGTAGAGAACGCGTTGAAAACGAAGAGCCCTCTGGTCGACCATCAACAATTTTACATTTAGAGACCTTGCTGATGATGTTGGAATTTCAAAAGAATCGGTCAATTCCATTTTGGGCCTCAAATGAGTCAAATCTCGATTGGTACCGAAAACACTGAATGCGCCAACTGCTCAACACTGCATTGATTCTTCGTGACTTTTTCGCCAATAATGAAACCCATAACGTTCCACAACCACCGTATTCTCACCGTGCAACTTCTGGCTGGAGGATTGGAAAAAAAATTGGCATAAGTGCATTGTGTCCGGAGGGGATTACTCTGAAGGCGATGAAATAAATTTGAAAGAATAAATACAGAGTTTTTAAAAAAAAATAATTGGTGTTACTTTTTGGGCACAGCAGTATATCCTGGATCTTTATTACAATGAGTGACCTGTTATTTGGAATAATGTTTTTCCATCTTGTGTAAAATCCCAAAGTTACTTACTAATTTATTTATATACTTATTTATTAATTTAAATAATGGAAGTTGTGGAATTTTTTTATTACTGATTTGGAATTTTTCCCCTCTATTAATTCACAGCAAGTTTATAGCGTTATTCTTTATGGTTTTAATTATATAGCCATTTTAAATGCCTTAACTTTCGTTACATAGAATTCAGTCATCGACACCCAGTACAGTGAGGAGAGAAGAAATTCTTCATAAAAAAACCCATTTGCAAAGCTAAGAATAATGCTAGAATATATTAGTTATAAGAAATATAACGCAGAAATATAGAACAGAATAAAATATTTTTGAAAACGTTATATTTCTTTCAATCAATCCATATAAAGAATATGCTGAAACTGTAATGCTTCCTTGTAAACTCAACAGAATTAATTTCTGAGCATTAATAAATTTATTTAAATGTTTCCCAATAATAATAATATTTATTGACTCTCATTTAAACTTCTATAATTGATATACCTAGCAATGCTATTTACTTTTAGGCTTAGACTCGTCAGCTCACCATTCAACTGAATTAATGAAATGACCAGCAAGCCTTCAATAATTATCTTACTTGGCATTGTTTGCTTAAAGCTATTGTTTGTAAGGAAAAACCTTCAAAGAACGCGTCTTAAAGTGGTGAACCGGAAACCTCTCTTACACTTAATCAACAGATATGATTGAAATAATCTGCAAGCGTGTAGGTCTTTGTAATAATGTAAATGAGTTTCTTAAATATATTTTTTGTTATTTTTATCCAATATATATTCCGTTTTAGAAGTTACAAGTTATATCACAGAAACCAATTCTAATGTTGTTGTCGTATCCCTCATAGTGGTAGGAAAGACGGCGACAGCTTCCGTTGTGATGGAGAACCCGTAGGTAGAAGTCCGTCTTCTGCTTCGTGTCGCTGAAGAAGGAGAGCAGTGCCTTCCGGGAGGACTTTTAAGGGGAACTGCCTCGCATTTGCTATTGTATGGGAGAAAATCCATAAAACATCCCCCAGGTAGTCCGACTAATGAAGCGAAATGCTGAACATCCCAAACGCCACCGCGTCCCCTCGTTTTTTTTTTTTAAACAGTGTTTACAACAAAACCGCCCGTGGATTTGAACCTCAACCCTAATGCTCACCACCGGCGCATGTTGCCACTGAGCCACGGGCCAGGCACTAGTTCTAATGCTTGTATGTAATATACAAGCATTCTAATTATCTAATTTATCAAGTAATAGTATTTTAATTTTAATTATAATACTTGTAATAAAGACTATCAGGAAATATTTATTATTTTAGGAAATGATAATTTATTTTAAAAATCAGTTAATACCGTGAATATTTAGAGAGACATTATATTTTATTTTTGTATCATAAGGAATAATAGAAAACCAAGAACGATGCTAATGTGTTGTTGCTTTCCGTAACGAATTTTTAAAATAAGTTCCTCTCATTTGCATGTTGTAGAGAGGAAAACTTCTACTAAAGAGCCGAACTGTTAATGATGTTCTAACACATTGAATATTTCTGTTTCTGAAAACACTAACAGCATGGCGTAATGCATGGCGCCAGCAAGGAATTCTACATCGATTTTCTATAATAAAACCACAATAAGAAACCTAGCTTCTCGGAAATCCACTAAAAGCCTTATCTGAAATCCTCTGCACATCGCCTAGATTTAACAGTCTCTTATGAATTCGATTCTTTTTTTTTCCTAGTGTAATACTTGTAGATTTTATTTTGTTACAGAAATACTACTACTAATAATAATAATATTAATAGTAATAATAATAATAATAATAGTAATATTAATATTAATAATAAAAATAAATCTGAAGTCTGTTGAGCGAACTTTAATTCACTATGTGTGAGCCCATTTTTTCATATTTCATTTTCATTTTAAATACCGCCCGACTCGGGGTTCGGTGGCAGCTTGCGCCGCTGGTAACATTAGGGCTACTATTACACCACACCACATCACTGCGACTAGAACTGAGTTGCCCCAATACAGTTTGGGAACGATGTAGGGGAGAAGAAGTCTGATTGAGCTCTGTGTCGCTCTACGGTCATATGAGACCGGAACCTACGGCTTAAAGAGAATTCGGAACCACTACAAACAACCATGGCACCACCAGGATTCTAGCAACTCGGGCCGAACATTAGGGCAATCCGGTTCAATCCGCTAGCAGTTTTGTAGTAAACACTGTTTCAAAAAACGAAACTCGATGGCGTTTGTGATGTCTAGTATCTTGCTTCATTAGTCGGACTACTTGGTGGGAGTGCTCCGGGTTTTCCTCCGTACGATATGCAAATGCGGGGTAGTTATCAAGTGGGAAAAGAAACAACAACAAGTTAAGGAACTTTACGAAAAATAAGAAGTAAAGGTATAATCAAGCCTTCTTAGAGAGCAATTAAACATGATTCCAAATTGTTTAATTTGTTTTATTTAACTATTAACTATTAATTTGTTTTATTTTATTTTATTTAATTTGTATTATTTATTGTTTTATTTAACTATTAACTTTGTTTTATTTAACTATTTAATTTGTTTTATTTACCTTAATGAATTAACTTTTTTATATTTAGATAACCTTGTTTGTTTGTATTAAATTGTTTTCACAAATATTTAATATAGGAAAATCCATTAGTTACGAATAAAAATATATCTGACCTTCATTCGTCTACATTAGCGTTTTTTTTTTTATTTTCTTGTTTTAAAATGAATAATTATCATAATAAATATTAGATGATGTAATTTTTTATGTAGTGAGAAAAAATGTAGTATTTAAATGTAACACTTATGTATTGATATTGTTGAAAAACCCACAATTTTTAATCAGTAATTTACCAACAATATATGCTATAAAAGGAAGACACTTTTCAAGAAAATTTGAATGGGTTGCACAACTATTGAGAAATAAAAAAAAGCTTAAATGAGATGTAAAAATTTTAAATTCTTAAGTAACATAAATAAATTTATTTAAGAGTTCATTGCAATTAAATTGAATGAAAGGCAATTATTTTGCTGTATTCATATCTGATTTTGATTGAAAAGAAATCCCAATGGAAAACATTGACAGAAAAATACGATAAATCCTCACTACTTATCTGTGATAGTCACATAGTAATCTGGTTTCCTGTCAATCATAAGCAATTTTAGATTGATATTATTGTGTGTTGTTTTTGAAGGATATCAATATGTTAATTAATATGTGTCAATATGTTAATGTCGATTACAGCTGAATTAAGTGGACAATCCCTTAGGCATAAAAAATTTCGTATCATCCTCTTCAGTGAAGATATTTGTGTATTAGAATGAAATAGTTTTGTATGTACTTCAAATTTTTTGTATTTTTTTACTTATAAATATTTATAAAAGTAATAAATAGACAATACTTCAACTATATTTATCTGAGTTTATTTTCAATGTAGATCAATGTTTCTAGATAGAATGTCATTTGTCACAGATACATCAAAATATAACAGAATATTCAGGATGAGATCCATTGTTGTTGTTTCTTATCCCACTTGGTAGACATCTAGACCAAGTCCACGGACCCGTATGGACTCATGGTTGAAGGGAAAGGGGGCAGCTTCTGTTGTGATGGAGCAGCAGTAGGTAGAAGTCTGACTTGTCTGCATGACACTTTACAGTCATATGAGACTAAACTCTACGGCTTAAAGTGGATTCCGAACCTCTACAAACATCCATGTCACTGCCAGGAATCGAACCCGAAACCTGTGACACTAAGGGCCAGAGCGCTAGACACTCGGCCATTCAGGCCCAAGATGAGGTATATCATGCTATACTCGAGGCTGGATCGGCCTGATACATAACGTGTTGGGATTTCGTATCATTCGCGCCCAAGCCTAATGCTTCAGTATCAATACGATAAAACTATAGATTAATTAATTAAGTACGATAAAACTATAGGCCAGAATGTTTTTTCGTTGGGATGGAAGGATGGTGCCATTCTTCAGGGAATTCGTCGAAAGGGGTTCATGGAAGAATAGGAGGATGATGCTACTCTTCAGGAAATTCGTCGAAAGGGGTTCATGGAAGAATAGGAGGATGATGCTACTCTTCAGGAAATTCGTCGAAAGGGGTTCATGGAAGAATAGGAGGATGATGCTACTCTTCAGGAAATTCGTCGAAAGGGGTTCACGGAAGAATAGGAGGATGATGCTACTCTTCAGGAAATTCGTCGAAAGGGGTTCACGGAAGAATAGGAGGATGATGCTACTCTTCAGGAAATTCGTCGAAAGGGGTTCACGGAAGAATAGGAGGAGGATGCTACTCTTCAGGAAAGGGTTCATGGAAGAATAGGAGGATGATGTCGAAAGGGGTTCACGGAAGAATAGGAGGATGATGCTACTCTTCAGGAAATTCGTCGAAAGGGGTTCACGGAAGAATAGGAGGAGGATGCTACTCTTCAGGAAATTCGTCGAAAGGGGTTCACGGAAGAATAGGAGGAGGATGCTACTCTTCAGGAAATTCGTCGAAAGGGGTTCACGGAAGAATAGGAGGAGGATGCTACTCTTCAGGAAATTCGTCGAAAGGGGTTCACGGAAGAATAGGAGGAGGATGCTACTCTTCAGGAAATTCGCCGAAAGGGGTTCACGGAAGAATAGGAGGAGGATGCTACCTTCAGGAAATTCGAAAAGGGTTCATGGAAGAAAGGGGTTCACGTCGAAAAAGAATAGGAGGATGATGCTACTCTTCAGGAAATTCGTCGAAAGGGGTTCACGGAAGAATAGGAGGAGGATGCTACTCTTCAGGAAATTCGCCGAAAGGGGTTCACGGAAGAATAGGAGGATGATGCTACTCGAAAGGGTTCAGGAAATTCGCCGAAAGGGGTTCACGGAAGAATAGGAGGATGATGCTACTCTTCAGGAAATTCGTCGAAAGGGGTTCATGGAAGAATAGGAGGATGATGCTACTCTTCAGGAAATCGAAAGGGGTTCATGGAAGAATAGGAGGATGATGCTACTCTTCAGGAAATTCGCCGAAAGGGGTTCACGGAAGAATAGGAGGATGATGCTACTCTTCAGGAAATTCGCCGAAAGGGGTTCATGGAAGAATAGGAGGATGATGCTACTCTTCAGGAAATTCGTCGAAAGGGGTTCATGGAAGAATAGGAGGATGATGCTACTCTTCAGGAAATTCGTCGAAAGGGGTTCACGGAAGAATAGGAGGATGATGCTACTCTTCAGGAAATTCGCCGAAAGGGGTTCATGGAAGAATAGGAGGATGATGCTACTCTTCAGGAAATTCGTCGAAAGGGGTTCATGGAAGAATAGGAGGATGATGCTACTCTTCAGGAAATTCGCCGAAAGGGGTTCATGGAAGAATAGGAGGATGATGCTACTCTTCAGGAAATTCGTCGAAAGGGGTTCATGGAAGAATAGGAGGATGATGCTACTCTTCAGGAAATTCGTCGAAAGGGGTTCATGGAAGAATAGGAGGATGATGCTACTCTTCAGGAAATTCGTCGAAAGGGGTTCATGGAAGAATAGGAGGATGATGCTACTCTTCAGGAAATTCGTCGAAAGGGGTTCATGGAAGAATAGGAGGATGATGCTACTCTTCAGGAAATTCGTCGAAAGGGGTTCATGGAAGAATAGGAGGATGATGCTACTCTTCAGGAAATTCGTCGAAAGGGGTTCATGGAAGAATAGGAGGATGATGCTACTCTTCAGGAAATTCGTCGAAAGGGGTTCATGGAAGAATAGGAGGATGATGCTTCAGGAAATTGTCGAAAGGGGTTCATGGAAGAATAGGAGGATGATGCTACTCTTCAGGAAATTCGTCGAAAGGGGTTCATGGAAGAATAGGAGGATGATGCTACTCTTCAGGAAATTCGTCGAAAGGGGTTCATGGAAGAATAGGAGGATGATGCTACTCTTCAGGAAATTCGTCGAAAGGGGTTCATGGAAGAATAGGAGGATGATGCTACTCTTCAGGAAATTCGTCGAAAGGGGTTCATGGAAGAATAGGAGGATGATGCTACTCTTCAGGAAATTCGTCGAAAGGGGTTCATGGAAGAATAGGAGGATGATGCTACTCTTCAGGAAATTCGTCGAAAGGGGTTCATGGAAGAATAGGAGGATGATGCTACTCTTCAGGAAATTCGTCGAAAGGGGTTCATGGAAGAATAGGAGGATGATGCTACTCTTCAGGAAATTCGTCGAAAGGGGTTCATGGAAGAATAGGAGGATGATGCTACTCTTCAGGAAATTCGTCGAAAGGGGTTCATGGAAGAATAGGAGGATGATGCTACTCTTCAGGAAATTCGTCGAAAGGGGTTCATGGAAGAATAGGAGGATGATGCTACTCTTCAGGAAATTCGTCGAAAGGGGTTCATGGAAGAATAGGAGGATGATGCTACTCTTCAGGAAATTCGTCGAAAGGGGTTCATGGAAGAATAGGAGGATGATGCTACTCTTCAGGAAATTCATGGAAGAATAGGAGGATGATGTCGAAAGGGGTTCATGGAAGAATAGGAGGATGATGCTACTCTTCAGGAAATTCGTCGAAAGGGGTTCATGGAAGAATAGGAGGATGATGCTACTCTTCAGGAAATTCGTCGAAAGGGGTTCATGGAAGAATAGGAGGATGATGCTACTCTTCAGGAAATTCGTCGAAAGGGGTTCATGGAAGAATAGGAGGATGATGCTACTCTTCAGGAAATTCGTCGAAAGGGGTTCATGGAAGAATAGGAGGATGATGCTACTCTTCAGGAAATTCGTCGAAAGGGGTTCATGGAAGAATAGGGGGATGATGCTACTCTTCAGGAAATTCGTCGAAAGGGGTTCATGGAAGAATAGGAGGATGATGCTACTCTTCAGGAAATTCGTCGAAAGGGGTTCATGGAAGAATAGGAGGATGATGCTACTCTTCAGGAAATTCGTCGAAAGGGGTTCATGGAAGAATAGGAGGATGATGCTACTCTTCAGGAAATTCGTCGAAAGGGGTTCATGGAAGAATAGGGGGATGATGCTACTCTTCAGGAAATTCGTCGAAAGGGGTTCATGGAAGAATAGGAGGATGATGCTACTCTTCAGGAAATTCGTCGAAAGGGGTTCATGGAAGAATAGGAGGATGATGCTACTCTTCAGGAAATTCGTCGAAAGGGGTTCATGGAAGAATAGGGGATGATGATGCTTCAGGAAATTCGTCGAAAGGGGTTCATGGAAGAATAGGAGGATGATGCTACTCTTCAGGAAATTCGTCGAAAGGGGTTCATGGAAGAATAGGAGGATGATGCTACTCTTCAGGAAATTCGTCGAAAGGGGTTCATGGAAGAATAGGAGGATGATGCTACTCTTCAGGAAATTCGTCGAAAGGGGTTCATGGAAGAATAGGAGGATGATGCTACTCTTCAGGAAATTCGTCGAAAGGGTTCATGGAAGAATAGGAGGATGATGCTACTCTTCAGGAAATTCGTCGAAAGGGGTTCATGGAAGAATATGGAAGAATAGGAGGATGATGCTACTCTTCAGGAAATTCGTCGAAAGGGGTTCATGGAAGAATAGGGAGGATGATGCTACTCTTCAGGAAATTCGTCGAAAGGGTTCATGGAAGAATAGGAGGATGATGCTACTCTTCAGGAAATTCGTCGAAAGGGGTTCATGGAAGAATAGGAGGATGATGCTACTCTTCAGGAAATTCGTCGAAAGGGGTTCATGGAAGAATAGGAGGATGATGCTACTCTTCAGGAAATTCGTCGAAAGGGGTTCATGGAAGAATAGGAGGATGATGCTACTCTTCAGGAAATTCGTCGAAAGGGGTTCATGGAAGAATAGGAGGATGATGCTACTCTTCAGGAAATTCGTCGAAAGGGGTTCATGGAAGAATAGGAAAGGGGTTCGAAAATGGATGGAAGAATAGGAGGATGATGCTACTCTTCAGGAAATTCGTCGAAAGGGGTTCATGGAAGAATAGGAGGATGATGCTACTCTTCAGGAAATTCGTCGAAAGGGGTTCATGGAAGAATAGGAGGATGATGCTACTCTTCAGGAAATTCGTCGAAAGGGGTTCATGGAAGAATAGGAGGATGATGCTACTCTTCAGGAAATTCGTCGAAAGGGGTTCATGGAAGAATAGGAGGATGATGCTACTCTTCAGGAAATTCGTCGAAAGGGGTTCATGGAAGAATAGGAGGATGATGCTACTCTTCAGGAAATTCGTCGAAAGGGGTTCATGGAAGAATAGGAGGATGATGCTACTCTTCAGGAAATTCGTCGAAAGGGGTTCATGGAAGAATAGGAGGATGATGCTACTCTTCAGGAAATTCGTCGAAAGGGGTTCATGGAAGAATAGGAGGATGATGCTACTCTTCAGGAAATTCGTCGAAAGGGGTTCATGGAAGAATAGGAGGATGATGCTACTCTTCAGGAAATTCGTCGAAAGGGGTTCATGGAAGAATAGGAGGATGATGCTACTCTTCAGGAAATTCGTCGAAAGGGGTTCATGGAAGAATAGGAGGATGATGCTACTCTTCAGGAAATTCGTCGAAAGGGGTTCATGGAAGAATAGGAGGATGATGCTACTCTTCAGGAAATTCGTCGAAAGGGGTTCATGGAAGAATAGGAGGATGATGCTACTCTTCAGGAAATTCGTCGAAAGGGGTTCATGGAAGAATAGGAGGATGATGCTACTCTTCAGGAAATTCGTCGAAAGGGGTTCATGGAAGAATAGGAGGATGATGCTACTCTTCAGGAAATTCGTCGAAAGGGGTTCATGGAAGAATAGGAGGATGATGCCACTCTTCAGGAAATTCGTCGAAAGGGGTTCATGGAAGAATAGGAGGATGATGCCACTCTTCAGGAAATTCGTCGAAAGGGGTTCATGGAAGAATAGGAGGATGATGCTACTCTTCAGGAAATTCGTCGAAAGGGGTTCATGGAAGAATAGGAGGATGATGCTACTCTTCAGGAAATTCGTCGAAAGGGGTTCATGGAAGAATAGGAGGATGATGCTACTCTTCAGGAAATTCGTCGAAAGGGGTTCATGGAAGAATAGGAGGATGATGCTACTCTTCAGGAAATTCGTCGAAAGGGGTTCATGGAAGAATAGGAGGATGATGCTACTCTTCAGGAAATTCGTCGAAAGGGGTTCATGGAAGAATAGGAGGATGATGCTACTCTTCAGGAAATTCGTCGAAAGGGGTTCATGGAAGAATAGGAGGATGATGCTACTCTTCAGGAAATTCGTCGAAAGGGGTTCATGGAAGAATAGGAGGATGATGAAATTCGTCGAAAAGGGTTCATGGAAGAATAGGAGGATGATGCTACTCTTCAGGAAATTCGTCGAAAGGGGTTCATGGAAGAATAGGAGGATGATGCCACTCTTCAGGAAATTCGTCGAAAGGGGTTCATGGAAGAATAGGAGGATGATGCTACTCTTCAGGAAATTCGTCGAAAAGGGTTCATGGAAGAATAGGAGGATGATGCTACTCTTCAGGAAATTCGTCGAAAAGGGTTCATGGAAGAATAGGAGGATGATGCTACTCTTCAGGAAATTCGTCGAAAAGGGGTTCATGGAAGAATAGGAGGATGATGCTACTCTTCAGGAAATTCGTCGAAAAGGGTTCATGGAAGAATAGGAGGATGATGCTACTCTTCAGGAAATTCGTCGAAAGGGTTCATGGAAGAATAGGAGGATGATGCTACTCTTCAGGAAATTCGTCGAAAAGGGTTCATGGAAGAATAGGAGGATGATGCTACTCTTCAGGAAATTCGTCGAAAAGGGTTCATGGAAGAATAGGAGGATGATGCTACTCTTCAGGAAATTCGTCGAAAAGGGTTCATGGAAGAATAGGAGGATGATGCCACTCTTCAGGAAATTCGTCGAAAAGGGTTCATGGAAGAATAGGAGGATGATGCTACTCTTCAGGAAATTCGTCGAAAAAGGGTTCATGGAAGAATAGAATAGGAGGATGATGCTACTCTTCAGGAAATTCGTCGAAAAGGGTTCATGGAAGAATAGGAGGATGATGCTACTCTTCAGGAAATTCGTCGAAAAGGGTTCATGGAAGAATAGGAGGATGATGCTACTCTTCAGGAAATTCGTCGAAAGGGTTCATGGAAGAATAGGAGGATGATGCTACTCTTCAGGAAATTCGTCGAAAAGGGTTCATGGAAGAATAGGAGGATGATGCTACTCTTCAGGAAATTCGTCGAAAGGGTTCATGGAAGAATAGGAGGATGATGCCACTCTTCAGGAAATTCGTCGAAAAGGGTTCATGGAAGAATAGGAGGATGATGCTACTCTTCAGGAAATTCGTCGAAAAGGGTTCATGGAAGAATAGGAGGATGATGCTACTCTTCAGGAAATTCGTCGAAAGGGTTCATGGAAGAATAGGAGGATGATGCCACTCTTCAGGAAATTCATGGAAGTCGAAAGGGGTTCATGGAAGAATAGGAGGATGATGCCACTCTTCAGGAAATTCGTCGAAAGGGGTTCATGGAAGAATAGGAGGATGATGCCACTCTTCAGGAAATTCGTCGAAAGGGGTTCATGGAAGAATAGGAGGATGATGCCACTCTTCAGGAAATTCGTCGAAAGGGGTTCATGGAAGAATAGGAGGATGATGCCACTCTTCAGGAAATTCGTCGAAAGGGGTTCATGGAAGAATAGGAGGATGATGCCACTCTTCAGGAAATTCGTCGAAAGGGGTTCATGGAAGAATAGGAGGATGATGCCACTCTTCAGGAAATTCGTCGAAAGGGGTTCATGGAAGAATAGGAGGATGATGCCACTCTTCAGGAAATTCGTCGAAAGGGGTTCATGGAAGAATAGGAGATGATGATGCCACTCTTCAGGAAATTCGTCGAAAGGGGTTCATGGAAGAATAGGAGGATGATGCCACTCTTCAGGAAATTCGTCGAAAAGGGGTTCATGGAAGAATAGGAGGATGATGCCACTCTTCAGGAAATTCGTCGAAAGGGGTTCATGGAAGAATAGGAGGATGATGCCACTCTTCAGGAAATTCGTCGAAAGGGGTTCATGGAAGAATAGGAGGATGATGCCACTCTTCAGGAAATTCGTCGAAAGGGGTTCATGGAAGAATAGGAGGATGATGCCACTCTTCAGGAAATTCGTCGAAAGGGGTTCATGGAAGAATAGGAGGATGATGCCACTCTTCAGGAAATTCGTCGAAAGGGGTTCATGGAAGAATAGGAGGATGATGCCACTCTTCAGGAAATTCGTCGAAAGGGGTTCATGGAAGAATAGGAGGATGATGCCACTCTTCAGGAAATTCGTCGAAAGGGGTTCATGGAAGAATAGGAGGATGATGCTACTCTTCAGGAAATTCGTCGAAAGGGGTTCATGGAAGAATAGGAGGATGATGCCACTCTTCAGGAAATTCGTCGAAAGGGGTTCATGGAAGAATAGGAGGATGATGCTACTCTTCAGGAAATTCGTCGAAAGGGGTTCATGGAAGAATAGGAGGATGATGCCACTCTTCAGGAAATTCGTCGAAAGGGGTTCATGGAAGAATAGGAGGATGATGCCACTCTTCAGGAAATTCGTCGAAAGGGGTTCATGGAAGAATAGGAGGATGATGCCACTCTTCAGGAAATTCGTCGAAAGGGGTTCATGGAAGAATAGGAGGATGATGCCACTCTTCAGGAAATTCGTCGAAAGGGGTTCATGGAAGAATAGGAGGATGATGCCACTCTTCAGGAAATTCGTCGAAAGGGGTTCATGGAAGAATAGGAGGATGATGCCACTCTTCAGGAAACTCTTCAGGAAATTCGTCGAAAGGGGTTCATGGAAGAATAGGAGGATGATGCCACTCTTCAGATGCCACTCTTCAGGAAATTCGTCGAAAGGGGTTCATGGAAGAATAGGAGGATGATGCCACTCTTCAGGAAATTCGTCGAAAGGGGTTCATGGAAGAATAGGAGGATGATGCCACTCTTCAGGAAATTCGTCGAAAGGGGTTCATGGAAGAATAGGAGGATGATGCCACTCTTCAGGAAATTCGTCGAAAGGGGTTCATGGAAGAATAGGAGGATGATGCCACTCTTCAGGAAATTCGTCGAAAGGGGTTCATGGAAGAATAGGAGGATGATGCCACTCTTCAGGAAATTCGTCGAAAGGGGTTCATGGAAGAATAGGAGGATGATGCCACTCTTCAGGAAATTCGTCGAAAGGGGTTCATGGAAGAATAGGAGGATGATGCCACTCTTCAGGAAATTCGTCGAAAGGGGTTCATGGAAGAATAGGAGGATGATGCCACTCTTCAGGAAATTCGTCGAAAGGGGTTCATGGAAGAATAGGAGGATGATGCCACTCTTCAGGAAATTCGTCGAAAGGGGTTCATGGAAGAATAGGAGGATGATGCCACTCTTCAGGAAATTCGTCGAAAGGGGTTCATGGAAGAATAGGAGGATGATGCCACTCTTCAGGAAATTCGTCGAAAGGGGTTCATGGAAGAATAGGAGGATGATGCCACTCTTCAGGAAATTCGTCGAAAGGGGTTCATGGAAGAATAGGAGGATGATGCCACTCTTCAGGAAATTCGTCGAAAGGGGTTCATGGAAGAATAGGAGGATGATGCCACTCTTCAGGAAATTCATGGTCGAGGAAAGGGGTTCATGGAAGAATAGGAGGATGATGCCACTCTTCAGGAAATTCGTCGAAAGGGGTTCATGGAAGAATAGGAGGATGATGCCACTCTTCAGGAAATTCGTCGAAAGGGGTTCATGGAAGAATAGGAGGATGATGCCACTCTTCAGGAAATTCGTCGAAAGGGGTTCATGGAAGAATAGGAGGATGATGCCACTCTTCAGGAAATTCGTCGAAAGGGGTTCATGGAAGAATAGGAGGATGATGCCACTCTTCAGGAAATTCGTCGAAAGGGGTTCATGGAAGAATAGGAGGATGATGCCACTCTTCAGGAAATTCGTCGAAAGGGGTTCATGGAAGAATAGGAGGATGATGCCACTCTTCAGGAAATTCGTCGAAAGGGGTTCATGGAAGAATAGGAGGATGATGCCACTCTTCAGGAAATTCGTCGAAAGGGTTCATGGAAGAATAGGATGATGATGCCACTCTTCAGGAAATTCGTCGAAAGGGGTTCATGGAAGAATAGGAGGATGATGCCACTCTTCAGGAAATTCGTCGAAAGGGGTTCATGGAAGAATAGGAGGATGATGCCACTCTTCAGGAAATTCGTCGAAAGGGGTTCATGGAAGAATAGGAGGATGATGCCACTCTTCAGGAAATTCGTCGAAAGGGGTTCATGGAAGAATAGGAGGATGATGCCACTCTTCAGGAAATTCGTCGAAAGGGTTCATGGAAGAATAGGAGGATGATGCCACTCTTCAGGAAATTCGTCGAAAGGGGTTCATGGAAGAATAGGAGGATGATGCCACTCTTCAGGAAATTCGTCGAAAGGGGTTCATGGAAGAATAGGAGGATGATGCCAGGAAACTCTTCAGGAAATTCAGGTCGAAAGGGGTTCATGGAAGAATAGGAGGATGATGCCACTCTTCAGGAAATTCGTCGAAAGGGGTTCATGGAAGAATAGGAGGATGATGCCACTCTTCAGGAAATTCGTCGAAAGGGGTTCATGGAAGAATAGGAGGATGATGCCACTCTTCAGGAAATTCGTCGAAAGGGGTTCATGGAAGAATAGGAGGATGATGCCACTCTTCAGGAAATTCGTCGAAAGGGGTTCATGGAAGAATAGGAGGATGATGCCACTCTTCAGGAAATTCGTCGAAAAGGGGTTCATGGAAGAATAGGAGGATGATGCCACTCTTCAGGAAATTCGTCGAAAGGGGTTCATGGAAGAATAGGAGGATGATGCCACTCTTCAGGAAATTCGTCGAAAGGGGTTCATGGAAGAATAGGAGGATGATGCCACTCTTCAGGAAATTCGTCGAAAGGGGTTCATGGAAGAATAGGAGGATGATGCCACTCTTCAGGAAATTCGTCGAAAGGGGTTCATGGAAGAATAGGAGGATGATGCCACTCTTCAGGAAATTCGTCGAAAGGGGTTCATGGAAGAATAGGAGGATGATGCCACTCTTCAGGAAATTCGTCGAAAGGGGTTCATGGAAGAATAGGAGGATGATGCCACTCTTCAGGAAATTCGTCGAAAGGGGTTCATGGAAGAATAGGAGGATGATGCCACTCTTCAGGAAATTCGTCGAAAGGGGTTCATGGAAGAATAGGAGGATGATGCCACTCTTCAGGAAATTCGTCGAAAGGGGTTCATGGAAGAATAGGAGGATGATGCCACTCTTCAGGAAATTCGTCGAAAGGGGTTCATGGAAGAATAGGAGGATGATGCCACTCTTCAGGAAATTCGTCGGGGGTTCAAAGGGGTTCATGGAAGAATAGGAGGATGATGCCACTCTTCAGGAAATTCGTCGAAAGGGGTTCATGGAAGAATAGGAGGATGATGCCACTCTTCAGGAAATTCGTCGAAAGGGGTTCATGGAAGAATAGGAGGATGATGCCACTCTTCAGGAAATTCGTCGAAAGGGGTTCATGGAAGAATAGGAGGATGATGCCACTCTTCAGGAAATTCGTCGAAAGGGGTTCATGGAAGAATAGGAGGATGATGCCACTCTTCAGGAAATTCGTCGAAAGGGGTTCATGGAAGAATAGGAGGATGATGCCACTCTTCAGGAAATTCGTCGAAAGGGGTTCATGGAAGAATAGGAGGATGATGCCACTCTTCAGGAAATTCGTCGAAAGGGGTTCATGGAAGAATAGGAGGATGATGCCACTCTTCAGGAAATTCGAAAGGGGTCGAAAGGGGTTCATGGAAGAATAGGAGGATGATGCCACTCTTCAGGAAATTCGTCGAAAGGGGTTCATGGAAGAATAGGAGGATGATGCCACTCTTCAGGAAATTCGTCGAAAGGGGTTCATGGAAGAATAGGAGGATGATGCCACTCTTCAGGAAATTCGTCGAAAGGGGTTCATGGAAGAATAGGAGGATGATGCCACTCTTCAGGAAATTCGTCGAAAGGGGTTCATGGAAGAATAGGAGGATGATGCCACTCTTCAGGAAACTCTTCAGGAAATTCGTCGAAAGGGGTTCATGGAAGAATAGGAGGATGATGCCACTCTTCAGGAAATTCGTCGAAAGGGGTTCATGGAAGAATAGGAGGATGATGCCACTCTTCAGGAAATTCGTCGAAAGGGGTTCATGGAAGAATAGGAGGATGATGCCACTCTTCAGGAAATTCGTCGAAAGGGGTTCATGGAAGAATAGGAGGATGATGCCACTCTTCAGGAAATTCGTCGAAAGGGGTTCATGGAAGAATAGGAGGATGATGCCACTCTTCAGGAAATTCGTCGAAAGGGGTTCATGGAAGAATAGGAGGATGATGCCACTCTTCAGGAAATTCGTCGAAAGGGGTTCATGGAAGAATAGGAGGATGATGCCACTCTTCAGGAAATTCGTCGAAAGGGGTTCATGGAAGAATAGGAGGATGATGCCACTCTTCAGGAAATTCGTCGAAAGGGGTTCATGGAAGAATAGGAGGATGATGCCACTCTTCAGGAAATTCGTCGAAAGGGGTTCATGGAAGAATAGGAGGATGATGCCACTCTTCAGGAAATTCATGGAAGAATAGGGTGATGTCGAAAAGGGGTTCATGGAAGAATAGGAGGATGATGCCACTCTTCAGGAAATTCGTCGAAAGGGGTTCATGGAAGAATAGGAGGATGATGCCACTCTTCAGGAAATTCGTCGAAAGGGGTTCATGGAAGAATAGGAGGATGATGCCACTCTTCAGGAAATTCGTCGAAAGGGGTTCATGGAAGAATAGGAGGATGATGCCACTCTTCAGGAAATTCGTCGAAAGGGGTTCATGGAAGAATAGGAGGATGATGCCACTCTTCAGGAAATTCGTCGAAAGGGGTTCATGGAAGAATAGGAGGATGATGCCACTCTTCAGGAAATTCGTCGAAAGGGGTTCATGGAAGAATAGGAGGATGATGCCACTCTTCAGGAAATTCGTCGAAAGGGGTTCATGGAAGAATAGGAGGATGATGCCACTCTTCAGGAAATTCGTCGAAAGGGGTTCATGGAAGAATAGGAGGATGATGCCACTCTTCAGGAAATTCGTCGAAAGGGGTTCATGGAAGAATAGGAGGATGATGCCACTCTTCAGGAAATTCGTCGAAAGGGGTTCATGGAAGAATAGGAGGATGATGCCACTCTTCAGGAAATTCGTCGAAAGGGGTTCATGGAAGAATAGGAGGATGATGCCACTCTTCAGGAAATTCGTCGAAAGGGGTTCATGGAAGAATAGGAGGATGATGACTCTTGAAATTCGTCGAAAGGGGTTCATGGAAGAATAGGAGGATGATGCCACTCTTCAGGAAATTCGTCGAAAGGGGTTCATGGAAGAATAGGAGGATGATGCCACTCTTCAGGAAATTCGTCGAAAGGGGTTCATGGAAGAATAGGAGGATGATGCCACTCTTCAGGAAATTCGTCGAAAGGGGTTCATGGAAGAATAGGAGGATGATGCCACTCTTCAGGAAATTCGTCGAAAGGGGTTCATGGAAGAATAGGAGGATGATGCCACTCTTCAGGAAATTCGTCGAAAGGGGTTCATGGAAGAATAGGAGGATGATGCCACTCTTCAGGAAATTCGAAAGGGGTTCGAAAGGGGTTCATGGAAGAATAGGAGGATGATGCCACTCTTCAGGAAATTCGTCGAAAGGGGTTCATGGAAGAATAGGAGGATGATGCCACTCTTCAGGAAATTCGTCGAAAGGGGTTCATGGAAGAATAGGAGGATGATGCCACTCTTCAGGAAATTCGTCGAAAGGGGTTCATGGAAGAATAGGAGGATGATGCCACTCTTCAGGAAATTCGTCGAAAGGGGTTCATGGAAGAATAGGAGGATGATGCCACTCTTCAGGAAATTCGTCGAAAGGGGTTCATGGAAGAATAGGAGGATGATGCCACTCTTCAGGAAATTCGTCGAAAGGGGTTCATGGAAGAATAGGAGGATGATGCCACTCTTCAGGAAATTCGTCGAAAGGGGTTCATGGAAGAATAGGAGGATGATGCCACTCTTCAGGAAATTCGTCGAAAGGGGTTCATGGAAGAATAGGAGGATGATGCCACTCTTCAGGAAATTCGTCGAAAGGGGTTCATGGAAGAATAGGAGGATGATGCCACTCTTCAGGAAATTCGTCGAAAGGGGTTCATGGAAGAATAGGAGGATGATGCCACTCTTCAGGAAATTCGTCGAAAGGGGTTCATGGAAGAATAGGAGGATGATGCCACTCTTCAGGAAATTCGTCGAAAGGGGTTCATGGAAGAATAGGAGGATGATGCCACTCTTCAGGAAATTCGTCGAAAGGGGTTCATGGAAGAATAGGAGGATGATGCCACTCTTCAGGAAATTCGTCGAAAGGGGTTCATGGAAGAATAGGAGGATGATGCCACTCTTCAGGAAATTCGAAAGGGGTTCGAAAGGGGTTCATGGAAGAATAGGAGGATGATGCCACTCTTCAGGAAATTCGTCGAAAGGGGTTCATGGAAGAATAGGAGGATGATGCCACTCTTCAGGAAATTCGTCGAAAGGGGTTCATGGAAGAATAGGAGGATGATGCCACTCTTCAGGAAATTCGTCGAAAGGGGTTCATGGAAGAATAGGAGGATGATGCCACTCTTCAGGAAATTCGTCGAAAGGGGTTCATGGAAGAATAGGAGGATGATGCCACTCTTCAGGAAATTCGTCGAAAGGGGTTCATGGAAGAATAGGAGGATGATGCCACTCTTCAGGAAATTCGTCGAAAGGGGTTCATGGAAGAATAGGAGGATGATGCCACTCTTCAGGAAATTCGTCGAAAGGGGTTCATGGAAGAATAGGAGGATGATGCCACTCTTCAGGAAATTCGTCGAAAGGGGTTCATGGAAGAATAGGAGGATGATGCCACTCTTCAGGAAATTCGTCGAAAGGGGTTCATGGAAGAATAGGAGGATGATGCCACTCTTCAGGAAATTCGTCGAAAGGGGTTCATGGAAGAATAGGAGGATGATGCCACTCTTCAGGAAATTCGTCGAAAGGGGTTCATGGAAGAATAGGAGGATGATGCCACTCTTCAGGAAATTCGTCGAAAGGGGTTCATGGAAGAATAGGAGGATGATGCCACTCTTCAGGAAATTCGTCGAAAGGGGTTCATGGAAGAATAGGAGGATGATGCCACTCTTCAGGAAATTCGTCGAAAGGGGTTCATGGAAGAATAGGAGGATGATGCCACTCTTCAGGAAATTCGTCGAAAGGGGTTCATGGAAGAATAGGAGGATGATGCCACTCTTCAGGAAATTCGTCGAAAGGGGTTCATGGAAGAATAGGAGGATGATGCCACTCTTCAGGAAATTCGTCGAAAGGGGGTTCATGGAAGAATAGGAGGATGATGCCACTCTTCAGGAAATTCGTCGAAAGGGGTTCATGGAAGAATAGGAGGATGATGCCACTCTTCAGGAAATTCGTCGAAAGGGGTTCATGGAAGAATAGGAGGATGATGCCACTCTTCAGGAAATTCGTCGAAAGGGGTTCATGGAAGAATAGGAGGATGATGCCACTCTTCAGGAAATTCGTCGAAAGGGGTTCATGGAAGAATAGGAGGATGATGCCACTCTTCAGGAAATTCGTCGAAAGGGGTTCATGGAAGAATAGGAGGATGATGCCACTCTTCAGGAAATTCGTCGAAAGGGGTTCATGGAAGAATAGGAGGATGATGCCACTCTTCAGGAAATTCGTCGAAAGGGGTTCATGGAAGAATAGGAGGATGATGCCACTCTTCAGGAAATTCGTCGAAAGGGGTTCATGGAAGAATAGGAGGATGATGCCACTTCAGGAAATTCGTCGAAAGGGGTTCATGGAAGAATAGGAGGATGATGCCACTCTTCAGGAAATTCGTCGAAAGGGGTTCATGGAAGAATAGGAGGATGATGCCACTCTTCAGGAAATTCGAAAGGGTCGAAAAGGGTTCATGGAAGAATAGGAGGATGATGCCACTCTTCAGGAAATTCGTCGAAAGGGGTTCATGGAAGAATAGGAGGATGATGCCACTCTTCAGGAAATTCGTCGAAAGGGGTTCATGGAAGAATAGGAGGATGATGCCACTCTTCAGGAAATTCGTCGAAAGGGGTTCATGGAAGAATAGGAGGATGATGCCACTCTTCAGGAAATTCGTCGAAAGGGGTTCATGGAAGAATAGGAGGATGATGCCACTCTTCAGGAAATTCGTCGAAAGGGGTTCATGGAAGAATAGGAGGATGATGCCACTCTTCAGGAAATTCGTCGAAAGGGGTTCATGGAAGAATAGGAGGATGATGCACTCTTCAGGAAATTCGTCGAAAGGGGTTCATGGAAGAATAGGAGGATGATGCCACTCTTCAGGAAATTGTCGAAAGGGTTCATGGAAGAATAGGAGGATGATGCCACTCTTCAGGAAATTCGTCGAAAGGGGTTCATGGAAGAATAGGAGGATGATGCCACTCTTCAGGAAATTCGTCGAAAGGGGTTCATGGAAGAATAGGAGGATGATGCCACTCTTCAGGAAATTCGTCGAAAGGGGGTTCATGGAAGAATAGGAGGATGATGCCACTCTTCAGTAGCCTCGTCGAAAGGGGTTCATGGAAGAATAGGAGGATGATGCCACTCTTCAGGAAATTCGTCGAAAGGGGTTCATGGAAGAATAGAGGATATTAATTTCCTTCAGGAAATTCGTCGAAAGGGGTTCATGGAAGAATAGGAGGATGATGCCAGCTCTTCAGGAAATTGCCTAGGTTCATGGAAGAATAGGAGGATGATGCCACTCTTCAGGAAATTCGCTCTTAGGTTCATGGAAGAATAGGGAGGATGATGCCACTCTTCAGGAAATTGTCGAAAGGGGTTCATGGAAGAATAGAGGATGATGCCACTCTTCGGGCGATGATGCCACTCTTC
>BPLQ01011353.1:0-10569 GCA_021605075.1 Caerostris darwini | reverse complement strand
CGATGCCCGAGAAAGTTAAAACCTTTCCCCACCTAAAAGTAATTATTATCAACAAACGAACTATCTTAAAAGAATGGGAAAGATTTAGGAAGGAAGGATGGAAAGAAGACAAAAAAAAAATTAATAATAATACACAAGCAAGTGCGTCATTTGAAACACCAAACCACCCTTCGGAATTAGCATATCTAACGCCAAGCAAACGATCAATTCCGCACTTTTACAAACCAATCAGGATGCGTTTTGAGGGGTCTTAAATTTCCCCCTACTTTCACATTTTTACTCTTTTCCTCGGAAAAAGATTTATACCCCCAGCACTTAGCCAAATTACCAGTGGGGGGATTTTTCAAAATTTCAGTCACCGGATACTTTTATAAACGTCTCGTGTCTCTAAGCCCGCTGTTCTAGTGCGCTAAATCATTTCTAATTTGCTTCTGAGAGCTGTATTTTTACATCTGATTTGGCGGTAAAGAACCAGTTAAGGACAGTGAATGAGGAAAGCGGTTATTTTCCTGGGAAGGTATCATTAAGTTTCATTAAGTCAGAATCGTTTTTTTTAAGAAAGCACGAAAACGTTGGATGCTTGGATTTGCTCTTTCAACTAACGGTTTTAGAAAAAATAACATTAAGTTATGTTGTTTGTAAGATTACACAGATTAATTTTCTGTACTAAGTACAAAGTAATTTAAAAGAAATATAGCGACAGAAATTAAAAGAAATGCAGTGGTATAAATTTAAAAAAAAATAGAGGATTATATTTGAATACGTAAACATATCAGGTAATCAGTAAATACAATACTTGTAAGATAATCTCAATACAGCTTTTAAAAGTTGTTATAAATTTTATTGTGATATTGATCCATTTTTTTTTGTATTCACTTAGAAAATTATTTTGATATTGATTCACTTATTTATATTAATTTTGAAAATAATTGTGATATTGATTCATTAAAAAAATTATTGTGATATTGATTACCTTTTTTGTTTTCATTTTGAAAATTATTGCGATATTGATTCACTTTTTTGTTTCATTTTGAAAATTATTGTGATATTGATTCACTTTTTTTGTATTCATTTGGAATTGCAGATTTTATGATACAATCTACTTGATAAAATCTTTGTTTAATAAGTTTTGAACGTGATAAGTAACTCACATCTGATTTAGCGGTAAAGAACCGGTTAAGGACAGTGAATGAGGAAAGTAGTTATCTTCCTGGGAAGGTATCATTAAGTAAGAATCGGTTTTTTTAAGAAAGCGCGAAAACGTTGGATTTGCTCTTTCAACTAACGGTTTTGTTTAAAAAATAATGTTATGCATCGAAATAACATTAAGTTATGTTGTTTATAAGATTACACAGATTAATTTTCAGTACAATGTACAAAGTAATA
Source organism: Caerostris darwini (assembly GCA_021605075.1). Classification (NCBI taxonomy): domain Eukaryota; kingdom Metazoa; phylum Arthropoda; class Arachnida; order Araneae; family Araneidae; genus Caerostris; species Caerostris darwini. The sequence goes on along the minus strand of BPLQ01011353.1, from coordinate 9,183 downwards.
TGAAAGAAATGTAGTGACAGAAATTTTAAAAAATAGGGAATTATATTTGAATACGTAAATATATCAGGTAATCAGGAAATAAAATAGTTATAAGATAATATCAATTCAGCTTTTTAAACATTATTATGAAAGTTATTGGAATATTGATTCAATTATTTGTACTTATTTTGAAAATTATTGTGATATTGATTCACTTATTTGTACTCATTTTTAAAATTGTGATATTGATTCACTTATTTATACTCCTTTTGAAAATTACTGTGATATTGATTCACTTTTTTGTATTCAGTTTGAATTACAGATTTTATGATACAATCTACTTGATAAAATCTTTGTTTGTTTAATATGTTTTTGAATATGTAGATATATATGTACAAATACAGAACTCTGGATTATTATACAAAGAAATAAAAATTAAAAATATACATTTGATCACAAGTGCACGCTTAAATCACAAGCATAGTTTACTCCAAGGTCGGAGATTTCAGAGTTAAGTCTAAATCGAATCTCAAAATACGTGGTCTGCTGCAGTCCTTAATTATCACGAGGCGTGATACACGAGACCACAACGGGCTCACTTTGGACACAGGCTGAAACTGCAGTCTGTTCTGTCATTTCAGAGGAAAAGAGAAAAACAACACTCTCTGTCGACTCGTCGCGGAACTCTCCCCTTTCTCAGCTCATGGTCTATCACCAGTCACGATAGAACATCTCATCGTTCCATCTGTAAATCTTTCGACCTGTGAAGGTTGCACAGACAATTGCTAAGTTTCATAAGTCTTATTATCCGTAACATTGAATAGCTGCCATCAGATTTGAGTGACATGTTGTTCTCATTAGTACGAAACACTAATTGCATGCAATATAACTACCCACAGCACTGCTTGTCTGCTGTCAAATTTTAGTGATGGGTTTTTATTATTTACTTGTCAAAGAATATACATTCCTCTCTCCTTTGAATGAAATGCCGAAACTCTTGCTTTGAAAAACACGTTATAATTACCAAATCTTGAGTAACCTTTTAATTTTTTTCTATGATATTTCGAAATAAATCTCATAAATATTTTGTACAACAATTGTTTCTTTTTAGATGAATTTTTAGAAGAAAAATTCGTCTCCATTGGTTAACTTATTTGAAAATTTTGCTTTCATTCAATCTTAACTAATTCAAATCGGTGTGAATATAGAACTTTTTGTAAAGAAGTTTTAATTTAAATTAAAAAGTTCATGCTTTCCTTTTCTTTGCACTAAATCCGATTAAAATGACAGAATGACAGGTGATCAGACAATAGCTCTACGTAATCGGGCTCACATCAGGGATGCTTTCTTACTTTTTTTCCCACATATGTCAAATGTGAACATTTTTTTTTTCAGAAAATTCTTTTGGATCTTCTTTCTTCTTAAAAGTATATTTATAATAAAGACGAAAATAAGATTTCTTGGTGCACAACATATTTTTCCTTGATTCTGTAGCAAAGTAAAAAAAAATAATAAAAAAATCAGAAGCTTAAAAATGTAAGCTAGAAATTATGTATTTTGTTGTTTACAATAAATGTATTCGTTGTATTTCGTTGTTTACAATAAATGTATTCTTTGTATTTCGTTATTTACAATAAATGTATCCGTTGTATTCCGTTGTTTACAATAAATGTATTCTTTTAATTTCGTTGTTTACAATAAATGTATTCGTTTCATTTCGTTGTTTACAAAAGATTGCAAACGAATGAATATTTGTAAGAGAATATTTACCTACATTTGTATTCTTTTACCAAAATTATTTAATCATGAAATAAAATATTGTTTATTATAAATTTGACATAATATATAGATGTATAAAATTATAAAAGTTTACATTTTTAAGAAAATAATAATAATTTCGAAACAATTTTTTTTAATAATTGTTTTTTTAAGCTCTGAAAACTTTTAGAAATCTACATTTTAATTACATTACATTTTTTATTTCAATTATAAATATTTCTTTTATATTTTAATATTTTAAAATCAGTTACTAAAAAAAAAAATCCATCACTTTTGTAAAAAAAAATTTGTAATATGTTTTTTTTTACATAATATATATTACAATATTGGAAATAAATTAAATCTTTCTCTTTGCTAACATAATTTGTAAAATCTCATAATAAAAAATAGTGTCCACATGGCACCAGATAAAATAAAAATTCTAAAGATACTATGTCAAGAAAATATCTTGATTAATATTTTATTATTATATATATCGTCTTTTTATTTTTATATTTCAGTTACTAAGCAAACTTCCATTCATCATTTTTGTTCTTAAAAATTGTTATAAAATAAGATATTTTTAAATTAAATTTTCATAAAAATATTCTTCTGAATAACATTTAAGAGACAATTTTTTTGCATAAGGAGAACTTTTGTTTGTTTTTCGTTATTTTGATGTTGTTTTATCATATGTATTTTATTAAATATCAACAGCAGTTCAATGTCCTAAACAAAATATAAAAATTAGCAAGTATTTAAAATAATTTTTTCCATGTATGAGACGTTTATCGTAAATTACAAATAAGAAAGATGTCTTACTTTCAGTGGGTACCGAAATTTTATAATTTTCAACAATGTAGCGAATTCTTCTATCATAATTCGTCAGTTTAAGTTTTTAGAATATTGTTTAATTTAGTATAATGTCTAATATTTACAACGCAAATGATATTTTGTGTTTGTTTTTTTATTATCAGTATTGATATATGAAGAGGTTTTTATATTCCTTGTTGACGTTTTTTGTATAAAGCATTGCATTTTTTTCATTTAGAATATTTTTAATTTAATAAATGTAACATACTCATGATCAGGCGGAATAATTGTTAAGCGGAGGTAAATGAAAACAAGCATTAGCTGTACTCACCTGGAATTTTGATGAACCTGACCTTGGTAACTGCTGATAATACACTGCTCGTAATCCCACCCTTTTTAATATTACAGTGGGTAAAAATTTTATTGCTTGTAAAACAAAATTGTATACAGTGTTAAAGTTTTGTTGGTCATTTATTTCAATTATTTCTAATAAATAAGAAAAATGTATGTTGTTTGTAGTATTCATTACTGTTGTTGAGTGATTTCTTTAACAAAATATTTTTAAATTATGTCTGTACCAGTTCTTACAAATTTTTAGTGTGATTCTTAATATTTGTGAGAATGGACAAATCTTAAGCATAATATACTTCCTGATTTCAATATATTCTGACTTGTGCAGGGTGGCAAAAGAACATGAAGGTATAATAATAAGCTTCCACCCTCCTTTAATCTAGACGACTTAGAAGTACTTGTCGTGGAGGTAGTAACTAGGAATAAAACATACATGGAAGTTGAAGAGACCAATAATGTTTCACTATCGGTAATGTATCATAAAAGTGAAGTTGTAATCGTGCTGCCTCCTACTCACTGCCCTGTGCCGTTCAGGAGAAATGGTCAGAGGTCTCTAAACTCTCACCCGAGCGAAAGTACAGCTCAATCACGCAGTTCTGTTGAGAAACGTTTAGCTGATCTACAGTCTTTTATCCAGAGAGGAAACATATTTAACGCAAGCCTGAGTATTAGTTGACCTGCAGACTCTTACAGGAGAATAAGTATATTTCGCGCAACCTGTGCTTAGCTGAGTATTGGGTTTTCGGCTTAGAAGAGAAATCTTTCCATGAATGTATAATTATATGTGTTTAAATTTATTAAATATTGTACGCCTCTAATTTTATGAGTGTGATGTTTGTGGGTGTGTAAATAAAGCTATGAGTTCTCAAACCTGCACCTCAAGAATCTCAACTCAACCACATGCAATTACAATTTCGTTGCCTAGTCTGCACACTACAAGGAAAAAAAGTGTAGTATAAGAAGACCCGAGAGCTGAACAGCCTACTGAATTACCTTAGAATGTATAGATGGTTCTAATGAAACATCTTATTGCAAAATCACGTATATTCCAGAAATAAAAATACTTATTCAAGAATTCATTGATTCCAATGGACTACAGACCAGATTGGCCTACTAGAAGATGATTAATACCAAGGGTCCATGAAACAACATCAATTAATTTCTATAAAAAAAATCCCGAGCGCTTGCAAAAATCACGAAAACATGATAGGGACCCACTTGACGTTCATGGATTTTATGACAAAGGAGGATTCGTAAGCTAAACATACATGTAAACAGACACGTTGTAAGTTCGTTGTAAACAGACAAGTAGATTAACTGATAATGAAATGATAATAAAGTTGATAAATTTCAGTAGGAATGTGAATTAACATTTTGGTGACAATTTCTTTTTGTAGTGCTTAAAAAAAGATAAAGGGAAATTTGGGAAATTTTTTTACGTTTAACCCTCCTTGCACTATATGCTTCAATGCATCCTAAGATTTTAAAAATTATCAAATCACTTGAAATACAATATCAAATCACTTTTGTAATTTTAAAAACATCATCTGAATATTTATCCTACAATTTATAAGGCGTTATTTTTATCAAGCTAGTGTATCATTGTGGAAAAAAGGTCTTAATTAAAATTTATGACTTGAATGTAAAAAAAGGGTTCAATAAACAGATATGAAAAAAATATATATTCTTCCTTCGTTCGACGCTTCACACAATCTGACAGCAGAATGTATCTAAAGAAGGGAAGAAAGTAATGGAAAAAAACGAGAAGGCTAAGTCCAATTCAATGCCGGAAATGTGAAATCTCCTACCCGCGAAAATTCATACTTTTTATTGACTCTAAAAGTTTACGGGGAGTTCTGTGAGAAGTGTTTTTCGGGCACAACCATCCTTTTAATATGCAGCAGCGTAAGTCCTCGTGTGCCGGAGACGTACTGTGAAATTTTTCGTCGGACAATTTCAGATTTGAATTCGCCTGGTGACTTCCAGTTGTTGGTATTATTTTCGGTTTCTTTGTGAGAAAATTGAAAGCAACTGGAAATTCTTGTTGTGTAGATTTTTGAAAAACACATGTTCGGTCTGTATCTCAGATTGTGTAATTGATAACAAGGTAAAATAAAAGTATGAGTAAATTCCGTAAAACTTTTTCAGAATTCAAAGCACTTCAGTGGATTAGTTCGTTATATTTGCTGAAAATCCTTTTTTTAAAATCCATCAAATATTTTTTTTCCAATCAGCTGGTCGATAAAGAAGAAATTATTCTTGAATGCAAACGAATATCCAAATATGTAGAGAATTTCAGAATATAAAATATTTATTCTAATATGAACCTTTAATAATGGATATCATTGTACCAATGTTACCTCATATAGAGAAGGTGCATCTTAATTCATAATTAAGAAATTCTTAAAAACACTTATTCTTTTAGGAAACAATTTTAAATAAATTCTACAAATATAACCAACAAGGTTTATGCAATGTTAAAACCATTTTTAATGCATAATTATCTGTAAAACAAAAAAGCATTCAATTAAATCTTTAAATTTTTAAATATTTATCGTTTATAACAATATTTTAAAAGTTTATTAAAGAAACTTTTATGAAAAATATACTTAAAAAGTTACGATTATTTATTTATTATAAAAAAAAAAAATCTTCAACGATTTATTTAACGCAGTTATTTGTTCAATACTTAAGACACAATGAAAAGTAATTTTTTTTACATTTTTAATAATCTCCTCAAAATATTTTCTTTCAACAACAACAACAGAATTCTATGTTCTTATAAAAACCGCCTCTCCACACGGCTTCACCAGCCAATCATGAACAACCCCAACATACGCAGCTTTTCTCACAGGAGTTATCAATTCTTGCCCCGCTAAAACGATGATTAGTACTCTATCCCAACTAATTACTTTCCAATTAACTTTAAACGCACATTTCACTAATTGTTTTAGGAGGGAGCAAAAGACAATGCAAAAAAAAAGCGGGCATCCATAATATTTAATAACGCAATAACAACAGAGCTATTGAAAAATTTTGATGTTTGCGGGAACAGGGCCGCTTGGAAATATCACACGTGGTTTTAACGATAACGGTGTTAATTCATCAAACTTGACGAAGCAACATCACGCGACTTGGCAATCTTCAGCAATTTTAGCGCGTGGTTGTTTTATTAGCGTGGGGTTTTCTTCCTGTTCTTGACTTCGGTTGCTACTAACGATGAAAAGAAAGCAAAGCAACGCTTGCAATTTGTTGTTGATAGATGTGTTCAACATGAAACTATGCCCCTTTTCTCCTGATTATGGTAGATAAAAAAAATGATTAAACGTTGCCACGGTATTTCGGTAACCATTAATAAACACTGTGATGAATTATAGTAAATTCATTAAGTAAGTAACTATTTACAATATTTATTTATAATTTAATTATTTTTTATAATTATTACCTAATTGTTTGATATTGATTTATAGGACATTTTTAAATATTTTTGATAATTTTTAGTATCTTTTTTCATGATACTTTTTCTTATTTATGAAATGAAATTTATTAATGTAATTGTAGAATTCAGAATCACTTTTATCATTTAATGTAATGACGATTAGTTGAATGTCGCTATTTTTTAAATGATATACTACTGTGTCCAAAAAGTAAGACTAATTTTCAATTTAAAATTCCCGGTGCTTATAGAATGTTAATTTTTTTCTTCATTTTTAGGTTGCTGGCACTGTCCTTGACGTCTGAATGAAATTTCACGTCAGAATATTCACTAGTGTTTAAGTTACGCTTGGCTTTGTGAAACGCTAAAACTGATTCAGATTTGGTGCTTGCAAACCGTCGATTTACAATTAGAAACCTTTCTGATGATGTTAGAATTTCCAAATTCCATTTTTAGAGATGTTTTGGGCCTCAAACGTGTCAAATCTTGATTGGTACCGAAAACACTGCATTGCTTCTTCGTGACGGTTTCGCCAAAAATTAAATCTATATCGTTCCACAACCACCATATTCACACCGTGTGACTTCTGGCTATTCCCTAAACTCAAAAGACCACTCCGGGGACACCGCTTTGAGTCGATTGAAGAGATTCAACATGAATCGGCGCGCGCTTTGAAAACCATCCCGGCCGATGACTTTTTAGCATGCATTGAGGATTGAAAAAAAAGTTGGCATAAGTGCTTTGTGTCCGGAGAGATTACTTTAAAAACGATGAAAAAAATTTGGAAGAATAAATAAAGAGTTTTTGAATTGGTCTTACTTTTTGGGCACAGCGGAATTATCTAAATGTTTGATAATAATTTATATGTGATTTTTAAGTATTTGTGATAGTTTTAGTATCTTTATTTAAGATACTTTCTTTTTATTTAAGAAATTTCTTAATTAATGTAATTATGGAATTCAGAATCGTTTCAAAATTTTATCATTTAATATAATGACGATTAGTTGAATGTCGCTATTTTTTAAATGATATATAGTGCGGAAAGACAGGCAGAACAAATTACATTAACATTTTAATCTTCCAAAACAATACTCATCATTAAAAGTAAATAAAAAGGCAAAATATCTTTCAAAATTGAATTAAAAAAACTCCAAAGATCGTTTTACTGCATTCTTCATATTTTTTTAATATTTAATAATTTCTTCAAAAGAATAAGAAAACCTTGAATATGTAAATAAGTATAAATTTTTAATGATATTACAATATAACGTTTTTTAATATGCAATATTATATTTTTAGTTCTGATTTGGAATTCAGTTAGAATTACTAAATTTAAAACGGTCTTACTAATTAAAATTCTAAGCCATTAAATAAAATTCTTCAAGAAATTCTTCTTTTTCAGAAATTTAAAAATGAAAAACCTGTAGGCGTTTTTTTTTTGTTGTTGTTGTTGTTTTTAGGAATTTTCGGGACTAAAAAGAAATTTGAATTAAGTAAATTTTCAAAAATTCCGCGTAATATAATTTTCTGTGTTAACTAAGAAATTGACGAATTCTGAAGTCGTTATTAATTTTATCAATGGTTTTCAAGACAAATAATATTGTTCGGTTAATAATTCTAACCAACAGGTATATAACAAAGATAAAATTTGGTGCTATGTAGGTAGTTAAAGAACCATTGTCTTGCAAAGAGCTTGCCAATTTTTAAAATTCTTGGCAACTTATGTCACATACTACTACTTCAAAATATAATTAACTTATTTATCGTCAAAGTTTGACATATCGTAGAATGCATATGATATCATAATCCCAAGAGTATAAAACACAAGAACGAAGAATCAACGTCACTTTCAATCCAAAAGAGAGGAGAATATTCGGTGACAATGCTCTATTGAAATGTGATAAGTTGAAAGACTTGAAAAATCTGAATATTGAAAATTGCAGTGCTTGATTTAATCTTTTACATGGAGGTGTCTTTCAAAAGACGACATTTTCATATTTCCCAAAATAGATTGTGTTGTCTGAAGGAATAATTTTCCCGCCTCTACAGTTCAAAAATCTTCCATCGAACAAAGTCTTTTATTCGAAGCCATGAAAGCAGTCCAAAAATTCTTCGTGATTAACATGTTCGATCAAATATAAAACACTTAACTTAAAGAGATTAAAATTTTAGGCCGCAACTTAATTTTCGTCTGCGCGCTTAATGACGCGAAGTTAAAGTAGTTCGTCAGAGTTAAAGCGGCAAAAGGCTTCGATGACGCCATTTTGTTTAACATTGAAAAAGAAGTTCTTCCACCGGAACAGAAGTAAGGATTTCAGAATGATAATTTTTCCATTTTTAGGAGGATTAAATACACTTCATGCTAAACAAAAGAATAAATTCTCTTTTTCTACCAGAATGTTTACAAAATTTAAATAACGGAGCATTAGAATGTAAGAGAATTAAATTTTTTTTTAAGTATTCTTATATTAAAATTACGTTGAAAATGTTCTGGAACATAAAGAAAACTCTACGTTTAGTTCAGTTTTAATTAAAAAGATCAAATTGTTTCAAGATTGAGAAATAAATTCTTCATTAGCTGATGATCTAAAATATTTCTGAAGAAAAAATATGATTCTTAATAATTTTTTCAGTAACAACAATTCCATGAATCCTTCTTATAAGTTAATTCCTTATTCTTATAAGTCCTTCTTAAAGTAATTATTAATAAATATAAGTAAACTATTTGCAAGTAAAATATATTTATATTTATATTTATTGATAAAATTTATGAATTATTTATAAGGGATGGTATAAATTATATTTATGTTCATAAGATTTTAACGATTTGGATAAATATTTATTGA
>BPLQ01011349.1:0-11859 GCA_021605075.1 Caerostris darwini | reverse complement strand
GCAACGAAATGCCGAGTCCAGAAGATTAAGTAGAGCCAGTATAACAGGCTCTATGCAGGCAATTAACACGTTCTGTGATAAGATATGTGAAGTTTGCACTAAACGGTGCTATCAGCATCAGATTTCTAGATGGACTGTAGACACTAAAACAGCACCATATTTGCCTAACGAATTAAAACAAAGAAATTGCTTGGTTGTTTGCAATCGTTGCAAGACTCATTTGAGTTCAAAGAAAAATATTGCACCATCCAAATCTTATTGGAACAATCTGGATCCAGCCTCTATTCCAGAGGTGATTGCGGAGTTATCACAAGCCGAACAAAGGGTGAGTTCGCGCATTATACCTTTTGTTAAAATTATCAAATTAAGTGGCATATTTGGCCAATATTGTTTTCAAGGTCAAGCGGTATTGTTCGCTCAAGATGTGTTTGAAGTTACTGAAAATCTTCCGAACATGTTACCAAGAACCACAAATAATGCTGGAATAGTTGTCATTACTGAGCGTCTCGAAAATATTAATGTAACACGACAGTTTTCAGTATGTAGGCAAAAAGTATATAATGCACTGTATTGGTTAGTTGCTAACAATCCACTTTACAAAGACGTCACTATCGATCAGAACGTTGCCATTAATGAAGAGGATATTATAAGAGTAGAAAAAGCATCAGTAGAAATTGCTGTAGAGACCAATGAAGAACCTACTGGGGATGCTAGCGCTTATGTGGAAATCAGTGATTCATCGAGAATTATACGTGCTTCATGGAATCAAGGCAACGATCTCATATTAACATCAGGATTTGCAGGGGTACAATGTTGTGCGATGACATTAGCAAATATTCTCAGGGCCTCTATTCTTTCACCACAATATTGGTCTTCAAACATCCTCAATCTAAATATGTTAACAGGTGACCAAATCTACAGCAATATAAGATTTCATATGGCGAGAAATTTAGCTGCTTATTCTATAGAATATGATCAATACCTATTGGTACGAAATTTCAAAGTCATCAAAGATGACTTGGTCACATTCGGCAAAACATTTCGGATTACTTTTGATGAAGAGCCAAGTATATATGGAAGCCTGAATGACAAATTAAACGAAGCAAACCTTGGAAGCACCCTTCGTCAAGGCTTGGAAGATCTGTTCATGGTACATAACGCAGGAATACTAATAACAGATGGACAATCATTCGGAGTAATGCATTATGATAACAAATATTACTTCAGTAACTCTCATTCTTGTGGCCGAAAGGGATCCAGAGCAAACGACAATCATGGGAAAGCTTGCGTTATTGAGTGCGATACTTTCGACGAGTTCGTGAGGATACGTAAACGTACAACAGGCAGCAAAAATGTACAGTTTACTCTTGATTACGTTGATGTTGAGGTCTTTGAGATACATGATGATTCTAAGGAGACAGAAACACATCAGAGCACTGAGAGGGTAGCAGCAGCAGCAGCGTCTCAAATGATCAATTTCCAACAGGAATTAACTGATCAAATAATTCCACTGCAGACATCAGTGATGGCACCGATTGATGTAATGCAACCCAATGTGGAAGATGAAATACAGGTTTCACGAAACCTTAATGATATTACTCGTAAAACGAAAGACAATATCGTAAATGTGGATCATGAACTGAAAGCAGAAGAATTTGCCTGGTACTTTTTGTTTCCCTATGGAAAAAACGGTTTTAAAGAGGGAAGACCTGTAAAAATTACAGCATTGGACTACTTTCAGTTCAGAATTTTGGGAAGCGACACAAGATTTCAAAGTAACGACTATCTCTTTTATGCCTTATCGTTCTTTGAATATTATCGAATTAAAAGCACTATATTAGCATGCGGCAAGAAAATTGTTAATCAAGAAGGAGCAGTCGAAGACGTCCATCTTTACGTTAAGAATTTGAGAGGTTCTGCAGCCTATTGGAGATCAGCCTTGAACGAGCTATTAGCTCAAATTAGATGTTTAGGAGCTCCAACCTACTTTTTAACATTTAGTTCAAATGATCTCAATTGGTTAGACCAACGAAAAGCTTTATTAATTGCTGATGGTAGGCCTGATGTAGATCCAAGTACACTTGACATTTATGAGACTCAACAACTTATCGAAAGGTACCCAGTAATTTTGAGTCGACATTTCATAGTAAGAGTAAATGCTCTAATGAAATTTATTAAGAACAATGATGAAGTATTTGGCGGAAAAGTGACAGACCATTTGTGGCGTATTGAATTTCAGAATCGTGGCAGTCCTCACCTTCATATGGTAGTTTGGATTGAAAATCATTCAGAGTTTGACACAGAGGAAGGGAAACTTCTCCTTGATCGTAACTGTTGTTGTAAGATACCTACAGAAGAAGAAGATCCAGAGCTCTATGAACTTGTCAAGAAATGTCAAATTCATCGACATACACAAACTTGTACAAAAAATAATACCTCTGTAAGATGTCGATTGAACTTTCCACGTCAAGAATGTGACGAGACACGAATAGTGTCACATTCTTCAGATGATTTTCTCCGTAATGGAGGGAGAATTTGTTTACTTAAGCGTCAAAAAGAATATGCCTGGGTAAATAATTTCCACCCACAGTTATTGAGACTGTGGAAAGGTAACATGGATATTCAGCCGTGCGGATCAAACGAAGCGATAGCGTACTATATTGCGAAGTACTTATCGAAAGCAGAACCTGAAGGTGTACATTCTGGAATTGCGCAAGCAATACAACAAAAATTCAACGCTAAGAGTCTGATATTTCCGGCAAGATGTTCAGGATATGTATGAAGATTCTTCATGAACGACAAGTATCAGCTGCAGAATGTGCGTATCGACTTTGTCATATCCCATTACGGGATAGTTCGCGAAGTTGTATTTTCCTGAACACAAGAAAGCCAGAACAGCGTTACAGAGTATTGCAATTTGACAAAAGCGGACACGTAACTGGATATTACAGTAATATCTTTGAAAGATATGAAAAACGTCCGTTACAACATCCTGACTACGCTTTTGCGGACATGAGCCTTACAGAGTTTGCAATGCTGTTTGAACCTTTCTATCCGAAAAAGGTAAGTGAAACCGAGGACAGTATTGATCATGATGCCTATGAAGTTCAACCACACATACGTCGTCCACTCCTCATGCTGTCAGATGGGAGCAAAATGGTTGTGAGAAATGTTCCTGCAGTTGTCAGGGTTCCATACTTTGTAGCAACATCGGATCCAGAAAACTTTTTCTACAGCTTACTTGTTCAATATATGCCTTATCGTTCAGAAACTGAATTACTTGAAGGTTTCGATAATGCAAAAGAAGCTTTCTTAGCTCGAGAGAATCGTTTGAAGGAAACGAGTAGACATATGAGCCAACATCGAGAGCGGGACCAACAGCTTGAAAATGCATTCATCCAGGTACATGCCTTTGAAATTTTAGAACAGCCAGAGATTATAAATCTTGAAGCTGAAGAAGAAGAATTACCAGACACAGAAATGAGCAATGATCAATTTCAGAGTGCACAACAGGCTATGAATATTGATCAAAGACAATTGTTCATTCTTATTACAGAGAGTATTAAGAATCAACTTAGTGATGGCAATGAACGAGAGAAAATTTTCGTAACTGGTGGAGCAGGCACCAGGAAAACTTTCCTCTTTAATCTATTGAAAAACCAAGTTAACCGATGTTATGGAAAATCGGTGGTGAAAGTTGGTGCTCTCACTGGAGTTGCAGCACGGTTGATCGGTGGGTCTACACTACATCGTCTGCTAAAACTACCAGTTCAAAAAGATGGAGTTATTGTCAGTATGTCACTTCTTACTGGTAATTATTTAAGAGTAATGCGTCAATTATGGCAAAACGTTGAGTTTCTGTTCATAGACGAAATTTCTATGGTACCTTATGAGATGCTTTGCATGATCGACTCCCGTCTGCGACAGCTGAAAAGCTCCAACGCTTGTTTTGGAGGCATAAATGTTTTACTCTTTGGTGATCCAATGCAGTTACCACCTGTTCGAGGGCATCAAGTTTTTCGACAACCAGAACACATGAAGCCTGCTACACATTTGTGGCGGCAGTTCCGTCTGGTTGAACTCAAACAAAACATGCGCCAACAAGGAGACACGACATTTATAGATGTGCTTAATGCCCTAAGAGTTGGAGAATTGACGTCTGGCCATTTTGAAATTCTTCTTGAAAAAGTGTCAACAGATACATCTAATGAGTTCTCGATTGAGAAAGCATTAAGGATCTATCCAACGAATGACCAAGTTGCTAGACATAACGAAAAGGTGCTCCAGAGTTTTGAGGATAAAGGGACAGTTATTTATACAATAAAAGCACAAGACCAACTCATTGATGCTAAAAGAAATTTAGGCAAATAGGACTTAGATTCTGTGATACCTAATGATATCAATAAAACAGGAGGTCTTCCTGAAGTACTGAAAATATTCGTAGGAGCTAAAGTGATGTTAAGGTCGAACATTGACGTGTCAAAAGGTTTAGTAAATGGCAACATGGGTTTTATTACAGAAATTATCTGGACAAATTTTCGCAGGGACCAAGTATATGCTGAAGACATTCCGTCAGTCCGTATCGATTTTGGTTCAGATGGTGCACACGTAATTAAACCAATATCGATACAGTTCCCAGCAAAATACAGCTATGGGAATGCTGAGAGACGAATGTTGCCATTAATCCTGAGTTGGGCATCGACAGTCCACAAGATGCAAGGTTGTACAGTTGACCATGCAGTCATTTATTTACGCTCACGACTGTTTGTTGCTGGACAAGCTTATGTAGCGCTTAGTCGTGCAAGATCCTTGGACGGTATTCGAATTGAAGAACTTGATTGCTCAAAATTAACAGGAAGAACCCCATGTAACAGTGAAGCATTAGATGAAATGATTCGATTACGAAATAGTCTATAAGACTTGTTCGCAAATAAAGTTCCATCATTATGTCTCGCTGTTTATATTGCCAACATAGAAATCTGTGAATATGTTTTTTAAATCGAGATGCAACTGTTAACACATCTGTACATATTAAAGACTGTTTTTTTTTGTAACAAATGATAAATGTATTGTAATAAATGTATTTTGTAGCAAATGATAAATGTATTGTAATAAATGTATTTTGCAGCAAATGATAAATGTATTGTAATAAATGTATTTTGTAGCAAATGATAAATGTATTGTAATAAATGTATTTTGTAGCAAATGATAAATGAATTGTAATAAATGTATTTTGTAGCAAATGATAAATGATTTGTATTGAAACTAAAAAATAAAAAATAAATTATAGTTTAAAAAAACTAAAAAAAACCACGCTTTTAGAGTTAATCAGACTAAAAAGTAAAAAATAAATTAATAGTTTAAAAAAACTAAAAAATACGCTTTTAGAGTTAATCTGTCTAAAAAGTAAAAAATAAATTAATAGTTTAAAAAACTAAAAAATACGCTTTTAGAGTTAATCTATCTAAAAAATAAAAAATAATTGTTAACATAAGAATAAAATGACTGATGAGAAAATGAATGTCAGTGTTCTAAAAGCGTGGGGTGCTTGTATGACATTTTTAAACTAACTCTGCATTTCGGAATGAAACTAGTGAAAAATTATAACCATTCATATTGAGCACCCCACGCTTTTAGAACACTGACATTCCTTTTCTCGTCAGTCATTTTATTCTTATGTTAACAATTATTTTTTACTTTTTAGATAGATTAATTCTAAAAGCGTATTTTTTAGTTTTTTTAAACTATTAATTTATTATGTATATAAATACCGCCAAATCTACCTACTGTTCAGTATCTTCTTCGGAGCCACTCTAGCAATACAGGTTGTATTTCATATTTTATTGAAAGATCTATTTTTTAGTTGTTAGATTTAAACATTTGTTTTTAGATTATTTCATTTGAAAATGTTACTTTTAAACTTTTATTTTTTTTTAAATTTATAACTATTTTTTAGTTTCAGTGTTTGAAATTAGATAGTTTTTACTTTGTCATTTGAAAATAATAATGATTCTTCGTTATGTTTGGATTTATTTAAACATAAAAAATTTTGTTTATATTTCATTTGAAGATTGCAAATATAATATTGATTTTTTTGTATGTTTTTAAAAATTTAATATTAATAATAATAATTTTTTAAAAACACAGGTTGTATTCTTAACATAGAAAAGTTTGTTTATGATTACAAATATAATATTAATTTTAAACAATTGTTTTTAGAAATTTATAATTATTTTTTTTAGTTTCACTTTGAAGTTTTTGTCATTTGAATATAATAATAATTTTTAATTTCAGATGGTTGCAAATTGTTCTTCGTTAAGACTGTCAGTGTTTGGATTTATTTAAATGTTTCAAACACTGGCAGTCTTAACATAGAAAAGTTTGTTTATATTTCATTGCAAATATAATATTATTTTTAGAAATTTATAATTATTTTTAGTTTAACTTTGAAATTTTTTTGTTATTTGAAAAATAATAATGATGTTCTTCGTTAAGACTGTCAATTTATTTAAACGTTTCAAACACTAGCATAGAAAAGTTTGTTTATATTTCATTAAAAAATTGCAAATATAATATTGTTTTTTGCTTTTAACAGATATTTAAAATTTTATTTTTATGTTCATGTTTCAAAAAAATAGTAGTGTTTTTCTATATGATTTGCTTTTTAACAAACACAAGAATTTATAAAAAAATACATTTATTATAAAGTACAAGAATTTATAAAAAAATATATATATACATTTATTAAGAAATAGAATGCAGTTTTTCAGCTGCAATTTCAGCTTCTATATGTTCTTTTTTTCCAATGTACATCACATCAGGCCATATTTTTTCTAAAAATATATATGTTGCCATGTCATTGGCAGCAACAATATGATTCCATCCACACTCATTTTTTATATACTTTTCAAAAAAATCAGTTTTTAAATATTTTTTTAATTTGTTCCACTTAATACATTCTCTATTTTCAACATTATTTTCAAAAATAGTTTTATCTAATTTTAAATTTGCTAAAATATCTTTATACAAAAACTGATTTAATGAAAATAAATCAATTTTTACAGTAATATTTTCAAAGTTATTTGTATTTATAAACTTAATAATGTAGGGAATGTAAACTCCTTGATGCTTTATCCACTGTGTGCTTGCAATAAATTTAATATTCATTTTATTACAATCAGTCATCTGAAAAAGAAAATTTTTTTACAATTAATGATATTAATAAAATAAATATATAGAATTAAATATAAAATTCAATATTTACTGTTAGATGTATAAGAGATGAAACAATCTGTTAATTTCTAGTAATGCTACTCACTATTTAAAGAAATAACAACCAATCAAATTGGCTCATTAAAAATTTTTTTTAATAAACCAATTTGATTGGTTGTTATTTCTTTAAATAGTGTGGAAAAGTTTCATATTTGTTTTAACTTTTCTTATAGTAACACATACTTTTGTAATTTTTTGTATATTATTTTTTATTATTATTTATATTATGATATACTAAAACCAATTAAATTGGTTTTATTTCTTTAAATAGTGAGGAAAATGTTAACTTGTTTAAACTTTTCATATAGTGTAAACAATCACATATCTAAAAGTATGTAATATTATTTTTTATTATTATTTATATTATGATATATTAAAATATTTTTTTATTTATAGTAGAATGTCTCAAACAGAAGTGGAAATGAAAACATCTGAAGTACTTGAACAAGAAATGAACATATCATCTGAAGTAATAAAAGTATTTGAACAAGTAATAAATTTTGAAGGAGGAGAAACGAAAGCATCACCTGAAGAAACAAATCTTGAAAAAGGAGAAACGAAAACATCACCTGAAGAAGAAATGAAAACATCACCTAAAGAAATAGATTTTGAAAACAATTCCAAAAAAAAATGAAATTATGTAATGATGATTTTTTTGAAGTTTCACCGAAATTCGGATTTCTTGCTTTACAATTTAATAATAACGTAATTGAAGGCGGTTGTATACAATATGCATTGTCCACTGGAGATGTGTATAAATATGAAAAATGTGATAATAATTGGTTGAATCGCTTAGCTACGCTTGTTATATATTTACGTATTACTGAATTATATGTGATTGGTAATAATCAATCAGAAATAATTGAAAAATATTTACCAAGCAATGTTAAAGTTAGAAAATTTAATTATAATATTAAAAACTATACGAGATGTTATGATTGTAAATCTTATTCATGTCCTATAAAAAAATTAAGAAATATGATGTTCAAATTTTATAATAGATCTTTTTTTTTTGAGATGTATGTAAACAAATATTATTTTGCAAATAAAAAGATTTTTTGTTTTATCATTTAATATTTTATTCATATAATTTTAAGATAACAAAAAAATCTTAACAGAAAAGGATAAGATTTGATTTCTATTTTTAAAAAAACTAAGTTTTTTAAATAAACACAATTATTTAAATGTATAATGTATAAAAATATAATATTATATATATATATATATACATATTAAATAATAAATGGAAAAAATACATTTTTTTGTACAAACAGAATATTTCAGAAAGTTTTTTAAAATTATGAAATAGTTTATTAATTTTAAAATAATTATTTAAGAAGATTTTTAAAAATTATTTGATATATTTAAATAATAAATAGAAAAATACATTTTTTGTACAAACTCAATATTTTAGAAAGTTTTTAAAATTATTAAATAGTTTATTAATTTTAAAATAATTTTTTAAGAAGATTTTTAAAAATTATTTAATATATTTTAAATAATAAATAGAAAAATACATTTTTTGTACAAACACAATATTTCTTTTTTAAAATTATTAAATAGTTTATTAATTTTAAAATAATTATTTAAGAAGATTTTTAAAAATTATTTAATATATTTTAAATAATAAATAGAAAAATACATTTTTTGTACAAACACAATATTTCTTTTTTTAAATTATATGAGAAATTTTTTTTAAATTATTTGAGAAAGTTTTTTAAAATTATTTGAGAAGTTTTTTTAAAATTATTTGAGAAAGTTTTTTTAAAATTATTTGAGAAAGTTTTTAAAATTATTTAAGAAAGTTTTTTAAAATTTTTTGAGAAAGTTTTTTAAAATTATTTGAGAAAGTTTTTTAAAATTATTTGAGAAAGTTTTTAAAAATTATTTGAGAAAATTTTTTAAAATTGTGTGAGAAAGTTTGTTAAATTATTTGAAAAAAATTTTTAAAATTATTTGATGAATTTTTAAGGAATATTTCAGGAAATTTTATAAAAATTTTCAATAAACTTTATTAAAAAATTTCAGTAAATTTTCTTAAAAAACACCCTGTCCATATTGTAAAAATCATTCTGAAATGATTTAAAAACTCTTAACATTTTCATTAAAAAAAAAAAAAAAATTTTTTAATTTTTTTTTTAATGAAAATGTTAAGAGTTTTAAAATTATTTCAGGAAGATTTTTAAATTATTTCAGGAAGATTTTAAAATTATTTCAGAAAGATTTTAAAATTATTTCAGGAAGATTTTTAAATTATTTCAGAAAGATTTTTAAATTATTTCAGAAAGATTTTTAAATTATTTCAGAAAGATTTTTAAATTATTTGAGAAAGATTTTAAAATTATTTGAGAAAGATTTTAAAATTATTTGAGAAAGTTTTTTAAAATTATTTGAGAAAGTTTTTTAAAATTATTTGAGAAAGTTTTTTAAAATTATTTGAGAAAGTTTTTTAAATTATTTGAGAAAGTTTTTTAAAATTATTTGAGAAAGTTTTTTAAAATTATTTCAGAAAGTTTTTTAAAATTATTTCAGAAAGTTTTTTAAAATTATTTGAGAAAGTTTTTTAAAATTATTTGAGTATTTGAGAAAGTTTTTTAAATATAAATAAATACATTTATTAAATGTGTTACGAAAATAAAAATGTGTTTTACAAATGAATTATTATACCAATTCATTAAACATTTTTCATCTTATTTGTAATATTAAATAAAAAACAAAATGTTTAAAAAATATATTTTATTAATATTCAATACATATACAATATTTATTTTTTTTAAATAAACAAAAATATTTTAAAAATATATATAATATTCAATACATATACAATATTTCTTTTTAAATAAACAAAAATATTTTAAAAATATATTTTATAAGTATTTAATAGATATACAATAGTTCTTATCAAAAAATATATTTTATAACTATTTAATACATATACAATAGTTCTTATCAAATAAAAAAATCATTTTAACTTAAAAACATCACTAGGATTTGTTATATTTTCTGCAAAAGCATATTTTTCTAAACTAATCATCAATTGATTTACTTCTTCATTGAATGTAATCTTTTCAGCATTTAATGTAGAAACACAAGATTCTTCACAAGATGTAATACTAAAAAAACATATGTGCCTAGCTACCAACATATATACAGTACCATATGTTATATAATATTTTTTATCCGGAGAAAGAGTTTTTTTAATGAAATCATTTTCATTGTCAGGCACCATATTTATTTTTTCTTTATAAATATTTGCATTTAATGCAATATAAATATCCATGCATGAACACCCCAATTCTATAATGTGAATTGTATTTTCTTCAGGTGTTTGTAGTCCAAATGTAAAATATACTTTCACTAGATAAACATTATCATTTTTCCAGAAACATCTAGTGTCTGTATTTTTTCTATTTTCTATTTCGTTAGAGGATAATCTTTTTTTAATTTTTTGGAAGTTGTATGGTTTTTTAGTACTATCTTTTAATGCTGCTTTATATGTATATTTCAAAGTTTTATATTTTAAAATTTCAGTATTATTAAATTGAACATAATTATTATTTAATATGGTTTTATATACTGCAGCATATTTAAAAAAATCTTCCCATCCACAAACATCTCCATTTCTTAGTCTGGTTAACATTTTAGAGAATAAATTGATTGAAAACTGCACGGATATTTGTATTACATTCATCAAAATATTTTCATAACGTCATCAAAAAATAAAATAATTTAATTATAATTTTTTTAAATTTATCTGTGAAGTAAATGAAATTTTTTTTCCAAAATTAAATATAAAGTTTTTCTACATTAAATATAAAGTTTTCTTTGAAATAAATATAAAAAAATATATACATTTATTAAAAAATAGGATGCAGTTTTGCAGCTTTTATATGTTCTTTTTTTCCAACATAAGGCTATATTTTTTTCTAAAAATATATATGTTGCCATGTCATTGGCAGCAACAATATTATTCCATCCACAGTCATTTTTTATATACTTTTCAAAAAAATCAGTTTTTAAATAACTTTTTAATTTGTTCCACTTAATACTTTCTCTATTTTCAACATTATTTTCAAAAATATTTTTATCTAATTTTAAATTTGCTAAAATATCTTTATACAAAAACTGATTTAATGAATATAAATCAATTTTTACAGTAATATTTTCAAAGTTATTTGTCTTTATAAACTTAATAATGTAGACTCCTTGATGCTTTATCCACTATGTGCTTGCAATAAATTTAATATTCATTTTATTACAATCAGCCATCTGAAAAAGAAATTATTTTTTTTACAATTAAAGATATTAATAAAATAAATATATAGAATTAAATATAAAATTCAATATTTACTGTTAGATGTATACTAAACAGGAAGATGAAACAATCTGTTAATTTCTAGTAGTGTCACTCACTATTTAAAGAAATAATAACCAATCAAATTGGCTCGTTAAAAAAAAAAAATAAGAATAATAAAAATAATAATAATAATAATAATAATAATATATATATATATATATTTTTTATGAACCAATTTGATTGGTTGTTATTTCTTTAAATAGTGAGGAAAATGTTAAAAGTTTCATACT
>BPLQ01011347.1:0-29950 GCA_021605075.1 Caerostris darwini | reverse complement strand
TTTTTGAAATCACGAAACATTTCTTCAGATTCCTTGTTAATCGATTCAGAACGATTTAAAATTTTTTTTTTTTTTTTGATAAAATAAATAATATTTGCGTATGGAACTAAAGAGCCGCAATTTCACATCCAAAGAGCCGCATGCGGCTCGCGAGCCACAGGTTGCCGACCCCTGGTATAGAAAATACGTTTTTCTTAGCAATTGTTTCTAAATTTTGACAAACTTTTTCTCAGTTTAAATTGAGTATGGGATTTGGTGTTTGCTATATGGTTTGTGATTTGGTTTGTTAGATATTCTAAAAGTAAAGGGGTTTTTTTGTCGAGATTTTTGGTTGTAATATAACTGAAATTTAAAATTAAGTATTATAATAAACTTTTTTATTATAGTGATTTGAATCTCATCAGCCAAAATAAATACATGGGTGGCATGGAATAAATACATGGGTTGTATGGAATAAGTATATCGGTTGTATGAAAAAAATACATGGGTTACATGAAAATAAGTACATGCGTTTACATAAGTTGTAAACTTTCAGATTAAATGGTGGTGGTGGTGGTTCAGCGAATATGTTTTTCGTGGCAATAGTTTCTGAATTTGGATAAAATATTTCACAAAATAGATTGAGTATGGGATTTGGTGATTGCTATAGTGTTTGTGATTTGGTTTGGGTGACAATTTATTTTGGTATAAATAAAATATCACTTCTTGGACAATAACATAATAAAGATCTTCAATTGACGAAGTGAATCGTTAACTTAAATTCCCGGGGAATTCAAACCTTTCTAATCCTTATTCTCTAATTTAATTAACATTTATTATGTTAGAGTTTTCTACAATCTAAAATAAATATTATTACAATAAATAAATCTATTTAATTGTTAAGATACATTTTATTGACTATATTTTGATGCGGTGTTGAAATATTTTATTTTGTTAGAAATAAATATAGCTTCTTGGACAATAACGTAATAAATTCCCGAATTGAATCGTTACCAACTTAAACTCCTCCAGGAATTCAGACATATTTTATCATTATTCTCTAATTTAAGCAAATTCGTTGTTTGCTATACCAATACATAGCAAATCTGAGAGTCGAATACTTTAAAACAAGCCATCCAAACCAGTCAATTTAGATATGGGCTTTCAAAAGGATTTACCCAACTGATAAAAATGGTGAATCGATTAGCATTTGAATGCAAATTGCATTGTGCGGACAAGGAACTTTCCACCACTAATCCCCCACTCTCTTAATGTACGACTACGAACCCAAACCCCCTCCTAATCATATTCCCGATGATTCGGATTGCAGTAAACGGCTTATCTGAATGCTACGTGGAAGATTCCTCTTAAAATCCATTTAGGAGCATGGCTTGCATAATCCCCCCGAAACGAAGTGGTGGCGTGCAATTAAGATAATGAAGGCATTTTGGAGACCATGGAGCAGTTTTGTTTACATGGGTTGTAAGCTTGCAGATTAAGTGGTTGGGGGTTCAGCGAATACGTCTTTCGTAGCAATAGTTTCTGAATTTGGACGGAATTTTTCTCAGATTAGATGGAGTATGGGATTTGGGGATTGCTGTAGTGTTTGTTCTTTGGTTTGGGAAATATTTTATTATTAAAGATGATTTTTAAGATTGTTGGCCATTATATAACTTGAATTTTCAAAAAAAAAAAGTTATAATAAACTTTAGTTATTGCACTGATTGGAATCTCATTTGCCAAAATAAATGCATGGGTTGTACGGAATAAATGTATGAAAATAAATACATGGGTTTGCATGGCTTATTAGCTTTTAGATTAAGTGGTGATTCAGCGAATACTTTTTTCGTAGCAGTAGTTTCTCAATTTGAATAGTTTTTTTTCTCAGATTAGATTGAGTACGGGATTGGTGATTGCTGTAGTGTTTGTGATTTGGTTTGGTAGATATTTTACTGTTAAAGAAGATTTTGGTATTATGTAACTTAAATTTGAAAATAAGCATTATAATATACATTTCTTATTTGAATTTCACCAGAATTATATACATGGATTGTGCGGAATAAATGCATGGGTTTACATGGATTGTAAGCATTCAGAATAAGTGGTGGTATAGGGAATACGTTTTTTGTAGAAATTGTTTCTGAATTTTTGATAGAATTTTTGTCAGATTAGGCTGTGTATGGGACTTGATGATTTTTATATTATTTGTACTTTGGTTTGGGAGATATTCTAAAATTAAAGATTATTTTCAAGAATGCTGGTCATTATGCAACTTAAATTTGAAAATAAGTATTATAATAAACTTTTGTTTGTTATTATTTTTGTTTGCTTGCTATTGCAAACATTTATTAAGTCGTGGTATACATAATACGTTTTCCGTAAAAATTGTTTCTGAATTTGGACAAACATTTTTCTCAAATATATGGGCAGAATATGGGACTTGGTGATTGCTATTGTGTTTCCATTTTGGTTTGGGATATATTTTATTGTTAAAGATGGTTTTCAAGATTGTTGGTCATTATATTACTTAAATTTGAAAATAAGTATTATAATAAAAGTTTGTTATTGTAATTATTTGAATCTCATCAATTAAAATAAATGTATGGGCTTACAAGGGGTATAAGTTTCAGATTAAGTGGTGGTGGTTCAGCGAATGCGTATTTCGTAGGGATAGTTTCTGAATGTGGACGGAATTTTTCTCCGGTTAGATTGAGTATGGGATTTGGTGATTGCTATAGATAGTTTTTGTGCTTTGGATTAGGAGATATTGTATTAATAAAAATGATTCATCTTTCAATTCAATTTTTCAATTGCTTGATTTTTGAATTTCGATTATTCAATTTTCAAGATTGCTGGTCATTATATAACTTAAATTTGAAAATAAGTTTTGTAATAAACTTTTGTTATTGTAGTGATTTTAACCTGATCAGCCATAATAAATGAATAGGTTTCCATGGATTGTAAGCTTTCCATAAGATAAGATATTGTTTTGTTAAAGATGATTTTCAAGACCGGTGGTCATTATATAACTTAAATTTTAAAAAAAGGGTTATATAAACATTTGTTATTGTATTGATTTGAATGTCATCAATCAAAATAAATATTAAAGAAAAGTTCCAATAAATATTTCATGAATGTGTTTTTATTCTGTCATATAATTATTTATACCAGAATGTGCTACTTTTTATGTAAAACTAAATTTTAATGGTTATTAATCATAAAACTATAACGATATTTTTACAGAGATGAATAATAATTAATAAATCTTGTAAAGATTACTTTACGAAATTTGGAGAAGTATGCGATAATAATAAACAATAATATACAAGATAAAAGCAATAAAATACGAAATAAAAATCAATAGCAAATTCCAAAATGATGAATTCGATAAACGACAGAATAAAGTATCTAAAATTGACGAGCACCTTTAAATTTCATTAACTTCTAAATTTCTTTGGAAATAAAAACGCCTCGGGAGATGATTCATAATTAAATTTGAAAATAACATGTTATATTAAAATAGCAGTGTAAAACAAAAGCATGCTCAAAATATTGAATTTAAGCAAAATTGCTTCAAATTTTTATTGGGGAAGTGCTGAATAATAATATAATAGTGAGTAAATATTTTTTTAAATATCTTTATTACTTTAACATTGATTTTTTGTTATTTACTACTGTAAACCTCCTCTGATAATTTTTGATGCGTGGGGATTTCTCGAAAACTTCAATAAAAAAAAGGCACATCAACTTGAATTTCTTTAGCGTATTAAAATAGTTAAACAATTTGTTATTACAAATAATACTATTATGATCATGCCTGCATATAAAAATTTTAAATTAAAATTTTCATTGCTTAAATAATAATAGGGTAAGCTAAAATAGCAGTGGAAAATGAAAACATATTTGGAATTTTGAGTATTGAAGTACTTCGGGAGTACTGAATAATACAATAGTGAGTAAATATTTGTTTAATTTTTCATTGCTTTGTTTGCTATTTAATTCTGCAGGTTTCGTCTGATATTTTGGCGGTAAGCGAGGAGTTCTCCAAAACTTCAATTAAAAAAATAGCAACATGAATTTCTTTAGCGTAATTAAATTTTTCAACACTTTGTTATTACAGATAATACAATTATGAACAAGTATGCATTTAAAAATTTTAAATTAAAAATTCCAATGCTTAAATAATAGTAGGTATGTTAAAATAGCAATGGAAAGTAAAAGCATATTAGAAATATTGAATTTAAACAAAATTTATTCAAATCTTTTAGGGAGAATATTGAATAATATAATAGTGAGATGTTTATTATTTTATCATTGATTTGTTTGCTACTTACTTCTGTAAGCTTCGTCTGATTCGTATGGTATGCGAGGATTTCTCGAAACTTTCAATAAAAACCATCAACATAAATTTTTTAGCTTATTGAAATAGTTTAACATTTTACTATTACAGATAATACAATTTTGAACATAAAAAATTTTAAGCTAAAATTGTCAATGCTTAAATAATAGTAAGGTATGTTAATGTTTATATACGAAGATATATGGAATAAGGATATTTGGAATATGTGATGAGGAAGATTAATGTGAACCCTAGAGGCACTACTAGTATATTTAACATAACCTGTCAGTTTTTGGCTTTTGTGGATAACCTGATCCTGCTGGCCAGGAGTCAAGCTGCACTCGACGAGTGCTTTTTGGATCTTGTTTCTCTCCTCAGAAGAAATAAGTTTATCTGTTAATAATTCAAAGACTAAATATCAGAAAAAAGGAGATATACCAAAGTGTGAAGAATTTTGAAAGCGGTGGATAAACCTATGAGATAGTTAATTAGTTTAAATATCTGGGTGCTTAAATTAATGATCAAAATGAAATGTATCTTGAAATTAGAGCACGAAAAGCAGCAAGAAATCGCTGCTATTACTCTCTACAAAAGCTGTTAAGATCATCTTACCTAAATAGAAAGTAAAATTCTTGTACACAGAGTTATTATCGCACCAATTGTTGTGTATGGCTGTGAGACATAGACTACGAGAAAGTAGTTGAGACTAGGGACACAAAGAATTTTGGAGCAGTATATGAAAATGGGAATGGACAGTGAGAACAAATAAAGAAAAATACAATTGTTATACGGGATTAGTTAGTGTTGTTGTTGTTGTTTCTTATCCCACTTGGCTGGCCCATACGTGCTCATGATTGAAGGGGAAGGAAGCAGCTTCTGTTGTGATGGAGCACCCGTAGGTAGAAGCCTGACTTTTGCTCCGTGACGCTCTTACAGTCATATGAGACCGGGACCTACGGCTTAAAAGTGGATTCCGAACCACTACAAACACCCATGGCACCGGCCGGGCTCGAACCCGAAACCTGTGACACTGAACGCCAGAGCGCTAGACACTCGGCCATTCAGGTCCCAAATTTTGCCAACGGCGCGCGGTGTTCCCAGGTGGTCACCCACCCAAGTACTGACCGCGCCCAATGATGCTTGACTTCGGTGATCTAACGAGAACCGGTATATTCAGCATTGGCCGTTGGCTTAGTTAGTGTTACGGTGATAATGAGAAGGGAAATTCATGGGGCTGGAAGAATTGGCTAGGTCATAGAAAGAATAGAGTTATACAGACAACAAAGAAGACTCCAACAACAACTCCTCCGATCTAGACCCAAAGGAAGACCAAGAATTAGACGAGGAGATTAAGTCGAGGTGGACTTGAAGATATCCAGTATTACTAACTGGAAACAAATGGCAACTAGTCCTGTGGAATGGCAAAAAGCTTGAAGGAGGCTAGGGCTATTCAAAAGCTATAGCATCAATGATGTTAATGTTTAATATAAAACAAAATTATTTGGTTTTGTCTGTTCTTTTTAAAATGAAAAGATATTCATTTTGTTTAATTGGCTATGAAATCGAATTCCAAGTATTACTGAATGTATAGCATTAATAGGATCTCAAATGAAAAAAATATTACACATTTAAAATTATTACAGAACGAATAGAGTTATACAGACAACAAGAACATAGTGGCACAACTAATAAAGAAACATATTATTGTTATTAGATATTGTTATTGAGATAAGGGAGAATAAATTCAATGAGTAGGTCGTAGAGAGAATAGAGTTAAACAGAACAAAAGAGTCTTTAAAATTTCAGCAACCCAGAGCCAGAGGAAGACCAAGAATCAGATGGGGAAATCAAGTGGAGGAGGACTTGAAGACACCAGTGTTACTAACTGGAACAAAGGGCAACTAGTCGTGTGGAATGGAAAAAATCTTGAAAGAGGTCAGGTCTCTTCAAGAGTTGTAGCACCAATGATTATGACTATGTTAATGTTTATTGTAAGACAAGAATTAAGTTTTGTCTGTTCTTTTAAAACAAATGATATTCATTTTTTTTAATTGGCAATAAAATCGAATTCCAAGTATTACTGAATGTATATAGCATCAATCGGATCTCAAATGAAAAAAATATTGCACATTGAAAATTATTATAGATTACAACAAATAAAGAAACATATGATTGTTATAAGGAATTAGATATTATTATTGAGATAAGAAAGAATTCAATGGGTAGGTCATGTAAGAATAGGTTAAACAACAGAACAAAAAAGACTCTGAAATTCCAGCAAATCTAAAGCCAGAGGAAGACTAAGAATCAGATGGGAAATCAGAATGCGAGAACTTGAAGACACTCGGTGTTACTAACTGGAAACAAAAAGGGCAGCTAGTCATTGTGGAATGGAAAAAAATCTTGAAAAGAGGTCAGGTCTCTTCAAGAGTTGCAGCTAATGATTCTAATGATGTTAATGTTTATTGTGAAACAGAAGAATTAGCTTTTGTCTGTTTTTTTTAAACGAAATGATATTCATTTTGTTTAATTGGCTATAAAACCAATTTCTAACATACTGAATGTATAGCATCAACAGGATCTCATCATCATTATCATTATCATAGTGGCACAACAGCTTTTTATGGGCCAAGGCCGTCTGTCCAAGGCCTGTCCTACGCCCAATACTTTGCAGTCATATGAGATCACGACCAATGGCTTAAAGTAGATTCCGAACCACCATAAACATCCATTGCACCGCTGGCACCCCAAAACCAAAATGTGGCACCGAGCATTAGAGCTCTTGTCACTTCGGCCACCCCTCCCCATTAGGATCTCAAATAAAAAAAATTATTATACATTGAGTTGTTACATTGAAAAAAAAAAAAAAAAAAATGATCAAGAAATATTAAAAAAATAAATGAAATATAATTAGAAAAGTCTCGTCATTATTTCAAAAAAATAAAGACATAAATATTTTACTTTGTAGTTTTTACTTTTGTTTATTTGTTTTACTTTAATCAGTACAGAATGTGTACAAAAGTATTATAATTAGAAAAATTCCTTTTTTTCAAGGAAATGAAAAAGCTGAATGACTAATAATCAAAATAATCTTTCCTTCTAATTGAAAAAGAAAAATACTTTCCATTGTTAACAAGCATAATTGATATAATACTCAGTATGTGATTTAGATTAAATAGAAAAATGAACTCACTTAATGAAAAATAGGCATTGTAAGGGTTTGAATTAAATCAATTTGTCTACAGGAATCATATTAATCTTGCACAAGCCAGGCATGTTCAAATATCAAATTTCTTTCAGATACTGATTGCAAACTCTAAAGGTTATAGCTATAGGAATTTCTTAAGTTTTAAAAGTGTTTATTACAGAAAATCCTCCAAATTATATTTAAAACTAAGAAAAGAATAATTTTGGAGGGTTCTTAAATACGCTATACAAATGGTTACAATATTTGTGTGTATATTAAAAAGGGGATTTTATTATTAGCATTTATAAAAATTAATCATTAAATTATAATAAATTATTATAATATTTTAAAGTTTATTATTCTTCATCAGTCTGACTCAAGTTTTATGGCACAAAAACTAGCTTTCATCCTTTTAATTGATTAAAAGCTAAAATAGCTTCATCCTTTAAGAGAAAAATTTATGTTCATTAGTAGTTTGATTCGTTCAAAAGTTCTTTTATGCAAAAAAAAAAAAAAAAAAAAAAAAAAAAACAGACTTTTTGCCATCTAAAAATTAAAAATTACTTAAAATTTTAGATGATGAAAATTATAAATTTAAAGTTTATGATTCTCCATCCGTCTGACTCAAGCCTTATGGGGAAAAAACGAATTTTCATCATTTTCATTATTTAAAAGTCAAAATGTTTCAATTCTTCAATAAACAAATTTCTATTCATTAATAGATCGGGTTTTTTCAAAATTTATTTTATGGAAAAAAAAAAATAATATAATAAAAAGCAGATTAAAAAAATTGTAATCGTCTAATGCCGATGTACAGTTTACCCATGGGTATCTGCAATTTTGGTGTTTGCATTTTTTGTATTTGCATTATTGGTACATGAAATGGCAGCAGACAATGTCAAAAAGAGTGTTGGCATACCAAATTGTCGGATTTGAGCACACACGCGATTTTTTCGTTTTTCCCAGTGAGCCGGACTGCACTTGATCGTCTTCATGAATTTTTATGCCTGATTTTTGTAACAGTTGACGTAAACATTGTTGGTCTGGAACTTGTTGCGCTGTCAAAGAGGAATCGGTAGGAATTTTGTTTCGAAGACAAATTTGTATACTACTTAAAAAGAAGTTTATGTTAATTTTTTTGATGGCTGTACAAAATTTTTGAGGTGTCCTCGACGATCATAACGTCTCAATTCAGATCTAACAATCTCTGAGTAGGTGGGAGGTTTCTTTCTCGTAAAACGACGCATAGCACCACAGTAGATTCTTGGGTAAGAGAGCTCTTCTGCTAGATCATCAAACAATACTGGCAAAGGCATTTGATCTTCTCCAGGTGCTAATGCCAATCCAGCATTAATGTTGGTATTGAGTTTATTAATGACCGTCTCGGCTGGAGCGGGATTTACGAATGGGTCGTCATAATCATCGTCGTCTATATCAGACTCATCGTTCTCGTCCGAAGGGATAGGATTCAGGTCAGCGAAAAAAGCATTTGAACCTTCAGGAAACGATTCTGTTCGAAATTTTTCGAGCCATTCCAAATCGATATTAACGTTTTGTGATTGGTATAAAGGCTTGTTCATTATATACAAAGCCGCATTGTAAACACGATTAGATTAACGCATTGATACATAAAATGCGATTTGAAAGAGAGACGTTTCTCCACTTCACGTAGATAGTGGCTGAATCGTTTACATTGCGAGGAAGACAGTCGGCCGATTTGCAAGTCGTTAGAACGTTCGTAACGGATCCCTTGATACCATATTGACGATCCCGACCAAGCTCGTATTTGCATGAGGGATACGAAGAGCAACGAGACGCTCTTCCAAGTCATTCAACTCAGACAAACAGGAGGGTTGCTCAGGATATCGAAAGCCATAATTGGCTGCAAGATTTGGAACGTTGCGTTTACGAATATGATCGCTGCACGTTTTACAAAAAGTCAGCTTCATCCAAGTCAACAGAGAAAATTATTTCAATTTGGTTTAAAGAAACGTTCTTCGACTTTGAGCCACTGTTTCTCATGAGAGTAGTCGTTTAAATCGGAATGAGTATTGTTCAAGAAGCAATGGGAGCAGGAAGGAGTAACTGAAGAGGACGAATTAAAAGTATCCTTGAGAGGACAAGAACAGGAGGGAGAGTAAAGAGAAGAAGTTTGAAAATTGAAGGAGCTTTCATCTAAAAAATTTAAATGCACTTTTACTCTTATACTTAAACATTATAATCTGAACTAAATTGCCAAAATAAATTATATTAAATATGAAGTGATTCAAGAAAAAACTGAAATATCTTAAAGTGAAACAGATATTTATATTTTATTATTAAACTTACTGATAAAATTTCTAAAAGATCTTAGTTTTTGTCATTAAAAACCATATTGCTACATAACAAGCCAATTGTTCACAAATGTTTTACTCTTTGGGCTGAGTTTATTCGAGACCATGATAAATTAATAATTTTATTAATTTGATATACACTTTTGAAGACAATTTTTATAACATATTAGCCAGTCATGAACATTTATTTAATATAATCAATATTAATTTGAAATCACATTTAATTAATTTCTATTTTATGCGAAGCATAACATAACAGAAAGTGAATCTGTTAAGATAAATGGATCAAATTAGATCAATGAAAATGTTCTAAATTATTTTAAAAGAATATGAAATTAGCACACGTGAAAACTAAATAAGTAATATAAAAAAAAATTTAAAAGTCAATTCCTACTTTTTCCCCTCACCTATTGCAGAATGTCCTTTATAAATAATTTTCATTCATTTTTTTAAGTTTATCTGGCGCCATGTATTGGTAGATATATGCAACTTAAATCTAAAAAAAAACTAAAATAAATGAATTAAATTTAATCACTGAATTGATATTTGAAAAAACTGCATTAACATCCAGTGTCATCCACTACGAGTTCAAAAAATGTATTTGAACTTGAGTGGATGAATAAAAAGTATTTTATGAACGATTGAAAATTTGAACAAGATATATATAGGGGGAGTTTGAGCTAATAGAAGGAATTGTAAAAAAAGTTTTTTTATTAAAGGAAAATTTTATATATTTTTATAAAAACTTACAGTGTTCACTGAAAGTACGATATTTGCAGTTGGCTAAAGAGTACTTTGATAAAAATTAAACTTTGCTATTTTTATTTCGAAGCACTTTTAATGAATCGAATTTTATAATCGTCTGCAGAAAAAAATAAACGATAATTTTTTGAAGAATATTTTATAATTTGTTTTAATTTTTACGATTTGCTTGCGAGCGAAATTCATTACTAATTTTTTTAATTCTATTTTTACAGATGGAACATATTGATAACTTTCTAATATATCGTTTGGTATTTCGAATGGTAAAAACAAAACGTTTCTGGAGTAAGGACAGTCACTGGTTAACATTACCTAAAGTTGAAATTGTTTTCGTTAGTGTGTATAATACATAATAATAAGTTTTTAAATGATGCAAATTCTCGTAGGAACTAGTAATATATAAAAAAAAAATTAAGTTAATTTCTTCTTTTTTTTCTCACTATATTGCAGGAAGTCCTTTATAAATAATTTTCATTCATTATTTTTAGTTTATCTGGCGCCCTCTATTAGTAGATGCATGCAACTTAAATCTAAAAAAAACTAAAATTAATTAATTAATTAATATTTGAAAAGAAACTGTATTAACATCCAGTGTCATCCACTATAAGTTAAAAAAAATGTATTTGAAATTGATTGGATGAATAAAAAGTATTTTATCAACGATTGAAAATTTGAACAAGATATATACAGGGAGAGTGTGAGCTAATGGAAGGAATTGAAAAAAGATGCTCCAGGGAAAGTATTAGTAAATATTTCAGTAAATGAGATTAAGAATATATTTTTATTTATTAAGAATAATATCTTTTTTTAATAAGAAGTAGAATATCTTTTTTAAGAATAATATCTTATAGAAAGGTTTGGAGGAAAAAACAGTAACTGAGAATGAGAGAATTTTTTTTATTTGAAAATTCTATTTCCTCGATTTATTTTCGGAGCATTTCCAAAACATTTCTCCGAGTGATTCTTTATAGACGCTTGTAATACATTTATTTTTATTATAAATTGTGTTGTAGATATTTTAAAATTTCGAGTATTTATTTAAATCTTTTGTGTTTCATTTTCCCATGACTAAAGAAAAGTCTCTGGTTGCATTTATAAAAGTGATTTGAAAGTTTTTATGGTTGTCTGCAATACATTATTTCATGTTATAAATTTTGTTGCAAATATTTTCAAATTTGAGTATTTATTAAAACGTTTGTGTTTCATTTTCACATGCATAAGGAAAGTCTCTAAAGTTTAAATTGCTTGCATTAGTGTGTATAATACATAATGGGATGTTTTAAAATGTTGAGTATTTATTTAAATATTTTGTGTTTCATTTACACATGAGTAATAAAGTCTCTACTTAAGATTATCTAAAGTTTAAATTGCTAACGTTAGTGTGTATAATACGTAATGTAATGCTTTAAAGAATGTTTTTTTTATTTTAAAAGAATCTGATATCAAAAGTATAAATGATTGTGGGGATAAAATTATGAAATATGTTCCAAATAGGCAATTTAAATATGCATTAAATCATTATTTTTAATAATTTTACTTGATAATGAATATTGTCACCAATGCAATATATAAAGTAAATTGTTAAACGATCTTGTGGACTAATTTAAAGCAATGAATATTGTCATGAATCCAATATATAAAATAAAGTGCTAAAAAATCTCACAGATTACTCTAAAGCAATAAATATTGTCTCCAATGCAAAATATAAAGTAAAGTTCTAAAGAATCTTACAGACTACTCTAAAGCAATTAATAATGTCACTAATGCAATATACAAAGTGAAATGCAAAACAATCTTCTATACTAATCTAAATGTTCAACATTGCATTGTATGTAAATTACATTTGTTTGCAACTATGTTTTTTTTTCGTCTAATGCAGCTGGCAAACACTTAGACAATTGTCTTCGATGCCTTGAGGCAAAAGCTGCACAGACGTTACTCAATTCGCATTACCGAGGGGGCGCGTGTAACTTGAAGATAAGCGGAGTAACAATGCCCCCGCAACGCTCTACGATCATGTTAGACCAGGACCTACGGTTTAAAGTGGATTCCGAACCACTACAACATCCATGGCACCGCCGGGATTCGAATCCGAAACCTGTGGTACCTAGCGCCAGAGCGCTAGCCACTCGGCCATTCAGGCCCCGTTTGCAACTATGTAAATTTCATTTGTTTAAAGTGTGCATGCTTCTGTTTTGTATTTAAGGCGAAGTAAGCCGAACTCTATGTTCTTGTTACTCAATTGATTGTAAGCGAGCAATTTACAATAAAGTGGATGTGGATTCACCGAGTATTTCCTGATTCCATCTATCGACAACCTGCAAGTCTGGTACACTAAAGCTATGAATATATTCACCAATGCAATATATAAAAGTAAAGTGCTACGAGGTAATAAATATATTTCTCCATATAATATCTTTAATGCAAATCGTATTGAACACTAAAATGAATGAATATTGAATGGCACACCAGAATTTCATTGCATTCATTTAAAATGAATTTCAGGTTTATAGAATATATTCACAAACTCCACTTACCTTACTAAATAAATGGTACAAATTCTTAGAGTGCTTTACGCACAGAAGGTAAATAATTCATTTGATACCTTAAGATTTCAAACGACATTAACATTTATATATTCCAGAGAATATGATAATATATTATGCATACAAATGCATGGAATCTGCAGAGAATAATTTAAATGTATTTCAAATACTTAATGATTATGTAGTAATTTGGATATATTTCAGTATATCAAGTAAATTAATACATCATCTAAATTCCAAGCGCATTATACAGCTTGTTAAGTTTAAGTTTATGATAGCTATAGAATTATTCATAACATTTCTTTAATATGTATTAATAAATATACATTAAAAAATTAAAAATAAATTAATTTCAGACTTTTTAAGATACAATTTTTAAACTTAATTTATCCCATGGGGATTATTTTGAAAACCACATTGATTAAATGCAAGAAAAATTCAATTATAGATTTAAAATAAAAAACAAAGTAATACAAAAAGCGTTTTTATTTTACATAAAATTGTGATGTATATCATTTCTGATTAAAGATATAATTTTTCATAAAAATAATTTTTTTTTTTTCTAACTCAGTTTTATCACAGAATTTATAATAATAAATAAATTCCTTTTTAAATTAAGGAACTAAATAAATAATAACTTTAAAAGGAAATTATTTGTATTACAAAATATTCGATTTTTTGATAAGAATATTGATAAATTATATTAGTATACATGAATTTACTGTCGTAATTTAAATTAGTTTCATGGGGCCTGAATGGCCGAGTCTCTGGCGCTCGGTACCGCAGGTTTCGGATCAACGAAATCAACTTTCAAAAAATCAATTTTCATTCGAAATCAACTTTAAATCGTAGATGCCGGTCTAACAGGATCGTAGAGCTTTTCGGAGGTATTGTTACTCCGCGTCCGTAGCTACACGCACCTCCTGGGTAGTGCTAAGTGAGCAACGTCGGTGCAGCGCTTGCCTTAAGGCATCGTAGACAACTGTTTAAGTGTTTGTCAGCTGCATTAGAACAAAAAAAATTTAAAAATAAAGAATTATACTGTTTTTTAAATAAACTTTTACTAAAATAACGTTCTTTTATAGTCACGTAAAAGTTACACATGCTTTGCTATATGCGGTGCTATATAACTAGTGATATTATACGTTTACCTCATATACTCCCCTGCCCCCTCTCTAATTTCCTTTGAAAAAGAATTGCTAAAAGTTTTCTGAGGTATCACACAAAAGTTTTATTTGACGTTGGTACTATATGAGTTTAAAATTATTTTAATTTTATTTAAAAACCAAATAATTAAGGAAAAAAAACCCTATTACATTCATCTCTAGCATGGTACCCCTGAATCAATAAATAAAAGAATATTAATTATTTATATATTGTCGACAATGTAATAATTTTTAATGGATTCATATAACGTTCCACCTATTCTAAAACGAAACCTTTTTAGGACTAATAAATCAAATTGCGGTGAGCAAAAGAGTAGAGGAGGTTTTTTTTTAAGTGTTAACACCTTTTCTCTGATTATTTGACGCAAACAGTTACTATGGCAACAACAACTATGGCCCCATCATAAGAAACGTAACATATAATTGGAACATACACATTTATTAATTAAAGTCACACATTAAGTCGTGATTAAAAATCACACATTTATTAATCGGGCACAAATTAGAACATCATTGTTCTAGTAATCACTAATTGTGATAACAACATTAAGAATTGGTGACTTCATTCTATTGTTAAAAATGGCGAGCAAACATTTTGGTATGCTAGATACTCTTTGATTAATCTTACATAAATGAATACTTCAACCTCAATTATGACAAAATAGTTAAATATTAAGCATGTTACTGAATCGTTGAATGTAATGTGAGAAGTAATTCGATTATTATGAATCAAGTTAGATCGCGGACAAGATTCGTCATCAACAATGGACATCAAAAATTGGTCATTTGACTGGATTGTTGAAAACAATGAGCAGACTTTTTCAACAGCAAAAGCAATGCATCATCATCAACAACAACAACTATGCCATCGTCATTAAAAATAAGCTATATAATTGGAAAATATACACTTATTAATTAATGTCACACATTAAGTAGTGAATATGAATCACACATTTATTAATCTGACACAAATTAGAACATTACTGTTCTGGTCATCACCAACTGTGGCCACAACATTAAGAATTGGTGACTTCATCACACTCATGAACATTTCTTCGAATTCTTGAATGATTCGATTCTTGAATTGTCTTGAACTGATTCATATATGATACACTTATTAATTGTCACATATTAACTCGTGAATAAAAATCACACATTTATAAATCTGACACAAATTAGAACAATATTGTTCTGTTTATCACCAATTGTGGCAACAACATTAATAAAAGGATTAAAATGATTCGACTTACTTGTGCATTCAGGAGGCTCGTCAGATCCATCTGGGCAGTTCCGGATTCCATCGCAGAACTTGTTGAGTGGAATGCATCTCAACCCTTGATCCAGGCTGTAGCAGCTCCACTCCCCCGTTCCGCAGCGACCACCCCCATGCATCCCCTCCCCTCGAAGGGCGCAGTTTATCAGTACGATGATGACGATGATCGCCTTAATCGTAATCGAATACCGTGACATCCATCCACAGGAATTGGTAGGCTTAATTTCTATAAATAGGTTGCGATAGATGGAATGGTACGAGACAGTGATTTCTTCTTGATGTGTTCAGAGGATGACTTAAAAGCTTATGGCAAGTTAATGACTTTTACGTTATTTTCAAAGTACAAAGAAGTTTTTATCATTTTAAAGCATTTGAAATATCATTTGATTTAAAGTCTCCAACCATTTTGAAATCATTTCATATGTTAAAAAGCTTTGTATTCTATATTCATTGAACACAGTTTTAAAGATTTCTAAAAAATTCCAAGCGTGTTATAACTGATGAAGAAATATTTCAATGTCATTCATTTTGTTTTAGTTGCACGTTAACTCAAAGTTGAGTTCTAAAAAGATTGTATTGAATTACCAATGTCAATTGGTCAAGTATTTATGTATCTCTCCAGCAATATCAGCAGTTGTTATAACAAAGCAATTCTTTATAAAACAAGAATTTTTTGTTAAGCTTTTCCAATTTCTGCATGACTTCAATAAAGTTTCAAAACGTTTAATCTCTAAATATTCAGCATTTATGCTCCTTTTAATTAAATAAATTCATCAACAGCACGTTCTCAACAGTGTAGTTCAGTCCGTATCCGTATTCGTAACAATACCAAAATTTTATCAAGCCATAGCCATCAATTTGGACATTATTATAAGAAAAAAAATAACAGAAAATTATAAATGAGTTCTGCAGTGTATGAAATTCATTTGTACATCATTCTGAATTAAGAAACAAGTGACTATTTATTAAATTGTATTGTATTGAGAAACATGTCATGTTCTTTAAAAAACACTGCATAGAAACACAGTCCAGATCATCTTCTATTTGTATTTGAGTTATTTATCAGTCCAGTTTCTGACAATATAAATATCACTATCAATTACAGTTGATGGCCATTAATTTTATTGACATCAAATATAATTGGATATGTACGAAAACACCATAGATACTATATATCCTCGTGGTAAAAGATGGCAGCAAAAACAAATCAAATCAGATAGTTCATAATATGTCTGGCTCTTATATATTTTATCAATAGAAAGATATATATGCATCAGATAGTCTTCATAAAGCATCTGTTATAGTCATAATAATATTTTATTTCAATGAATCCTCTTAAAAAGATGCGATAAATTTATATATTTCTATAGTGCCAGATTCATCAATATTAATAAATTATTCATTTTTAATCATTCAAAATTGAATGTATTGAGATATACATATTGGAATGATAAAAATTTTAAAAATTAATATTTTCAGGATTATTCAATATTATTGGTTAATGCTGTGTATTATTGTTTAAGAATGTGCAGATAGTAGATTCAACTTTTTTCCGTTTGAAAAAATTTTTTAATCATCGTACTACTCAAAAGTATTCATATAAAGACAATTATTATATGAAGGATCATATGATCCCAGTTTTAATTTTCCATTGAATGAGAAATGACATATATATATCAAATTACAGATCATATTCATTATAAATGATACAGTTTATCGAATAAATTGAATTCATTCATTCATTCAATATATCAATTTCAAATCATATTCATTATAAATACTGCAGTTTATCGAATAAATTGAATTCATTCATTCATTCAATATATCAATTTCAGATCATATTCATTATAAATGATACAGTTTATCGAATAAATTGAATTCATTCATTCATTCAATATATCAATTTCAAATCATATTCATTATAAATACTGCAGTTTATCGAATAAATTGAATTCATTCATTCATTCAATATATCAATTTCAGATCATATTCATTATAAATGATACAGTTTATCGAATAAATTGAATTCATTCATTCATTCAATATATCAATTTCAAATCATATTCATTATAAATACTGCAGTTTATTGAATAAATTGAATTTATTCATTCATTCAACTCTTACTTGAAGAATCATATGATCCCAGTTTTAATTTTTCATTGAAGAAAATATGACATGTATATCAGTTTCAAATCATGTTCATTATAAATACTGCAGTTTATCGAATAAATTGAATTTATTCATTCATTTAATTCCTACTTGAAGAATCATATGACTCCAGTTTTAATTTTCATTGAAGGAAAACTGGCATATATATCAGTTTTAGATCATATTCATTATAAATACTCAAGTTTATCGAATAAATTGAATTCGTAGTATTTTTATTTAATGTTTTTAATGGAATGGATAAAGATACTTCAAAGCAAATTCTTCTCGATTTTAAATATTCAAATTTATTTTACGAACTACGTGAGGAAAAGAGGTTTTGGGAAAATATCAGTTAAAAAAAACAAAGTGATATCATCGCGTTAACTTCGCCAAAATTCTTAAGGCTAAAACTTTTCTTGATGCCCTACTGATCCTGTGTGATAATAACATTATTCTCAGCCTTTTGAGTGCTCACTTTGGCGAGCTTCAAGTGCCGTGTTAGTTCGATTATATTAAAAGGGGGGAAATTTTCATTCTCTTTGGCTTGAGAACTTCGCCATGTGGCGCACTTGAGCACGATTTGGCGATCAATAATCAAGCCCTGGCTGAATCGGGTCCTTTTCAAAAACTCACGTGCAACTAAACTTTTCTGATAGATGGCGCTGATGTTCGTGACGAAAAATGAATGGTGTTCCGTTTTTCGAAGTTCGAAATCACGATAATTTCAGTCTTTTAGGATTCTTTTAGTTAGATAAATAAAATAATTTCTGAAAATGAGTTATTGTTTGGTTTTGATTTTTGTGCATGTTATTCTACTTGAAGATGTTTTGTTGATGTTAATTTTGCTTCCACAAGTATGTAAGCCGGAAGTAGAGTTGAGTTGTTTTCTTTTGGCTCTCATCTTGTTATGAGGCGAGTTATAAGCAGAAGTACCTTAAAAACATAAAAGAAAAATATGTAATTAAATAAGCATCCTTATAATACAGCTTTTTTTAAAAAAAATAAACTGTAAGATACAGTATAAATAAAATATAAAAACTAAAAATGAATCCATAAAAATTTATTTTATAAAGGATTTTTATAAATAATAAATTACATAGTGATTGATTAACAGATAATTTATAAGAAAATTCTTTTATTTTAAATTGAAGTATTTCAGTTAGGGTGTATTTAAATATCCTTTCTTAAAAATGTTTTAAAGTTATTTGAAATATAATAATTAAAATAATTCTTATAGTTTTATTAATTTAAAATTAATAAAACTATAAGATTTAATTAATTATTTTTTTTTTTGTATTTTGTTTGACATGCAAGTATAAATAAAATACAAAAAAATGGAAAAATGAATTTATTTTATATAAAATTTTTATAAATTATAAATTACATAATAGATAAATTAATTGATAATTTACAAGAAAATCATTTCATTTTAAAATGAAATATTTCAGTTAT
Organism: Caerostris darwini; assembly: GCA_021605075.1. Classification (NCBI taxonomy): domain Eukaryota; kingdom Metazoa; phylum Arthropoda; class Arachnida; order Araneae; family Araneidae; genus Caerostris; species Caerostris darwini. Next base: position 10,765 of record BPLQ01011347.1, on the reverse strand, counting down.
GGTATATTTAAATATAATTTCCTAAAAAGGATTTGAAATTTTCTTTAAAGAAATAAATTAATATATTTTATTTATGATGTGTCGTAAAATTAAAAACACAGTAAATTAATTGAAAAATAAAAAATTCTAGCTACATTTCAATATACGCATTTTAAATTTGAAGTATTCTATGTTATATTACAAGATTTAAATATTACCAATTTAATCTTTCATTTCATTTCAGTTGTATCAACTGCAAAGTTACAATTTAAAATATAAATAACAAATAAATTTATAAACCTAAATAACTTTAAAATATAATAACTTAAGTAACACTAATTATAAAAGCTGCATTAATATAAAACAGCTTTTTTTTTATTAAACTATAAGATACAGTACAAACAAAATATAAAAAAATTAAAAATGAATCCATTAAAATTTATTTTATTTATTTTATAAATAATAAATTACATAGTAATTGATTAACCGATAATTTACAAGAAAGTTCTTTCATTTTAAATTGAAGTATTTCAGTTATGGTGTATTTAAATATCATTTCGTAAATATGTTTTGAAATAGTTTTTAAAGAAATTAATTAATACAGTTTATTTAAAATTGATGCTTAATAAAATTATAGTAATATATAATACAAGAATAGTAAATTAATTTGAAAAATTGCTAGTTACAGTTTAATATATGTATTTTAAATTTGAAATGTTCTCTATTATATTACAAGATATTAAGTATTATCGATTTAAAATTTTTCATTCCATTTTCATCAACGTCAATGTTACAATATTAAAAATATATTATACAAAGTTAAAAATAATAAACAAATTTATGAATCTAAATAACTTTAAAATATAATAACTTAAATAATACCAATTGTAAATGCTACATTATCATAATACAGCATTTTATTAATTAAACTATAACATACAGTGTAAACAAAATAAAAAAAATTAAAAATGAATACATTAAAATTTATTTTATATAAAATTTTTATAAATAATAAATTGTTTAGTGACTGACTGACTGATAATTTACAAAGAAAAATCCCTTAATTTTAAATTTAAATATTTCAGTTATGGTGTATATAAATATCATTTCTTAAAAATGTTTTGAAATATTTTTTAAAAAATTAATATATTTTATTTGAAATTTATGTTTAATAAAATTACAAGAATACTAAAGTAATTTGAACTATTGTTAGTATTTTAATTAATGAATTTTAAATTATATATTATATTATAAGATGTATTATATATTAATATATCTTATAATATAATATATATATATATTAATATCTATATTATAAGATATTAAATAACATTAATTTAAACTTTCATTTCATTTCATTTTTATGAACATTAAAGTTACAACTATATAAAATATAAATAATAAATAAATTATAAGCTAAATAACTTTAAAATATAATAATCTAAGTAACACTAATTATAAATACATAAAATTGCTTTTTTATTCTAATAAAATGTATCGAGAAATAAGTCATATAAAACCAAATATTTTAGTAAGAGTAATAAAAATGAACTAAGAATGGAATAAAAAAAAATTCTAAATAACTGAAAAGATGAAAATCACACAAGCAAAATTACGTTAGCCAATTAAAATCTCTATATAATAATGGTTTTATTTGTAAAAAAACATCTTTATGCATTAAAGTATTAAAATGAACTTTTCTTAGAAAATAACTTGTATTGTACAAATAAAGATAAAAATTATTCCCTTGACTTCCAGCTTTTAAGATACTAACATCGATACTTACTTCCATATCGGGCCTCATTTACATATTTTCTCACTATTTAATGAAATATTTATAAATAAAAAAAAAAGCATAAGTGCATTTTTATGCTAATTTGTATGCATTTTTGTTTTATATACAAGATTAAGTTATCTACATTTTATTTAGTATAAGATAACACTGTTATCTTACATTTTGAAAAATAATTTTGTTTCTGCCAATTTATTTGATAATTTTTTTTTTTCTACTCATTTAAATATGAAATAAAATTTACAGAACAGACTTATGGAGTTCAATAAATTATTTCAGAAACTATTTAATATTGAAACCTTCGATTAATTTGTCGTTACTCAAAATAAACGTCTTCGCAAAACGCTTTAACATAACGCAATCTACATTTTTTCTACAAAAATAAATACTTTATGTAGATTTTATTTGTTTCTTATACCGAGATTACTTAATAAAGTAAAGTCATTTTTACCAAGCAATGAAAGATAATCAAATTTATGAAAGTATTTTAAAAATATTTTGATATTTAATATTTTTTATGTCGGATTTTTAATGTAGTGTTATTTAGCGTTTAGATTTCACTACATAAAAAAATTGGACAACGAACAGCTTGCCTTTATTATATAAATTTGAAGAGAATTTGATCTACTACTTCTGTGTCCAAAAAGTAAGACCAGTTTCCAATTTAAATTTCAAGGGCATACGGAATTTCAAATTTTTTTTTCTTTTAGATTGTTCGCTCTGTCCTTGACATTTGTGTGAAATTTTACGTCATTTTCATATATAAGGAACATAAAGTGCTTTTGCAGTATGGATATGTTAAATTATTTTGCAGTATTTTGCAGGAAACTTCATCCTGCATGAAAGCTTGAGGTTCTCCACGTGGGAATCACTTCCTTATCTGTAACCTTACCTCCCTGTAACCACATACCAGAAAGGTATGTGGTTATCCTTTCGCTATGTGATAGATACCTTTCTATATGTGGTAGACCTTTCCACAAGGACACAGACGCAGGTAACCTTTCTTGGATACAGACACAGAACTTTCCTGTATGGTCCTGCCGCATAATACTATCAACTATGTGGAATTTTTCCTTCGATGGAAAAAAAAGGAACTATTTAGAATTTCAAGATTTTTGTGTTAGTGGAAACCTATAAAATGCCGCACTAAAAGGATCTTTCGTATATGTTTGTTGAAAGAGATTTCTTGTATTATAGTTACATTTTATGGAACATTTATTCTTCTAACAATGATATAATCTAATTTTGAGATCTAATGAAAGCCAGCTCCTAGACATCAGGCTTAATCCCTTGAAATAAAGAAGTCGTAACCGTAGGCGATCCAAAGTAAATCCTCAAACCGGCCAAACAACAAACTTGATACATCTTGAAGCATTGCCCTACTCTTGACTTTCCTCGACCCTTGTTGTTCTTCAGGTGCAACTTAATGACAAACCATAAAACAGAATCCCACTAAAGCCAACAGCAGTAAAGAAACGCCGGGGCTACCAATCAGGTGAACGACATAAAAACGAACCACCATTTCTTAATGTGAACGAATTCTCCTTTCGCCAATCCCTAATTTGACCGTTACGGAATACATCCTCATTATTCCTAAGTGAGTTTTTTCGAGCATTCTGGGTCGAATTTCATTCCATTCTCGTTCCAGAACACTTTATATACCCTTCTGCAAACCCTGCAACACTTTTTTTGTTCTTCTTTTGCCACGATGGAGGCCATGGTTACGTTTTCAGAGAGTAGGGTAAAAATAAGAATCAGCAAAGTCGGAAGACGACGAAAAATTGTTCATGCGCGAGACCTAACTTTTCTTCGACCCGAAAACTTTTTTTTTTCCCCTCCTGAATTTTCGTCTGGAAAAGGGACATTGTTCTCAAATTGGATGGAATTCAATATTGGGGTTTTTCGAATCTTGGGCAAGTGGAATGAAAAGTTTTGAATTAAATATCGTATTTTCCTGTGGAGAAAAGGAACTGATCACGCTCCAGTTAGCGTATCGGTGCGATATATCGCATCGGAACCTCGAAGTTCCCCTCCCTATCTGCCGCATCTCAACAAAACTGCAGCAGTTAAATATTTCTCCGGTCTTTGGGTTTGTGACAGACAGGTTTAACCGAATTAGAAAATACTTATCTGGAGTGAGGCATGGCTTTCTAAGTCTCGTTCTTAAGAATATATACTGGCATTTTTAAACCGATCTACTTATTTGAATATATTTAAGGATGTGACTTGACAAAGATGTTAAGCATTGCCGTATCATATTTAAATTCCTCACAATATAATTTAAAAATATATACTATAAACGAAATAAAATGGGTTAAATTTAGATTCATATTTTGTTTTTTAAAAATACTTTTGTACAAGACACCCAGTATTGTCACACATACGACACAAAAATAAGAATAATGAAAATAAAAAAATAAAAAAGATTAATGCACACAAAATAGAAACCTTTAGTGTTTAGATATTTGAACAAAAAAAATGTATTGCTTTGAATATCGTGCGATAGATATCGCTTCTGATATCGTACGACATTCAAACTTATTGCTTTGAGTAACGTACATATCTGAATAAATCATATTGATATATGAATAAAAAAAACGTATTGCTTTGAATGTCGTACGATAGATATCGCTTCAGATATCGTACAACATTCAAACTTATTACTTTGAGTACCGTACATATCAGAATAAATCATATTGATATATGAATAAAAACCGACATTACGACATTTGAATAAATGGTACAGATATCTGAATAGAAACAAACATTATCTAAATATAACAGTACTACATTTAAAAGCATTGCTTTGAATGTCGTACGATATTTTGTATAAATCATACTAATATCAGAATAGAAACAAACAGTGTTACATTCAATTGCCTTGGTTTGAATGTCGTAAGATATTTGAATTAATTTTGCCGATATCTGAATAAAGTAAACATTACAAATCATATCTTAATAAAATACTACATTCAAACCGTATTAATGAATCGTACCGATATCTGAATAAAAAAAAAGTACTATATTAAAACACATTGCTTTGATTGCCGTATGATGCTGAATAAAAATTGAGAGAGAAATGAATTGAAGTTTTCAGCATAGGAACCACTTTCTTAGCTGTTACTGCTCCCCCTCTATAACATTCTTTTAGTTGGTCCTGCCTCATATTTACCATCAAATATTAGCCGCCGAAATTGATCTTTGAAGGAAAAAAATAAACTATTTAAATTTCAGGATTAGTAGAAACATACAAAATGTCATACTAAAGAATCTTTCTTCTATATTTGCTGAAAAGGATTTTGCCTATTATAGTTGCATTTTATGGAACATTTATTCTTCTGTCAATGATATATAATCTAAGTTTGAGATCTAATGAAAGCCAGGCCCCGAACATCACGATGAATCCCTCGAAATAAAAAAGTAGTATAAATAACACCGCAGGCGATCAAAGCAAATCCGCTAACCACCCAAACAACAAACCTAATACATCTTGGAAGCATCGCCCCGCTGTTGACTTTCCACAACCCTTGTTGTTCTTCAGGTACAACAATGACAAACCCTAAAACAGAGATCCCACTAAAAGCCAACAGCAGTAAAAAACGCCGGGGCTACCAATCAGGTGGATGACATAAAAACGAAACACCCTTTTTTAAGGTGAACGAATTCTCATTTCGCCAATCCCTGATTGACTAGTTACGGAATCCATCGTCAATTATTCCTAAGTGGTTTTTGAGTATTCATACTTCGAATTTCATTCCATTCTCGTTCCAGGACACTTTATACTTCCTTACAGAGCAGCTGCGACATTTTTTGTTCTTTACCCCGATGGAGGCCATGGTTACATTTTCAGAGTAGAGTATAGCAAAAATAAGAATCAGCAAGGAAGTCGGAAGACGACGAAAAATTGTTCATGCGCGAGACCTAAATTTTCTTCGCCCCCCTCCATCCCTCAACCCCGTTTTCCAGAACATATTTTTTTTTTTTTTTTTTGCTTCTGAATTTTCGTCTGGAGAAGGGACATTGTTCCCGAATTGGATGGAATTCAATATTAGGTTTTCCGGAAATGGGAATCTCAGGGAGTGGAACAGTAAAAAGTCTGAATTAAATATCGCTTTCGCTGTGGAGAAAGAGATCTGATCACGCTCCAGTTAGCGTATCGTCGCGATATACCGCATCGGAACCTCGAAGTTCCCCTCCGTATTTGCCACATCTGTATAAAAATGCAACAGTTAGATATTTATCGTGTCTTTGGGTTTCTGACAGACAGGTTTAACCGAATTGGAAAATACTTATCTGGGGTGAGGCATGGCTTTCTGAGACTTGTTTTTTAAAAGAGGACTATTGAGATTTTTAAATCAATCTACTTATTTGAATATATTTAAGAATTAGCATTTACAAAGACATTACTCCTTGCCGTATCATATTTAAATTCCGCATAATATAATTTAAAACTATATTATACGAACGAAATGAAATAGGTTAAATTTCAATTTTTATTTTGTTTTTATTTTTTTAAGGCATATATTTTAAATGACAGGTATTCATGATAAAAATACTACATACAAAATAGAAACCTTCAGTGCATCGGTATCTGAATAAAAACAAACAGTACTACAATTCTCTCCGTATTGCCAGCTGCATTAGAACAACAAACAGCACTACATTCATATGTACTACTTTGCATGTCATACGATATTTAAATGTTAGGTTGGGGAAAAAGAAATCCATTATTTTTTCGATAGATGGCTGTAGTGATCGATATCACGTAAAGTATCAATTAAACAATTTCAGATTTATGCTCGTTAGAAAGGTGGCACTTCGTACTAAAATAATTCTTTTTCTGTTTTTTGTTTGGTCCATTCAGTTGGGAGTTACAGGGTGTTAAAAATGGAAGTGAACAAAGAGAAAATTCGGTACATTTTACAGTTTTTCTTTGACAAAGGCGAAAATGCAAAGCCAGGCGGCTAAAATTGTGAATGGTGTGTTTATGGTTCCGATACTGTAACAGCCAATTATGTGCAATTTTGGTTTCGTAGATTCCGTTCAGGAATTTTTGATGTTAAAGATGCACCTCGCACAGGTAGGCCGGTCGTCGAAATGTCGATAAAATCGGAGAAATGATCGAAGTTGACCGGCATGTTAGCAGTCGTAACATCGCCCAGGAGCTAAAAATCGACCATAAAACAGTTTTAAGCCATTTACACAAAGCTGGATTCAAAAAAAAAGAAGCTCGATGTTTGGGTGCCACACCACTAACAGAAAAAACATGATGGATCGAATTTCCATCTGCGAAGCCTTGGCCAAACGAAATGAGATAGACCCATTTCTTAAACGGATGGTGACTGGAGATGAGAAATGGATCACATACGATAACCCTGTGCGAAAACGATCGTGGTCAAAGAGCGGTGAAGCACCTCAAACGGTGGCCAAACCAGGGCTAACGGCCAGGAAGGTTCTGTTATGCATTTGGTGGGACTGGAAGGGGGATTATTTATTATGAGTTGCTTCCATATGGCCAAACGCTAAATTCTGATCTCTACTGTCAACAACTGGACCGTTTGAAGATAGCGATTGACCAGAAACGGCCAGAATTGGCCAACAGGAGAGGTGTCGTGTTCCACCAGGACAACGCTAGGCCACACACATCTACAGTGACTCGCCAGAAACTTCGGGAGCTTGGTTGGGAAGTTTTAATGCATCCGCCACACAGTCCGGACTTGGCACCAAGCGATTATCATCGTTTTCTTGCATTGCAAAATTTTTTTAATGATAAAAAATTGGTATCTAGGGAGGATTGTGAAAATCGACTACTAGAGTTTTTTGCAAATAGAGACCAGGACTTCTATGAGAGAGGCATTATGAAGTTACCTTTAAAATGGCAACAAATCATACAACAAAACGGTGCATATTTGACCCAAATCGGACAATCCGAAGCATGTTAAATAAAGTCCTGAAGTTCATATAAAAATAATGGATTTCTTTTTCCCCAACCAATAAATCTTACCGATATCTGAATTAAATAGAAAAACAGAACTACATTTAAACGCATTGCATTCCATTTGTACGGTATCTTAATAGATAGTATTTATATCTGAATAAAACAGACAATACGACATTCAAACATTCTGTTTTGAATGTCGTGCAATATCTGAATAAATCGTACCGATATTTGAATAAAAACAAGCAATACAAACAATATCTGTGTAAAACAGTACTACATTCAAACGATTTGCTTTGAATGACGTATGATAGTTGAATGAATCGTACCAATAACTGAATAAAACAATACAGTACAACATTTAAACACAGTGCTTTCAATGTCGCATAATACTGAATAAAAATTATGAGAGAATTGAATTGAGGTTCTCCGCATACGAACCACTCCCTTACTTGCAACTCGGTCCCCTCTGTAATATATTCTTGTTTGGACATGCTCCATAATACCATCAACTATATGGAAATTGAACTTTGAAGGAAAAAACAGAACTATTTAGATTTTTCAAGACTTTTATGTTAGTGGAAACGTGTTTGACAGCTACATTAGGGGTAAAAATGTTAATGGAAACTTATTATATGTCATACTAAAAGGATTTTCATATAAATTTCGCTGGTTGCTAAAATACTTTTCAGTATGGCTGGAAGCTTCATATTGCATGAAAACTTGAAGTTCTCCGCGTGGGAACCACTCCCTTAACTGTAACGCCCCCGGCTACTGTACACCTTTTTTGTCTGGTCCTGCCTCATAATACCATCAATTATGTGGAAAATGACCCTTGAAGGGAAAAAAAGATGAACTCAATGAAAATGTGAAGATGTTTGCACTAATGGAAACCTTTGGGGCATGATGGCCGAGTGGCTATCGCTCTGGCGGGGTTCGAGTCCCGGTGTTGCCATGTATGTTTGTAGTGGTTCGGAATCCACTTTAAGTCGCAGGCCTTGGTCTCCTGAGACCGTAGATTGTCACAGAGCTGGAACCTTTTTTGACACACGAACTTCTCATCTACATCATTCGGCTAATTGTAAAGGTGCGACTCAGCTCCAGGCGCAGTGGTGTGGTGTGGTGTGGTGTGGTGTGGTGTGGTGTGGTGTGGTGGTGTGTAGTGTGGTGTAGTGTAGTGTAGAGGTGGAAACTTATAAAATGTCGTACTGAAAGGATCTTTCATATAAATTTCTTTGTTGTTAAAAAAAATTTCTTTCAGCACAGTTTACTTTTATGGAACTTTTATTCTTCTATTCTAAGTTTGAGATCTAATGAAAACCAGCTCCTGAACATCAGGCTGAATCCCTTGAAATAAAAAAGTCGTATAAGAAACACCGCAGGCGATCCGCTAAACGCCCAAACAATAAACCCAATATATCCTGAAGCATTGCCCTATTCTTGACTTTCCTCGACCCTCGTTGTTCTTCGGGTACAACTTAATGACAAACCATAAAACAGAGTCCCACTAAAGCCAACAGCAGTAAAGAAACGCCGGGGCTACCAATCAGGGGACCGACAAAAAAACGAACCGCCATTTTTTAAGGTGAACGAATTCTCCTTTCGCCAATCCCTAAGTTGACCGTTACGGAATCCATCATCGTTTATTCCTAAGTGAGTTTTTTCGACCATTCTGCGCTGAATTTCATTCCATTCTCGTTCCAGAACACTTTATATACCCTACTGCTACCCCTGTAACATTTTATTTTTGTTCTTCTTTTGCCACGATGGAGGCCATGGTTATGTTTTCAGAGTAGAGTAGAGCAAAAATAAGAATCAGCAAAGTTGGAAGATGACGAAAAATTGTTCATGCACGAGACCTAAATTCTCTTCGACCTCCCCCCTCCCCTTCCATCCCTCAACCCCGTTTTCCCCGAAACATTTTTTTTCCCTCCCGAATTTTCGTCTGAAAAAAGGATATTGTTCCCGAATTGGATGGAATTCAATATTGGTGTTTTTCGAATCTCGGGGAAGTGGAAGAGAAGTCTGAATTAAATATCGTTTTCGCTGTGGAGAAAGGGATCTGATCACTCTCCAGTTAGTGTATCGTCGCGATATATCGCATCGGAACCTCGAAGTTCCCCTCCCTATCTGCTACATCTCAATAAAAATGCAACAGTTAAATATTTCTCAGGTCTTTGGGTTTGTAACAGACAGGTTTAACCGAATTGGAAAATATTTATATGGAGTGAGGCATGGTTTTCTAAGTCTTGTTTTTAAAAAAAATCTACTGAAATTTTTAACACGATCTATTTATTTGAATATATTTAAGGATTTGCCTTTACAAAGACGTTATGTCTTGCCGTATCCTATTTAAATTCCACATAATATAGCTTAGAAATATGTATTACTAACGAAATAAAATGAGTTACATTTAGATTCACATTTTGTGTTTTAAAAGAAGTTTTGTACCAGGCACTTAGTATTGTCACATATATGACTAACAAAATTATTTGACTGACATATATTTAGGTGATAGGCATTCGTGATATAAAAGATGATGCATATAGAATAGAATCTGAATAAAAAAAGTAAACTTGTACTGAATGCTATATGATATCTTTACAAGATATCGTGCGACAATCAATCTCATTTGAATACCAGTGCATATCCTTGAATACGAGTCATATTCTGGAAATATCTGAAGATAAGAAAGCAAGGCATTGACATTTAGAATAAATTGTACAGATATCTGAATAAAGCCATGTTCCACGACTAAAGCGCTGCTGAATGTGGCCGTCTTAGCGATATTGAATAAATCGTATTGGTATCAAGATTAAGCAAACGCCATTCCAACATTATCGGAATGAGCATTACTGATGAAGTATTGCTTTAATCATCGCGATATTTAAGTAGTCATTTCGTTACCGGATAATAAACAAACAGTGCTAATCAAAGACAGCATACTGTTTTCGAATGTGCGATATGATACTGAATAAAATTGAAACGAATTGAATTGAGGATTTTTCAGTGTAGGGAACTTCAAACTTCCTTTCAGCTGCAACTCATCCCCCTCT
>BPLQ01011344.1:0-86409 GCA_021605075.1 Caerostris darwini | reverse complement strand
AAATTTCAAAAACTTGGAAATCAAATCAGAAAAATAAGCTAAAACAATTCACAAAATTCTAAAAATAAATAAAATGAATAATTATAACAAAATTTTAACAAAAATATAAATGAAAAATGTGAAGATGAGAATGCAAAATCATTGACAAGAGAATACTTTTTCTGACTCTGATATTTAAAATCTGTTCCGTTTAAGGAATTCAATGAACCTTCATCGCTGTAATGCAAATGTATTCCTTCACTTTTTCTGAATTTTGTAATGCAAATGTATTCCTTCACTTTTTCTGAATTTACAACAACTAATTCTTCAAGCTGCAGAACTATGAATACGACATTAATACATCTGCATCCATCAAAGGTTTTAACACACCTGGATTTCTGATAATTTTCTCATGTTAAACACTCCTCAAATCTTTGTGCATGTTATGGTTAGCAATTTCCATGCTGCAGGGAAACCCAAACTTTTGTTGGTTATCTTTCATAACAAGACGTTATCAAGTGGTCTCCCGACGAACGCAGTATTATGAGCGCAGATGGCACAGTTCCAATACCTCCGCCACCTCGGTGGTCGACAGGGGTGCCTCGACGGTACTGCAAGTAGGCTAAGGATGACCCGGATCCATGCACTTGGTGGCTGAAGGTGACGGCCTTGTTCTGAGATAAACAATTAAAGTAAGGGGTTCTTCCAGGGTGTAAAATAAATAGAAAATATGTAAAATGTTGTAGACTTGAAGATGGAATTCGAAATGTTCAAGAAGGCATCGACGACATCATTATTACTACGAAAAAAAGAACGTAAATATTGACATGAGCACAGAGACAGAAATTGTGGACACCATTGATTAACGCATTAATTTAATGCCAGAACATAAAAGAGAATGCGAATTAAGAAAAACTGCTGTTTGTAATAGACATGAAATATACTCCAAAGCAAAATGGAAAAAAATAAGAAAATGAAACATTGCGAATTGAAGAGAGATTCTTGCGATTGAGAAAATTCTAGAATATTAGACAATGGAAAAAAGAACTATATAGAGGTCGGATATAGGGTGGAAGAAATTTTGAATAGAACATAAAATTATCTCACAATCAAAATTAATAATTTATACCAAAACCCCTCATAAAAGTTGTAAATGGAATTTTCTAAAAAAAAAATCTTATGCTAAAAATTTAATATAAACATATGATTTTCCTGAAATAAAAAGACTTTAAAATGAAGACAACGTACGGTATTTTGTTTGGCCGTATCTACTATTTTGAATAATTAGGAATTTTTCGAATAATTAAGTGATAAGGATAAAAATTTAAATAATTTCATATTTTCAGCTAGAAACATTTGGAATACAATATAATTCAAATGCAAGTTGTATAAATTATAAATTTTAAAATTAAATTTATTTTAAATAACAAATAATTGTCATACATTTTATGCTTAACAAAATTGTAATTTACAGTGATTGTAAAATAAATTCAGTGAGCTTTGAGTGTGTTCCTCTCTTAAATTCTTTTTTAGTTCGTTCAATATCGTTCTTTTCCAGACTGAAAAAAATATAACCATAATTTAATTCGCTTTGCTTTTTTATTGCCTTATATTTTGACAAAGCTTGAGGGAAAACTATAATTTAATTTTAAATGTCAAATTACATATATTTTAAATTTTGATCTGAATTTTGAACAAATTGTCTTAGGGTTAAATAATTTAAGTAATGTTTAGGTTTTCTTTTAGATTTATTACTATTTGCTTTTAGATTTATAACGTCAATGTCCTTTTTCGCTTCCTTTCTTCTTATAGATTTTTTTGTTTATTTCTATAGTGTATTTCATTCTTTTTGAGACATATATTGTTGATATTTATTTTTATAATTATTAATAGTTAGTTTTGGGAATACCTCTGTATTGGTTAGTGTACCTATCTAAAGCTTCCACATTGTAAAAAATCAATAATCATACCTTTTACAATCCTATGAATATGGAAAAACACACAAATCTTATAATAGTTATCCATCGTAGAAAGTATAATAATAGTTATCCATCGTCTATAGTATTATAATAGCTATCCATCGTCTATGTTCAAAATCATTATATTTCAGTTTAAAAAAAAATCCACATATTGAAATCTCAAAAGAAAAATGTTTCGAATATGTTAACAGATCCTAACAATATCCGAAACTCCTAAGAAATTGCAAATTATATTAAGAGAGTATAATCAATATAAAAGAAAACTAGGATCCAAGTAGAAATAATTGACACTTAATTTTATTAAAATTCTTTCCCCACCAAAATTTAATTCAGAGTGTATTTTTATAATTCACACATAGCATTTTATAACTCATGGAAAATATCTCACACTAAACCTGCATTCGGGGCCTGAATGGCCTAGTGACTAGCGCTCTGTGACACAGGTTTCGGGTTCGAGTTCCGGGATTAAAATCTAGGCCAGATCGTTCATCTTTGACCAGTCTATCTGGGGGGTGAGATTAAAGAGCATGCATTTGTATATAGATCTTTTCCTGTCTGTCTGGACTTTTGTCTTTGATCTTCGTTCTGCACTGTTTGTCTGGTAGCATTTTAAACTATATTTTGGAGTATACCTCTGACAGAATTGCTGCAAAAAATGTACATAATTGTATATTTATCGCATATGCACAAATTTCAGGGGGAAAAACGGCATTGAAAATAAACCTCATTTTTACTCTCGGTTCTTTGTTTTTAATTACTTTGATACTCGATTTATGTAGAAATTTATGCAATTGTATAGCACTCTGATGGTTTTTATGCATTTGTTGATTCAAATGAATGGTCCTAAAATCGAATGCATTTTTAAGTAAATTTTGTGAATATTTATTTTATTAATATAAAATGAATATGTTGTATTAAAAGATGAAATTTATCAAATATGGAGGGAAAAAGATGTATTTGTTATTTTATACTTCTATGCATTTGTTGATTCCAATGAATCGTCAAAACTTGAATGCCTTTTAAATATATGACGCAAATATGGGCTCTTAACATTGTCGTCAGAAAGATAACACAGATACTGGATAATAAAGAATCTGTTATGATCTGCCACATTTGAAGTATTTTGGTATAAATATTGAAATCATCAATATTTTACTAAAGCTATTAAAATTGGCTAACTACTAAGGACTTAAAACATCATTCTTCCACATGTAAAGAAGTGTATGTTAATGTGTTACGTGTAAAATAAATATAACATAGTTCTTCATAAAACATAAATATACATTTTTTAAGTTATACAAAGAGTTAGGGTTCTCTTTCTTAAGAAATAGTAAAGATTCAAATTACAAAATATAAAATACAACGTTTTCAATATTTTTAATTTTTGAATGTACGTATAGAGGCTCTAGGGAAATTTGATGATTAGCGCGTCGGGCTTCTAAATTAAAGTTCAATTCGGAACTCCAAAAAGCTGTTAGAATTTTACTGTTAGTAGGTTCCAAGAACAAAAGGCAAGATTCTAATTCTTCAAATATTCTCAGGGGCAGGGGCTTAACTTAAACTGTGCCGGCAGCAGTGACAGTTTGTAAAGTGATTGATATTTTTCATGAATCCATATTTTAAAAACCTAGAAATGTAACAGTGCTTCTATCCCGTGCTTCTAAATGACCACCGCGTAAAAACAAAACATCTCCTGTCACAAAATCTGCCAGTAGTTAGACAGCCTTGCCCACCATGGGGCTGTTGCGATAAGAATATAAGATAACATTACACTCATCAGACAAAATAATGTCCCATTTTCACTCGACATATAATTGGAACGATCCTCCCTACGTCCTCCTTTGGAGTTCAAGAGAAATGGTCAGTCGGCCTCCAGACTCTCACCCGACAGGAAGTACAGCGCAACCTGCGCTCGCTTTGAGAAACGTTTAGCTTATAGTCTCTAATCCAGAGAGGAAATGTATTCAATGCCTCCCGAAGCATTGTTGGCCTGCAGACTCTCTCCAGGAGAGGAAGTATATTTTGCGCATCCTACGTGTAACAGAACATCGGGTTTGAAGTGGAGTCCTTTCACGAATCTATAATTATCTGTCTTTAAATGTGTTAAATATTGCATGCCTCTGATTTTATGTGTGTGGTGTTTAGGCGTCAGTAAATGAAACTTGTACTTCAAGTATCGCAACCCAACCAACTTGTGCTTCAAGTATCTGAAGTCAGTTACAATCTCGTTGCCCAACCTGCACACTACAGACACGCATTTAGAGCGAATTTCACGCAATATAACTAAATCAATGGTTTTAAATTGTTGATTTAATAATCTGTAGTTTGTTGATTTAATCATCCTATCATCTGTAGACGAATCTTCAAATCTGTCATCAAGTTCATTATTTAGTCAAGATCACAAATTGTCGCAAATGATATTAAGGCTAAAACGCATTATTTTTTATCACATCTTTACAGAAAATAAAAATGTAAAATATTTACTTAATTAATTTTTACAACACATAATTACAAAAAAATGCTGTTTAATTAAAACCATTAGTTATTCTCATATTAAAAAAAAAACTTCATAAAAAAATTTATTCGTACCTCCATTTACAATATTTAAGTTCGTATGCAAATTAAGAAACAAAAATTCATCCACTTTTTATTTGCTAAATAGATTTCGAATATTTTTCCCGCTTTCGTCTAAACCTGGTATGTTTATTTATTTCAACACGAGGAAAATATTGTGACTAATATTATTTCGATACTTAAACCATTTTAGCATGTGAAAAATTATTTTTTAATTTTGCAACGACAGTTACGTAAACAAGTCTCTTTTACGCGCCAAATGGAATTGCCAAAACCACAATATTTTGTAATCGCATTGGCTATTTTGTTTGTTTAGGTGGGGACTTGGCGAAAAACAGCAAGGGAAAAAACAGTCATTAACAAGAGGAATCCTAAAGTGCAGAACTCCTTAGTATTCTCCATACTCTAGTAATATTTTGACCGATTATTTCATACATTTCTTGGATTATTGAATATTTGTATACTCCAATGTGTATATTATCGTTTTCACACATGGTAATTTGAAATTCGTGAAAAGATTTTAATTTTGTAAACTTTAAATTTCTCTCAGTTCTACTTTTACCTCGAGTCACATGAACATAGTGAATTTGCTAGATAAAATAAAATCTCTTCATATAAAATCTTATTTAAATATACCAACTATTCATGTATTTTTATTGAAATGAAAATAATCTCGTTTCATAAAGAATTAAAGTCAGTAATAAAATTACTTAAATTTAAATGTTATTGAATATTTATATCAAAATTCTATAATTAAAATACCCGGATGAATAAAGTATTTATAAAATTTTGATCTTAGAAAAAAGAACTAAATTAAAAATAAATTAAATCACTAAATTATTGAAGTATCACTTAAAGTCACTAAATTATTGAAGTATTTGTGAGCCACGAGTCAGACCTATCAGAATCTGAATAGTAAATGTGAAAATACAAGAACTGGTAAAATCTTTCACCATCAAGGTCATCCTATCATTATTAACTAAAAAAAATAGCGATTTCCTGGCGTAAATATCGTGCCAAACAACCGACTTGTTTCAAACTTCAATCAAAATAAATTCGAGTTAAAATTACAGTCAAATATGTCAAATCTCGACCAAAGGAAAAATATACGACGAAGAATTCATAACACCGTACGCTAATTTAACGAGTTTGATGGCATAATTAAATACGATCCTGCGATAAAAAAATAAAATGCTAGTGTTATAGAAAAAAAAAGGAGAAACTAAGAAGCTTTTACTTTATTGTTGCCTGATAAACAATTTATGTTAGTGTCACTTTACTTCGGTCGATTTCGTTCTTCCGTCGTTCTGTCTGTCCTGGAAAGACCAGGACTGACAGGAAAAATATCCCTTATTAATAAATTCATAAACTATTCCTTTTATTAAGATTTCCAAAAATATTTTTCATTTTATTTTTAAAAGCTAAAAAAAAGAAAAGAAATCATCTCTCATCATTTTATTACCTGCCTGAATTGCCTGCATACTACTACTACTGAAAAACGAAATAAGAAAGCATAGAAGCACAGTTCTACACTAATTGAGTGGAAAACTGGTAAACAGTAAGGGTTAATAGGGGAGAAAGGTAATTTCGGAGGGGTTTTAAATTACATTAAAATATTTTTAATAATTAAAATTTTCAAATGCACAATACCATAGAAAATGAGATGTTAAAACTTCCAAAATAACTATTTAACTTTTTTCTTTCAAAACAATGCTTTGCGCCACGTGTGTCAGGCTAACATATAATCGATATCTACATATCCACACTATCGGTGGTCGGAATATAGTGATGAACGAAGTTACCATATATTTCCTGAAATGTTTATCAACTACATACCACATTTTGAAAATTATTGCCAATTTGGCGAATTGAGGAAATTTGGTAGCCAAAACGTGATCCAACTCAGGAAAATATTTATACCTAGAAATTTAAATGTGTAAATACATTTGAGAACAATACTTCCTAGAATGCCAATGTTGAAACATCAAGTAATTTATCAGCTTTATACAGGACCGAGACAGCCGATTAGACATAGATTTATTGGCAGATATCTAATAAAGCAGATTAATGCGATTGCTATTGACAACATTCTATGAAAGGTTGAAATGTAAAGTGTCTAACCTGTAGGTAGGAGGTGGATTCCCTTGTGCAACGCAAGGCAGTTCGATTGCAGAACCTTCTTCAGCCTTGATCAGGGCCTGGTGGAAGGTGATCCTGGGCAAAGAAGAGGAATGAGGATCTGAAAAAAAAAATATATATATATTCTTTAACAAGTGTAGAGTTTTATGAGGAAAAACTTTTTCAAAAATAAAAATCCTATCACTAATATAAAAATCGTATGACTGCATCTCGAGTATGAAATGTAGAGTTGTAGTGTGCAGGTTGGGTAACCCGATTGTAACTGGATGTGGTAAGGTAAGTTACTTGAAGCGCAGGTTGGAGAACTCAAGCTGTATTGACATACATCACACACATACAATTAGAGACATAGAATATTTGTTCGTTCTATAGTACTGAATATCTTGTTTTATTGTGTTTTATAGTGTGCAGGTTGGGTAACCCGATTGTAACTGGATGTGGGTTGTGGTACTTGAGACACAGCTTGGAGAACTCACAGCTTTATTGAAACACACAAATACAATATTTAACACATTTAAAGACAGATAATTATAGATCCGTCGAAGGACTCAATTTCTAAACCGAATATGCGAAACTCGGCAACGCGCAGGGTGTGCGAAACATACTTCCCCTCTGGAGTGAGAGTCGGCGAATTTATGCGCAAAGATGCGCTACATATATTTCCTCTCGGGGGGGAAAGACTAAAATAAACTTTTCTAAATTGGAGCGTAGGGTACTTTGTATTTCCTCTCGGGTGAGAGTGTTGAGCCGATTGACCATTTCTTCCAAATAACTCTTGCCAGCTAGGCTTGCCAGTGTGTAGGTTTTGGTTTTGTTTGTCGCTCTACAGTTATTTTGTGCACACTATAGGTTAATTAGACAGAGACCTACAGTTTAACGTGAATTCCGAATCACCACCAAACATGCATGCTACAGCCAGGATTCGAACCTGAAGCACGAAAGGCCAGAGCACTAGTCTATTGGTCATCAGACCGCTGCCAGTGTATAGGAGAAAGCAGTTTTAATGTTCTATAACATCATTCCATTTTTTTAAACTTTTATAAACAAAAAAAAAAAAAAAAAAAATGTCCAGTTATTTGTCGAGTCAAAATGAGCCATTCTTTGGCCTGATAGGTGTAATGAAATTCTTATGTCAGTCCTCAATAATGTTAAAGATGCATGTTTGATTAAAATTGAACACTTTAGCTGAGAGATTAAAAAAAATGTTTTTTGGAGTTCGGTTTCAAGAGGATATTTAACATTGAAAATCATAATTTAAATTGAAGCTTTCTATTATATACATATATATTTAACAAATTAATTTTTATTATATAAAGTTATATTTCTGTTTTTCTTTCGAAATTTCTTTAAGACACCTTAAGTGCCCTTTATATCACATTTTTAATTTTTGTAAATGAAATAATACAGGAATTATTAATTGTTTTTACACAGACAATTTCTGATATTGAATTTTAAGTATAAAAACGCTAAAAGATTATTTACAGTTAACATAAATTAATTTCAGAAAATATAACAATTCCAGAACACACACAAAAAAATCTATAAATCCGATTTAAAATACATTAGAAACTGTTATTAACAGATAGTTTAAATTTTAAAAGTTTTTGAAATTTGGAGAAATATTTAAAACAAAAAATTGAATTACGAGTAAAGGATCATTTTAAGGATTTTCAGAACATTTTAGCGAAATATTTAAACAACAACGAAATATGAATCTGTCAATCAAATTAATCTTAAAAACATGATTTTTAAATTATGACATATCAATTTATACTAAAGAAAAATACGTAACATACTAAAAAGCTTGAAATTAAAATTTAATGATTTTTCTTATGATTTCCACTGTTCTTTTAAATAAAATTGTCTTAACTTCAGTGGAAAATGTTAACATAGCAGTAATTGAAATAATAATAATAAAAAAAGAAAAAGTACTTACGAAAGTGTAATTTTCACAGCGTTGTAAGCAAGTGTTGTAAAAGAACTTTATTGCATGCATTTTTGCCATGCCTCAAATCTACAAGTCTTCAACTATCATAACCAATCCACGAATCAAAAATTAGTTATTATTATTATAAGTAAATCAATCAACTTTAAAAGCTTATAGAATATTAAACACCAACAACAAAAAAATCTAATGCATTCAAAGTTTTCTAAACTCTGATTTTCAGCAATTGACTCTAGTATTTTAATTGATTCAACCAGAAATTTGGAATTGCATCTGAAAATCGTATTTTTCTTGCGCATGCGTCTTTCTGATGACGTCATTTACAAAAATCTCTTTTTCAAAATACGTAAAATGAGCTGATCAAGATTTTTCGGAAAAATTCGTGCAAATTTTTCTATAATTTTTAGAACTTCTGGTATTGAATTTTATATATAAAAAAATACTAGAAGATTATTTACGCTTAACAAAAATTATCAATTTCTGAAAATGTAACGAAATTGTAGAACACAATTTTAAAAAAAAATTCTATAAATCCGATTTAATATACCATGTAAAAAAACTGTTTGTATAGATAGTAATTGATAATTTACACTTAAATCTTTTTAAATTGAATAAATAATGTTTAAAATAAAATAATGATTTGCGAGGAAAGGAACATTTTAACGACTTTAAAGAAATTTAATGATATATTTAAACAAACTCGAAATATGACTTTCCCCATCAAATTAATCTTGGATTCATCAGTTTAAATATAAGGCACATACATTTATTATGTTACGTATTTTCTTTAATAAAAAGAGCTTGAAATTAAAATTTTATGTTATTTTTACGTCCATTGTATATAATTGTTTGAAATTCGATGGATAATGTTCACACAGCAGTAATTTAAATAATAATCATGATAATAAAAATGAAATCCATTTACAACCGTACTTTTTCCACTGCCAAGAAATAATAAAATATTTTGACTATATGGATTTCACTATGCCACACATCTCCCAGCATTCAACTAACATAGTCAATCCACGGAGCAAAAATTATTTATGATTATTATAAGAAAATCAAGTTTAAAAACCCTCTAGAATAATAAAAACCATAAACAAAAATTCTAATATATTCACAGTTTTATAAACACTGAATCTTCAGCAATTCAATTGGCATCTTTAATTCAATCTAATTGATCTTCATCTAATTGATTCAACCAGCAATTTGGTTTCCATCTGAAAAACCGTATTTTCCTTGCGCATGCGTCCTCGATGACGTCATTTCCAAGTATCTCTCTCTTTTTTTTTTTTCATTTTATGTATAAAATAAGCTGATAAAGATGTTCAGAAAAAATCGTATAATTTTTTTACCATTTTTAGAACTTTTAATATTGAATTTTAGATATAAAAATACTAGAAGATTATTTACACTTAACAGAAATTATTAATTTCAGAAAATGTAAAGAAATTGCAAAACACAATTTTAAAAAAAAATCCTATGAATCCGATTTAAAATATGTTACATACTGTTTGTATAGATAACAACTGATAATTTACACTTAAAATATTTTTTAAATTGAATAAATAAAAAATAAATATTTAAAATAAAAAAATTTATTTGCGAAGAAATAAACATTTTAATGATTTTAAAATAACATTTTAATGAAATATTTAAACACAAAATATGACTTTACAAATCAAATTAAGCTTGAAAACATCATCTTTAATTTAAGACATATCAGTTTATACTAAAGAAAAATGCGTAACATACTATTCGGGCCTACGCGCAAGTATACCCCTAGCGGTGAAAAAAGTGTATGTATACGCATGCGCCTGCGTGCACATAAGTCCGAGTCTGGTGAGTGAATTGCCTGATCGGCTAAGAGTGAACAGCACGGCTGCGAGTGGCTGTGACTGTTTAGTGAAATAAAACGTTGTTAAGTTTTTCATTGTGAGTGTTAGAGTGTGAGTGTGATTAAAAATACAGTCCGCTAAAGAACATGTGTGAGTGCTATTGACGGGAGCAAATACAAAAGAATTAATTGAAATAATAATAAGAAAGCAGTAATTGAAATAATAATAATAAAAAAAAGCAAAAGCACTTACGAAAGTGTAATTTTCACAGCGTTGAAAGCCATAGTGAAAGAACTTTATTGCATGCATTTTTGCCATGCCTCAAATCTACAAGCCTTCCACTATCATAACCAATCCACGAATTAAAAATTAGTTCGGATTATTACAAGAAAATAAATCAACTTTAAAACTCTCTAGAATATTAAAAACCACCAAAAAAATTCTAATATATTCACATTTATAAACTCTGATTTTCGGCAATTAACTCGGGATTCTAATCTATTCAACTCATAAATTTGGGTTTCATTTGAAAATCGTATTTTTCTTGCGCATGCGTCTCTCTGATGACGTCATTTCCAAGAATCTCTTTCAAAATACATAAAATGAGCTGATCAAGATATTCGGAAAAATTCGTGCAAAATTTTTTAAATCATTTTAGAAATTTAATAGTCTATATCCATATCCGTTCATATCTCTGACACACATTTTACAAATCTCAATTTCATTTGACTCACAATTTTTAGCGAGATCATATCAGGAAAGCGTCCCAGGAAAATTATTTTTTGTGCAATTCAGTGACTTTTACGACTTTCACATCCTGATTTTACTGACAAATATATATACAAATATATTCAGAAAGCAATCGACAGAGTTTGGTTGGACGTATTACTATTTAAAATCATTTGTTATTCACAACTTTCCTCCTCACTTGATTAAACTTATTCGCTCCTATCTTACGTATAGAAGTTTTACAGTTAAATAAACAAAACTCTCTCTTCTATTAAAAATAGTATCGCTGGTACCCCACAAAGTAGTAAACTTTCACTTCTTCTTTTTTCTATTTTTATTGCTGATATCCCAACTAATCTTAAACTCTTATCTGTGACTTACGCTGCTGATACTGCAATCCTTTGCAAAAATAAGAACACTAAATTCTTAGCCATCACCCTTACTAATCACCTTAAAGTTCTCAATAACTGGTTCAATAAATGGAAAATTTCTTTAAATGTAGATATGACCGAAGCTGTTCTCTTCTGTATTGGAAATAAACCCGTGATTATGATCAACAATAATATTATCGCTTAGAATAGTCAAACTAAATATTTAGAAGTTATTCTGGATAAGCATTTAACTCTAACATTTTAACATTTAACATTTTCTGTACACCAAAATTCAATTTCGTATTGCCTTCAGAAAACTCTACCCACTTATAAATATAAATTTGACCATAACCAGGGATAACAAAATTGTTTATACTGCTGTGCTTCACTCAATTCTCACATACGCTTGCCCGGTCTGGTCCTATGCAGCTAAATCTAACTTAAAAACGCTTGAAACAAATATTGCAATCCAGGAAATTGACTCTTACGTTCCCAATTCTGATTTAAAATGACCGCGCAAAATTTTAATTTAATTTCTAATTTATTTTTTAAAATAGTTTTCTTTTCTTTGGTTATGATTGTAAGTTAATTTTATTATATTTGCAAATATATTCTGGGCAATTTTCATTGTTTCCAATTGTATTTACCCTGTCCTATTGGAGATGGAGCTCCCAGGGTCTAAATAGCTCAAAAAAAAAAAAAAAAAAAAAAAAAAAAAAAACGTCAACCGTCAAGACTACTACATTGATTTTACTTCCTGATCTTTTCGGCTCTATTATTTTTCTCATCGTACTTCATGTAAAAGCACATTTGTACGTCGTTTAAAACCAAACAATCCATTATTTACGCATAAAATTTACATGAATTATCTATCTTGAATCCACACATGATATTTATTGCTGAGTATTCAATTTATCGAAAGAAAAAAAAACATATCGCTATATCTGAGTAGCATTTGGAATAAAATAAAAATGGTACACATAACCTTCGTTGATTTCACTTTGTCTACCGCTGCTTCGTTGAATGTTTGTTCGCGAACAGAATCATGGGAATTTCATGTTTGGCAGAGAACACTCGGGTTTTATAACAACCATCGGCAGATTTTAGCCATAACAAGGGGGAATTTTTTTTTTTTTTTTTTTTTTTGTTGAGCAAGCTTCTTTTCAGTCTAAGTTCAAACAGAATACCTCGGCGGGCTCGTGATTTTCCACCTGCTGCATTTATTCTTTGTGTAACAGCGAAATCTACTTTCACTGTGTGCTTTACAGATGTAAGTTTGGGAACGAATACATATTACTTTTTGTTGATAAAAGTGGCCGATGCTTTGAAAAAAAAGCATTGCGTTCAACGAATCTGAAAAAAATTTCTTAGATTTTTTTCTAGGAAATAGATCTAATGCTGTTATATAAGAAAATAAGTTAAGAGTTTTTTTTTTTTTTTTTTTTTTGAAAAAATGTTTTCCGTATGACATACAAATACAGATCACAAATCAGTTACCTCGGAAGGCTCTTTCGTTCCTTTCCTATCCATCCATATAAGGACAAATATATATATAATGAATAAATCTATACATATACATGTAATTAAAATTTGACAGTAAACATCTTTCAGTTCATTTACTTTACTTCTTTTATAAATACCAGTATATTGTGTGCCACGTTTTTTATGTTATATTCTTATTTTTTATAATCCATAAATTTCGTTTTTTAATTGCTGATTGGAAATGGTACAAAATGGAAAAAAAAGGCAAAAGAAAAAAAAATCAATCAATGTGTAAAAAAATTATACTTATTTTAATAACAACATAAACATAATTTCATTTTATAAATCTCCTAGGATAAAAAAAATTATTCAAAATGTCCTTCAAAATTTTTTAAACAAAGCTAATACTATGTATAATGCAATACTACCTTAAACACTTACACTTTTGAATACGTACGTTTTTAATACTTGGGCTCAGAAATTGTCAAAATAATATCATACATGAAATAAAAAACAGAATTGTGTCTGCCAATAAGGTTTTTTTGGGGTTAAAAATATGTTTAAATCACAATTCACAAATTTGTTTTATCATCAACAGCAGAAAAACTAAATTCTTGTTATATGAAATCCTTATTAGACCTATTTTGGTCTATGGCTCTAAAACTTGGACTTTGGCAAGATCTGATGAGGCCCATATGAGCGGAAGGGCTATTCCTGGAGGTGTTAAGGAAAGTGATTGTTGTAGAAGACGGTGCAACGCAGAAATTTATAAACGCTATAAAGACCCAGATATTATAAAATTTATTAAGATCCCTATATTAAACTGGACTGCTCATGTATTTAGAATGAATGATTTAAACCCTGCAAAAAGGCTAGTTTTGGCAAAGCCACAGGGACAAAGATGAAGAGGACGACCCAGGTAGCGATGGATAGACGCAGTTGAAAAGGATTCTGCTGTACTAGGGGGTTAAGAATTGGAGGATCATGGTCACCCAGAGGAATGCATGGAAATCTCTTCAAGGGAAAGCCTTGGCCCACTGTCGTGCTTTTGAAGATGATGAATACTGTTTACCCTGAATTTATATAATTTACAAATTTTTGAAAATCAAATAAAAAATATTCCTACCCTGTGATGGTACATAAAATGTCTGACAATAATAAATAAATACATAATGCATGCTTATTTTATGCATTTATGATAAATAAATACATAAAAATGTCTTTCTTTTAAGCCATATTATGGTCTAATTATGTCTTCTATTTGCTATATAGGTATTTTTTAATAATTAATATTAATTCATTAATTTTGCTGATTGATAGAAAACTAAGAAATTTATTGAATTGATAGAAACTAATATTTTTTTTGAAAAATACTAACAAATAAATAAATCGATAAAATAGCAACAATACATAGGAGGTGCTAAATAATTAGTTTTTATAAGTTGAGTTTTAAGCTTCTAATCTGGTAAAATCGTGTTAATAACAGAAACACTCTATTTAGATTCATGAACCTTTTAATCCAATAAGCGTTTTCTAATATAACCTGAAAAACATTTTAACTTATTAAATTCAGAATAACATTATTTTAAATTTAATTGAGCATCATCATCATTAGCGCAACAGCCTCATGGGGGTCCAAAGCCGTCTGCCTGCTGGCAGATTTCTTGACAGTAGATGTTTACTTTTTACGGGGCAGGGATGTCGGCCTTTCACCCAGTGCTCTACAGTCATAATTGACCGGCACTTAGGGCATAAAGTGGATTCTACCCACTACAAACATCCATGGCACCGCCGGGACTCGAATCCTAAACTTGCGGCATCGAGCTCCAGAGTGCTAGTCACTCGGTCAAATTGAACTTTAAGTCTAGAAAAATCGATTCATCCCAAACTTCAAACCCAGGAAATTCACCGAAAAAATCTCCAATGTAATTTTTCAATTCCATTTTTAAAACAATTAACGCAGGGGTTCTAATCCCGCAAAAATTCAGTCTTCTTAAAACGAAAGATCCTAATTATATTAATATGTAATTATTTTTCCCGAAATAAAATCATCAAAACACCAACTTTATTTTTTTCTATACACGATCCAATCTTTAACTTCAATTTATGGGGTCAGAAAGAAAGCAATTTCGGTTTTTTAAATCTAAATACATTATAAAAACCGAACATATTTTGGTATCACAGGCTTCAGGTTCAAATCCTGGCAGTGGCATGGATGTTTGTTAGTAGTTAGGAATCCATGTTAAACTGTAGGTCCCGGTCTAATTAGTCTATAGTGTGCAAAAAATGATAAAAACAAACCGAACATACTTTCTTGTCAATCCAATAGTACAGGCCATTATGATTTGTTGTAATCCTATATTTTTTGGAAAACTTTCTTGATTTTCGTAACTCTTCAATACTTTTTTTTCTTTCTAATGCAGCTGGCATACACTTAGACAGCTTGGTTTTCGATGCCTTAAGGCAAGACATACTCCCTTTGCATTACCCAAGGGGCGCGTGTAACTTGAAGATAAGCCACGGACGCGGAGTAACAATGCCGCCGCAACGCTCTACGATCCTATTAGACCAGGACCTACAGTTTAAAGTGGATTCCGAACCACTAGAAACATCCATGGCACCACCGGGATTCGAACCCGAAACCTGTGGTACCGAGCGCCAGAGCGCTAGCTACTCGGTCATTCAGGCCCAACTCTTCAATATAAATTGTTAAATAATACACGAGATCTAATCTATTAATTCATTCCATATAGAACCGGCCAAATAGCAAATATATCAGTACTATAAAGTAAAAAGGGCCTGATGGCTGAGTGACTAGGGCTCTAGCGCTCTGTGCCACAGGTTTCGGGTTTGAGTCGCTGTGCTATGGATGTTTGTAGTGGTTCGGAATGCATCTTAAACGGTTGGTCCCTGTCTAATAGGACTGTAGACGGTAGGGCTGACATCCCTACCCCGTAAAAAGAAAACATCTACTGTCTCGAAATCTGCCAGTAAGCAGAAGGGATTGGCCCACCATGGGTCTGTTGCACCATCGATGATGATGATATAAAGAAAAAGAAATGAAATTGAGAAATTCAACTTATTTCTTGATAGAGACTAAAATGAAGTTAAGTTATTTTTAAATAACTTTTAAAGGAAAATAATTTTTCTTTAAGGTAAAAAAGAATTCTGAAATTGTTGATGAAAGGTTTAAGAAAATTGCAAACTAAATTATAAGATTTAATTAAGCGTGATTCCTAAGACGGATTTTCTTCATTGGCGCAACAGCCCCATGGTGAACAAGGACGTCTGCCTAATGGCAGATTTCGAAACAGGAGACGTTTTCTTTTCACAGGGTAAGGTTGTCAATTCTACGTACTACAGTTATATTAGACCAAGGCCTACGATTTAAAGTGGATTCCTAATCACTACAAGCATCCATGGCCCCGCCGGGAATCGAACACAAAACCTGTGGCACCGAGTGGCAGAGCGCCAGTCACTCGGCCATCAGGGTCCTAATGGAACATTTAATAACTATTTATTAATATTTAGTGCCAATATTTGTATAATTTACCGTCTGGAAGGAAAAATATTCATTGGTCACATAACAATTTAAGCAAAATGACATCGAACGAATCAGTTCGTTTAATGTACACTCATGTCCATAAATTAAGGATAATGAAGTTCAGGCAAAGAAAGAGACAGAAGCAAAACAAATTTGACTTATTTGTAAAGTCTATTTATTAAACAAAAGGTAAAGAGCAAAAAAGATGCTATATGTTTGACATAATTAATAAAAATTGCGATTTTTACTCCCTGGAGCAAATTTCAAAAAAGAACCTATTTACAAAAAACAGTATAACATGGTTAGTATGATGGTTAATATGGAGTATGTCTCCCGGACGACGCAATACAGGCCTTACAACGCCTAGGCATGCTGAGTATCAAATTATCAATCTGATTTTGGGGAATATTACACCACTCATAACGCAATGCCCTCCGAAGTTCCGGTTGACAGGTGGGAGGGGGTTGACGGGCTGCAATTCGTCGGCCAAGCATATCCCACACTTGCTCTATTGGATTCAAGTCCGGTGAGTATGCTGGCCAATCCATACGGGTGATATCCTCCAATTGAAGGCATTCGTCTACAATGTTTGCACGGTGAGGGCGGGCGTTGTCATCCATAAACAAAAATTCAGCACCCATGGCGCCCCGAAACAAACATACATGGTGTTCCAGAATGACATCGCGATAGATGTGGCCTGTCATCGTTACACTCTGAACATGCAGGTCAGTTCTGGAACCAAGAATAATTCCTCCCCAAACGAGCCATCCTGCACCACCGTAACGGTGTCGTTCAATGGTGTTCTCTTGGTGGTAACGGGTACCTGGCGCTCTCCATATGAATGTTCGGCGAGAATCAGACTGCAAACTAAACCTGGACTCGTCGGAAAACAGCTCACCAGACCATTGTTGCGGTGTCCACAATGCACGCTCTCTACTCCAGATTAATCGCAGGCGACAGTGAGTTGCGGTAAGTGGAACACATCTGACAGACCTACGAGCGTATAGACCAATGTGCCCTAAGCGTCTGTACACGGTCTGCCTTGAAACTGTTGTACCGGTAGCTGAAGAGAGCTGACGAGACAGGTCTGATGCTGTGCTCCGTCTGTTTCTTCTGGCAGTAACTGCTAAATACCGGTCCTCATTCGGCGTTGTATCTCGGGGGGCGACCTGTGCTGTAACATCTACTCACATTACCATCATCTTGGAATCGTTGCCAAAGCCTGGAGATGACACTCTGGGCGATTCCAAATTCCTAGGATACTTCCAGCTGGGTACGTGCACATTCCAGTCGTCCGATAATTCTACCACGTAAAATCATCCAAATGCTTCCTTTGTGCCATAACTATGCGGTTATTGCACTGAAAGGCTTTTAAAGCGCTTGTGAACAATTTTACTTCTTTGCCACCATTCCTTATATACCCCTCTCTTACACTCTCGTCATTGTGACGTACTATCCGCGCCATCTGGTGGTTTCCTGTAATTTGCATATTCTTCTTCAAGATGTGTGTGATAATTCTACATTTGAAATTTTTATTTTAGAGTTCAATTTCTGTGTGATTCTGAATTATCCTTAATTTATGGACATGAGTGTAGAATAATAATTCTAATTACCAGAAATGTCAACAAGTAAAAGGTAATCTGTTTGTTTATCGCAGACCTTCGAATTAAATGAACAATATCTGCAGCCATTACTAACTTCGACTAATATAATAATGTGATTTATGTTACCACAGTATCGTTTGATTGATATTATCATTTGATCCACATTAAACGTTTATTAATATCCACATTATAATATTATCGTTTGATTAATATTATCACATTATTGTCTGATTAATATTATCGTTTCATCCACATTAGCACATTATCGTTTATTAATATTTACATTAACACAATAGCGTTTGATAATGTGATTAATATTATTTAAAGTATATGTTTCTTTTTATTTTCTTGTCAGAGAAAAGTCATCCTTCTCCACCACAAAAACCCATGCATTTAATTTAGTGACCAACAGTGGGTCAAAACAGTAAAATATCCGTTTATGAATAAAAAGAAACTATAAAGAAATCCATAAAACATCTGCTTCAAATATAACCATATCGAGTTTCATAATAATTTTGTTTTCACAGTCACAGTCACAGTTTTCACAGTTTTGTTTTCACCTATTGTTGAAGCTTAAGATAAAAAAAAATATTGTAAAGGTAAAGCACCATTTCTGGTGTGGTGTGAAAATTAAGAGGTAGGACTCGGTAGTAGTTTATTTTCAATTTCTTTTCTTTTTCTTTGAAAAAGAATATGATTTGAAAGATGCAAGGAAAGAGAATGTGAAGAACTAACACTTATTTAATTTTAACACAACATATCACAACTCACATATAAATCTATAGAAATCTATTATCCACATATAATCTAATTTCCAAATCGATTTATAGGGATTTCAAATGTGATCTTGCCTCCCCAATTCCAATGACAATCTGATGCATTGATGGATAGGGAAGATAAGAGTTATGGTTTCCCTCTTGCAGGGAGTATCATATATCCCTGCCTCGAGTTGCCACAGCGAAGTCAATAAAGATATACTGCCAAAAAGAATACAATCGGTCGATATATAAATGGGAAAATTAGGGAAAATACCTTAGGATCGTAAATTATAAGATAGGAAATTTTATGGTGTGAGGGTCGTTAAAAAATGAAGAAAGATACTTTAAAATAAGATTTTATAAATGATTCAAGATTCGATTTTTAATGGGTTTAGTTGGTAAATTTGAATTTAGAATGCTCATTTGGAATTTTCAAAGCGTCTGTTGCTGAAATGCCTTGATGGTTATAGTGTTTACCCTTAGAATCGAAATTAGCTCATTTAGAAGCTCAAACGAACAAATATGAGCTTTGCAGACTGGAATGGCGGAGGCTGTGCACCACGTAGATGTCACCGTTTGAAATGTTTGTTTCAAATGGAAAGCTTTGAAAAGTTTACAACAACATTAGTCATTAAGGGCCTGAATGTCAGAGTGGCTAGCGCTCTGGCTCTCGGTACCACAGGTTTCGGGTTCGAGTCACGGCGGTGCCATGGGTGTTTGTAGTGGTTCGGAATCCACTTTAAACCGTAGGTCCCTGTCTAATAGGATCGTTACATTTCGGGGGCATTGTTACTCCGCGTCCGTGGCTTATCTTCAAGTTATATGCCCCCCCTGGGTAATGCAAAGTGAGTAACGTCTGTGCAGCGCCGGTCTTAAGGCATCCAAGACCAAACTGTATAAGTGTTTGCCAGCTGCTTTAGAAAGAAGGAAAAAACATTAGTCATTAAAAATTATTTGTATTTTTCTTCCACAATTTCGTGAAACATGAATTTTTTAAAAGAGAAATTGTAGAGATAATTTATCTTTTTTCCAATTGACACAATAAAATGAATATAAAATTTGCCATTCTATCGTGTCAATCTGCTTCTCCTGAACATCAAATAATTTGACATAAAAAATAAGTCAAAATAATTTCTATCGATATATCTGGAATAAAAGAATGCCAATCAAAGTTAAATTCATATAAATTTATTAAAATTTTAAAATAATTTTTTCTTTAAAATGAAATTCAAGCTCTCTTAATCTTACTTCTTTTACTTCATTGGCGCAACAGTCATATAGTGGGCCAATGCTGTCTGTCTACTGGCAGATTTTGAGACAGGTTTGGTTTATCGCTCTACGGTCATCTTGTGCACACGTGGGTTAAACAGACCGGGACCTACAGTTTAAAGTGGATTTCGAACCACTCACAAACATCTATGTCCCCGCTAGGATTTGAATTTGGATACCAAAGGCCAGGATTTCGACACAGGAGATTCTGTCTTTGTAGAGTTGTCTGCCATACTCATAACACTTTACAGTGATATTATATCAGGACCTACGCTTTGAAGTGGATTCCGAATCACCACTCCGAGACTTGAACCCGAAACTTGTGGCATCGATCCCTCGAGAACCAATCCTTTGGCTATCAGGCCCATCTTCTTTTCTTACTTACTTACATTTTTTTTGTAGAATGCAAAAAAAAAAAATATTTAAATAAGAAATGCACTTAAATAATAATGATAATAATAATTTGCTATTAAAGAATTACTAATAGTAACACTGCAAGAATTGATCAGGAAATTAAAATCAATCACAACTTATTTACGAATTCAGAGTCTGCAATATTTATAAAAAAAACTTTTTTTCTTAAATGCTTACGTTAGCTGAATATAAAACGACGATAAGACTAGGCAAAAAAGAATCGGAAAAACAAATAATTCATGCCTATTGCCTATTATAATTCATTTTGAAACATAACGTTATTTCTTGCCGATTAAAATTCTGCTAGTTACAATCCTCGAGTTCTGTTTTTGAAATTGAAACAAAGGGATATTTCGATAATAATAATCAAAATAAAATAATAAACGAGAATTGCGCATTGTTTGTTTGGCAACTGTCACCACTTATTCTGGAATTATAAAACGCGAGAAGAAAATTTAGAATGAATGGAATGTAAATAGAAATACAATTTGAAATAATCCCCGTCCCCTTCTCCGTAGACTAAAATGGAGTCTCCTTTCTTTGTTAATACTAAATCTTTGTAACATTGCTACTTTGAAAATCTAAAAGAAGGATCTTTTGATTCTGAGATTGAATTTCAATTAAATATTATTTTTACTTTTTAAGTAAATAAATTTCGAACACTTCTTCTAAATTCATTTTTTATGTATTTCAAAATTTTGTATTTTGTATTTTACACATTATTTTGATGATGTAACAATTGTAAGTTTGCTACCGTTGCTTATTAAATTTCAAAAATAAAAGTATGATTATTCTAGATGATACAGCATTGTTGTTTCTTATCCCACTTGGTGGACAGCAACATCTAGACCAAGTTCATAAACCCTGTGTGTTCTCATGGCAGAAGGGAAAGGGCAGCTTTTGTTATGATGAAACACCTGTAGGTGGAAGACTGACTTGACTCCGAGTCGCAGAAGAAGGTAGACAGTGCCTTCCAGGCGGACTTTTAGGAGGAACTACCCAGCATTTGCGTATCGTATGGTGGAAAAAATTGGAAAACTCCCACCAGGTAATCCGACTAACGTGACAAGATGCTGAACATCCCAAACGCCATCGACTCGTTTTTTGAAACAGTGGTATCTACAACAAAGCCGACAGCCTCAGCCCTAATGCTAAACAACAAATAATTTATTTGACTCAAAAAATAGAGTTAAAATAATTTCTATGGATATATCTGGAATAAAAGTATATTAATCAAACTTAAATTCATATATATTTCTTATTTAAATCTATAGTAGTAATTTCTATTTTAAAATTAAAATCTTTTTTTTTAATGTAAAAATGTATTTAATTAATAATAAGAATAATAATTGCTACTGAAAAAAAAAACTTTAGATTTGCAAGAATCGATCGACAAAAGAACAAATCAAAACTTATTTACAAATTAAAAATGTTTTATTAAAAATAATTATATATTAAAAATATACAATTTATTTAAATATTTATTAAAAATATACAATTTACAAAAAAAAAAAAATATTTTATTTAAATGCTTACGATATTTAAATATAAAACGACGATAAAACTAGGCAAAAAAAGAATTGAAAAACAAATAATTTATATCTATTGCCTATTATAATTCCTTTTGAAACATAGCGTTATTTCTTGCAATGAAAATTCTGCTAGTTGTAATCCTCGAGTTCTGTTTTTGAAACTGAAACAGACATATTTTGATAATGAAAAAATATATATATATCAAAATAGAATAATAAATGAGAATTGCGCATTCTTTGTTTAAAAACTGTCACAACTTATTTTGAAATTATTTTAGAAAATTTAGAATACTGGAATGCAAATAGAAATGCAATTTGAAACAACGCCCCCGGATAAAATGGAGTCGCCTTTCTTTGTTAATACTAAATCTTTGTAGCATTGCTACCTTTGAAACAAAGAAAGATCTTTCGATTCTGAGATTGAATTTCCAATTATATGTTATTTTTACTTTTTATGTAAATACAATTTGAATACATTTCTTAAATTCATTTTTCAATCCATTTCAAATTTCTTTATTTTGTATTTTATACATTATTTTGATGATGTAACAACTATAAGTTTGCTGTCATTGTTTTTTAAATGTCGAACTTAAAAGGATGATTGTTCTAGATGATATTACATTATATAAAGACATCACAAACAAGCATACAAATTCTAATCCTTTTCATTTTCGAACTTTTGTTTAGTTTTAAGTAACTGCAAGTGAAAAGTGTCGTTATCAATATTTAATTATATAATTAACAGCTTTAAGCTCTGAGGCGAGTTTTAGCTTTAAGTTTTGAATAAAAGGGCGAGAAATGTGAATAAATATTATTTTCACATGACTGAATTTAATTTGAAATGATAATGATTGTTGATAATTAAAAAAAATTTTTTTTTAAAAAGAAGGGATTTTTGTGTTGAGATATAATTTGTTTCAAACAAAACCCCTCCACGCGCTGACGCGTGATTGTCTCTTCAGCGTTGACTCTATATCATGAGTTGGCACGAGAGGATCTTTGGATGGCGATTTTTTTTTCTTCGTAGTACAGTAGGTTTCAACAACTTATGACAAAATCAGGGCTCTTCTTGAGATAAAAAGATCGTTTTAAAGTTCACGAAAGATAAATAAACCAGAAAAGGTATCACATTGAATACTTAGTATTTTCTCCACTCAAACGGTTAAATCTATGCGAATTAAATTTAACTATATACCAGAAATTAACTTTGGATAAAGATTGTTACAAAAACAAAAAACTGTGGAAATCTATATAAATGGAACTTAGGCAAGAAATTTTTTATTTTATTTATGTAACCGTGGTTCCACCTACACAACCATGTTTCCTTCTATGCACTGCAAGAGCAGCTCTTATGTGGTTCAGAAAAAATCATCAGTAGGCTTCAAGACTCTCGCAAGAGAGGACGTACGGCAAAACAGGAGCTGCCGTTAACTAAAAGCTCTCACCCCGAGAGCTAGAAGTGGAATCCTTCTACAACTGTATAATTAGCTGCTACTTCAGAGACATTTAGTTTACAGTCTCTCACTCTGAGAGAAGATATAGTTAGCACCCTCCTGTGTATTTATTGACCTACAGACTCTCATCCAGAAAGGAAGGATATTTCGCTATCCAGAGTATACCCGAGTAACTTTATTTGCAGTTTAGAAGTAGAATCTATCCACTGAAATATAAGTATACGTCTTTCAATGCCTATTGTATATTAATCTTTGTAGTGTGTCGTGCTCGTGTATATGCGCTTGTGTAAAAATAAAGTTGTGTGTTGTTAAACATGAGTCTCGACATGACCACACCCAGATCAAGCTGCACAAACCGACATTCCACTACAGTTACTTTTTTGCAGGATTCAATGTTAAAAAGGGGCTTGATGGCCGAGTGGCTAGCGCTCTGGCGCTCTTTACCACAAGTATCGGGTTCAAATCCCGGCGTTGCCGTGGGTGTTTGTAGTGGTTCGGAATCCACTTTAAACCGTAGGTCCCGCTCCTAATAGGATCGTAGAGCGTTGCGGGGGTAGTGTTATTCCGCGTCCGTGGCTTATCTTCAAGTTACATGCGCCCCCTGGGTAATGACGACAAAGTGAGTAACGTCGGTGCAGCTCGTATGGCATAGAAGATCATGGTCTATTTTGCCAGCTGCATTAGAAATTTTTTTTTTAAAATACAGTTAAAGGATTCCAAAACATTGATCTCTTATAGCTATAAACCTTATAAGTATAAAACGTGAAGCATAATAATCCCAATGTCAAATGGTCATACAGAAAAAATTCAAATGAAATGTTTAGAAACCAGTCTTTGTGAACTAAGAACACAATTTTAATATTATAAATAACTTCGTTTATTCAATCCTTCTTTGATTTCTAACAAAAACTTTTGTAAAACTTAATATTCATAATGGAAATTGAAGAGTAAGGTACATCCAAATTCTTAATGTTCTAAAAGAATGAAGGCAGTAATGTAGATGATTAATGAAAATTACTTGAACTTCTTTGGGGAAAGAAAAGAAATACTTAAAATGACAAATAGCAGATCTGAAGAAATTCCCCCAACACTCCTCTCAAACGGCGGATAATGATGACTTGCTTTGGTAAGGGTGTTGTAGGACATATATTCTTCCATGAGATTACTTTCGGAGAAGAGGTAGTTGTCATTAGTGATGATGTACAATAATGGCGCTATTACGTTCTGTAAGAAATCCGATTTATCACTAAGCCGATAAAAAAATCTTCATTCTGTATTTGATTAATATATAAAAAATATTTTGAAGACCGAAGAAATAAAATTCAGCATTAGAATTATTGAACCGAAAATTAAAATTTATTGCCTTTTTTAAATAAATTGCCACATTTATTAATGTATTTAAATTTAGATGTCTTTCTTTAAACGTAGGCTAATCTTTTCTTTTATTAAATATCATACCAGTAATCATGACAGTTTGACATTATTGAGGCCTTTTGGCAGCGTTAGCCTCCATATACCTCTATCTTGATGGTTTCTTTGGAGGTAAATGATAACAGAAATGAATTGCTCAGAAAATGAAGTGAAAGTAAAAACCAGTAATAATGGTTTTTAAAACGTATTTTTACATTTAACTAGATCTAGATTTTCCTGGAAGTTCGCATTGGGTCTCTAATTTTAGAGACTATAGTTCTTAATCTTTCATTACCTTCATTAAATTTGGTATCAATAATCATGTTTTTTAAAATGCATAGGCCTAGGCCTAGATCTTATAAACCAAGCCTAGATCATAAACCTAGCCTAGACCATAAAACCTAGCCTAGACCATAAAATCTAGCCTAGGTCTTATAAATCAAGCCTACATCATAAACCTAGCCTAGACCATAAAATCCAGCCTAGATCTTATAAACCAAGCTTAGATCGTAAACCTAGCCTAGACCATAAAATTTAGCCTAGATCTTATAAACTACTTTGCGAATAATCATTCTTCAATCGATTTTTTTTCTGCTTGAATATCTTAATTTAAAATTAATCACAAATCAAATCTATTCCCAAAGAATTTTAGTAGCTACAATAGCACGTCTTCTAGCTGAATATCCTTCGCAAATCCAGAACTCTTAAAGGAACGAGAAAATCTTTTCATATCGAAGTCAATTCCAATAAACCCATTCCTCATTGCAGCCCAAATGGCGTAATCGGGGTGTTGCACAAAAGCCAAACGATTCCTGGCGTCTATTAACATTTTCCGAAAGGCGTCTCACTTTCCATCTCGTCTAATCCAATCAGATTCCACAACAGAATCAGTATGCAACAGAGCTCTAAGGGCAAAGCTGGTGCATTGAATAACCCGAAAAGAACTATCCAAACCTGTATAACTAATTGGGTACATTGGATATTCACTGTACATCGGGGTTGAATACTCACGCTTTAATACCCACCCGCACAAATGCAAGATTCATTATCTAGAGGAGAAGCTGTTATCTTCGGACAAAAGGAATTCAATCATGGGCAGATTCATTGAAATATTTCCGCATTATCACATTTATTCATCGGAAAGGATAATTTGATAATGAAGGCTAAATGACGGAATTTTTTGAGTTTTAGTATAAAGATACATTTAACAAATTCCTAATATAATTGCTACATTCAATCTCGTCAAAAATTAGTACAAGAATTAGAATATTAGAATTAATTAATTAGTCAAGAAGTAGTAATATGATCTAATTTTGTGAATACGATGAACATAAAATAAAAATTAAAAATAGGAAATTATTAAAAAATCAATCAATTAAACAAACTGAAAGTAATTTAATAAAAATTAAATAGTTTTGGGTTTACTTCAAAATATTTGCCCCTAAAAAACGCTATTATTTATTTACTATGGGATTTTTTTTTATTAATAATACTATGACTTATTTTTGATTTGTTTGCCAAAAATGATAATGAGAAATCACCGAAATCTATAGTAGTTGAAAATTTTCTGTGAAGAATTAGGTATAAAGAGTTGTTATCTGTAAAGAGTTAGCTATAAGTTTTTCTAATTATCGCGATTATTCACCGATCCATACATTTGAAAGGATACTTTAATAATGAAGGCTAAATGACGGAATTTTTTGGTTTAAACATAAAGATATATTTCACAAATTTCCAACATAATTGCTACATTCAATATCGTCAAGAATTAGTGCAATAATTATTTAACTAGAATTAATTAGTCAAGGATTAGTAATATTAATGCGCATATGATCTAAATTGGTGAATATGATGCACGTAAAATTAATTAAAATAAAAAACTTGAAATTAATTAAATTAATTAAGCAATAAATTAACTAAATAATAATAATAAATTAAATAATTAATAAAACAAGAAATTAATTAAACAATACTTAAAGTAATTTACTAAAAATTGATTAGTTTTGTATTTACATTAAAAAATTATATCCCAGAAGTCACTATCATTTATTTGGTATGGGATTTTTTACTAGTTAATAGAATAATAATAATAATAATAATAATCACATTAATTTGTTAAAAATGAGAATGAGAAATCACTGAAAGCTAGCTAATAGTTGCAAATTTATC
This sequence comes from Caerostris darwini, assembly GCA_021605075.1. Lineage (NCBI taxonomy): Eukaryota > Metazoa > Arthropoda > Arachnida > Araneae > Araneidae > Caerostris > Caerostris darwini. The sequence goes on along the minus strand of BPLQ01011344.1, from coordinate 59,219 downwards.
TGTAAGGAGTTTTCCAGTAATTTAATCAATTAGAAAAATCTCTTCCAATCTCTTTTCTTAATGGTATCGTTATTATGTTTAAGTGAATTTGGAAATGTACTTAATTTAAAACTAAAGCATTGGCTAAATAAATGATATTACTTTTAAATTACTCTTACTCTCTGGTGTATAGTACACCCTAGGAAAAAATGTATACTGAGAATATTCCACTTAAAATAATTAATTGAAATAACTTAGGGTAAACAATTACTTATCAAAAGTGATAATAGATTATTTTGTTTATTAGAAATATTTATAATTCATTTATTGAGAAGTAAGCGATAGTAAATATTTAAAATTTATTATTGTCCACCATTTTTAATTTGCTAAATAATATGATGCAATTTAATAAGTAAACATCAATAGAAATTAAATGTAAATAATTGATAAATATAAGTATTTTTTGTTGTAAATATAACACGAAACCTAAGAAGGTTATGTGTCAGTTTTAATAAATTCGACAAGAATGTCATCCTAAGAATGAATATTTTTGTTATAAATATTTATGTTTGTTTTAAATATATATTTTGTTATGTATATTGTTATAAATATGTTTGTTAATAAATATTTTTTAAAAGTAAATAATTGATAAATATAAGCATTTTTGTTATAAAATATAACAGGAAAACTAAGAGGGTTACAAATACAAATTTAAAATACTTGAAGTTAATTTAAAATTTAAAATGCCGAAATACAAATATTTGTTAAACAAATATTTTTGTTTGTTTTAAATATATATTTTGCTATATATTTCTATTATAAATATTTTTGTTAATAAATATTTTTAAAAAGTAAACAACTGATAAATGTAATTTTTTTTTGTAAATATGGCACGACAACTAAGAAGGTAATGTGTCATAAATACAGTTTAAATAAATTGCAACAAGAATGTTATCCAAAGAATTTTTGTTTTTATTAAATAAATTAATCCTTTTTTAATGCATTTATTTCGTGAAAACTGAAGTTCAACTTACAATTCAATTGTTTCTTCTTCTTCATTGGCGCAACAGCCTCATGATGAGCCAAGGCCATCTGCCTATTGGCCGATTTCGAGAAAGGAGATGTTTTATGTTTTTACGGGGTAGGATTGACAACCTTACGCCCAACGTTCTACAATTTTATTAGACCGGGACCTAAGTTTAAAGTTTTTATTAAAAGTGGATTCGTTACAATTCAATTACTTCCTGTAATTTTAATGCAAAAATTTACTGTCGCAATATTGTTTACATATTAAAATATTTTTAAAGCCGTATAAGCTCCCAAATAAATGATTTATTTTCGTTAAATTAACTTCATTGACGAATTAATTCCAATTGCTTATTTTGATGTAAACAATCTCCAGAAGCTTCGTTAATCCCTGATATCCCTCTGTAACTGTTCGAGCACGCCTAGGATGAGTATTTGTGGATTTGAAATTTTTTTATCCTTCTGGAAACATAAAGGGGGGATGTCTGGCACTCGGTGACACAGGTTTGGGTTCGAGTCCGGGCGGTACCATGGATTCTTGTAGTGGCTCGGAATACACTTTAAACCCTAGTAACCTGTATAATATGACTGTTGAACTTAGGGCTGACAACCCTAAACCGCTAAAAGGCAGCATCTGTCTCAAAAACCGACAAGTAGGCAGACGGCCACAATGGGGCTGTCGCGCCAATGAAGAGGAATGAAGAGAAGAATAAGAGAGAATTTCTGGACTATTGATTTATTATGTTATTCCTTGCGTAACAACAGTATTAATAGGTTACCAGTTTTCTTTTATATAATCACATACAATATCTACCGTCACCATATAAGTACAACTTTTTTATAAAAATTACGCCAATGCCTCCGTAGCTGTTATAAAATTTTAAATTTTTCAAATTGCAAAATCTTTTTTTAGAAAGCCTGAGATAGTAATTAGATCTTTCCTCGAGGTTAACCTTCCTACATTTTCACATTATAACTGAAGTGTTTCCACTTTTCTTGTAGTAAAAAGTTTCACAGGCGCAAGTAGCGTTAATTTACCGAAATATTTACTTCAAAGCATGATCATAACTTATGGAAAAGACAACTATTAATGTCTCGAAGAAATGATTGAAATCAACAATAATGCGTGTAACCCAAATTCACTCCTGCCCTTTTTCGTAAAAAGGAATTGTAAACGTCCGAAAAACAGATGTAACCTCGAAGAAATATTTATACGTAAAAATGTCTATTAAATGCTAAACTAATAAACAAAAAGAAAAAAAATAAATGCAGAACTTTTTTGTTTTAATGTCGATTTTATTGACCTAAATCAGTCTGCGGAGTCTGATGGCCGAGTAACTAGCTCTCTGGTACTCGGTGATACCATAGGTGTTTGTAATGGTTCGAAATCCACTCCAATCCGTAGGTCCCAGTCTAATATGACTGTAGGGTGTGGGGCGTAGGGCTAACCGTCCTATCCTGTAAAAACATCTCCTGTCTCGAAATCTGTCAGTAGACAAATGGCCTTGGCCGACCATGGGGCTATTACGCCAATGAAGAAGAAAAAATTTGATTACAGTACAACTTTTGTCCCTGAATTCAAAAATGAATGTGCACGTGTTAATATTTGTGCCTCAGTTACTTGCTCACCTCGCTGCGTTGTTTTGGTCGAGTCCAGTCTTTGTTAACAGTTTAAAGAAGTTTAATCCGTAGAAAAATGCGTAGAAAATGAAGAATTTGATGAATGAGCCAGTCAATATTGATTGATAATTGATTATTAAAGGCAATCCTAACATGAGTGCAGCAGTTTCTCAGTTCTATGGCTATCTTCATGCGGTTGCGGGAACCTAAATTTCAAGACTATTGCTTTTAGAAGGCTATGTGAGACAGATGTGTTTGTGGATATGCTCTTTGTTTTACGCTTAAGACTTTTACTGTCAGCCACATGAGGTGACAGTTATTTCCCAGCTGTGTACATGGAGTTTGCAATTTTTCTGGTAAAACCGCCATTTCTACGGCGCAAGCAATAATTGCCAACACATCCTATAAGCTACAGCGAAATTGTTAATACAAGCAACAGAAAAATATGCATTTTAAGCACAAAGATGCTATAGTTATTATACATTAAATCCTATTTGTTCTTAATAATTAAATAGCTTCTTTAACTACTACTTTCAAGATAACTTTTTATAAGAATCCGTACTGAGAAAAGTGATTCAACACTTTCTTGGTTTGCTCATAAAACAATAACTGTCTTTGCTTCATAGCTGGTTGTTCGTCCACTAATGTCTTCATAATAAAGATAGACAAAAATGAACAAGGTAGAGCAACCTACTTGTGACTCGAATCCTGCCGGCTTCCGTGCTAACCACCAATTCTCCCGTGAGTCTGTTCCTTGTCCGACACCTGTAGCTCCACTGGGCGTCTTTCTCCTGCGCCTCATGGATGAGCAGGTCCCCCGAGTGCAGCACCGTGTACGAGGGAACTGCATGGAAAAGAAAGAAATCAAGTACAAAATAACCAAACGTGTATCTCATTGACAGAACATAAAAGTGTAGAATCATGTATTGATCCAGCAATATGGGCAACTTGAAAAACGGCGACTTAATAACGTGAAAATCTCGCCAAAGTAGCAACTTGTTTCGAGGAATTCTAATAGAAGTAAACATCGGTGACACTTGAAGTTGAGAATTTCGACGGAAAAATGATAAAATGCTGGAGAAATTCGTAATAACGAACGTGAATTTATCCAGTTTGACTACTTGATTAATATTCATCATGCAGCTATAAAAATGGCACCAAATTTATAAAAATTATTGCTTTTGGCGATTAATTAATTTATATAACGTGTCACTTCAGTTTGGGTGATCCCACTTTGTCGTTGCTTAACCTACTGGGTATTGCGATATAGGTTCTCACCCATTCATCGCTCAGATTCGCCACTTTGTTTATTATATTTGACCACGCTCCGTATTTACTTTTAACAAAATCACTATCCGGTTTAAAATACAGATGCACATCCTCATTGTGCTACATTAATAAATACTACTAGATTGGATAGGAGAGGCGAGTACCCGTGCACGCAGTGCACATCTGCTCAGACTTCAAATATAATTAAAAAAGTATCACAAAATTACTAGGAATTAAAAAATTTAAAGCAGGCAGTTAATAGAACACGAATAAGCAGTGTATAACAAACTACACGCAGATACTGTGTTTAAATTTTTAACTATGTCGCACATCCATTCCTCATTCGATTATATTTTTTTCTTGCATTTAATAACTTTAAAATTCAACAAGTATCAAAATTTATTTTTAGTTTTTCCAAAAATTTAAAAAAAAAAAAATCCATTTACTTGTTTTTTTGACTAACTGCCAATCATGAGAATTAAAAACTTTATCACACAGAATTATAAATCAGTTTACCACATTCTTCTGAAAAACTTTTAAAGATTGTACCCCATTTTGTAAATAATCGACAATTTAACGAAATTAGTACGGCCAAAAAAAGGTCCAACCTAATGATGCAAACAAATCATTACGTATTTTTTTACACTACATTCATCCGTTATCATCAATCCTACAACACATTTAATTAATTTAATACGAAAATACACTAAACATCGTAGAAATTAAATACAGTGTGGCCATAAAATAACTTTCACTGTTTGGAGCCATCTGCAGCTAAAACTAGAATGTAACCAAATTTCATATACAGAATGCAAAAGACATTGGAAGATATTTCCCGTAAAAATGTCGCCGGTAGGGGAAATTTTGGCACTGCTGTTATTTATGTACTATGAAATTTCCATGATCTACATATATTTTTAAAATTCCTTGTTCATACATGATTTTTGGAGTTGTTAGAAATAAAAAGTCTTATGATGTATTATGTTATATTATAATGAATATACCAAAATTATGTCAAGTTTCATTATAATGTTCGTATAATAAAAAAATGCACATGCAGAAATGGATATGAAACTCATGAAAAATATTCTTTTATTAATCAGCATGAAGGTCCCCAGGGTCTTTGCGCAATATTTTCAATGAGCTGACCTTCCCTCTGTACAAGATATTGCATCCGGTGTATGACGTTGCTGCTAACTGTCACCTTATACACTCAAGAGACAAAACATTATGATCACCTGCCAATAACGAGTTGGCCCACCTTTGACGCACAGCTTCAACCCGCCTTGGCATGGATTAATACCGCCACTTAATACCACTTCCACCTGATCACGTGCCTTCCACGTCATCCAGGCGAGTTCATTGCAAAATGTAGGGGTGGTCATAATGTTTTGGTTCTTTAGTGTATGTTTGTAACAGCTCGTCTTATGTTCTCTTGCAGGAACTTAAATTTGTAACTCCACCAGCATACACTGCGTATTTAAGGTAATCCCACAGCCAAAAGTCATACGGGGTGGTCATTCCGCCCCGTAAACATTGGCTGATAACTTTCTCATTACCAAAACCGTAAAAAATTCTGTACTGAAGGACCAATATGTGGTCGTGGCCGTCTTGTATAATCATCATCGTGTTCAAACACTGTCTTTGCAACAATTCAGAACAAACATTTCCAGTATATACCGATATTTACGATCAGTAACTGTGCAGATAATAGGACCCGTAGAAGTGATATTTAAAAAAAATGTGGCCCTGCTATGAAATAAGCAGTGAATCCACACCACACTATAATTTTGGTAGAATGCAGTGGCGATGGATCATTGTAGGCCTTTCAGATGCCCAAATTTGGCAGTTGTGAATATTGACTGATCCATTCAGATAAAAATGAGCGTTATCACTCCAAAATATTTTCCAAAATAATTCTATTTTCTAAAACTAAGGCCAATTTCATGTCGATATCTATTCAGTCAAGAAACGCTAGCGTGAAAGTCTGGTACTTCTTATAATTTTCATAATCCGTTACTTTCAGTTCTTGCACAAGACCGGTTCCTTCTTCCGCGCAGTACAGACGTGTTTTTTTTCCGCTCCTCGTTTTCCACCCTCATATTATGATCTTTGTCTTGTAATTCTGGATTTTTACAATTTTTACACAGTTAAAGACGACCAGGGTAAGTCTTCCCTCACAAAATATATTTTATTTGATTAGTGATACTTTTTATTATGCATTGTTTTGTGTCTGAATTTATTCCTTTGTAAAATCTTTTCGCTTTTCTTTTTTTATTTTTGATCATTTTTCAAAAATTTATATTTTTTCTCTTACAATTTTGAGTGTGCTTTTTTGGTTTCTTGGTTTATCTTTTATTGTTTTGCCTTCTAAGGATTCCCATCCCCATCTTATTTTTGATTTTTTAAATTTTCTAATTTTTCCTCCTGTTCAACTGTTTTTAACTACATCTTCCTTTGATTTTTATTAATTTTTGTCCAGTTTCCGTAGTATTTATTATTATTATTTTTTTTTTTTTTTATTTTTATCCAACTCTTCTTTAGAAATTCAGTTCAACAAGATTTTTTTTTTTTTTTTGCTTTGTTGGTCAATTTCTTCTCAGTAAATTCTTCTTAATATTTGTTTTTCTCTTGAAATATTCTAATTCTTCTTTTGTTGCTTTAGATTTTTTTTTTTTTTTAAAGCTGTTTTTCATTTAATATTTTAGTTTATCGAATTTTTTGCTCTAATTTTCACTCCTATGAATTGGTCTACGCTTTTCCAGTAGTCAGCCATTTTGTCTAACTTTCCACCCGCTTATTTTTTAGTTTTTTATTGCAGAGTAGAAATATTATCCCATCCTTTTTACTTTTCGTTTGACCTTGGCAATCAGACAGACTGTTTTGGGGTCGTTCCTTTCTCTCACCCCCATCTTTGAAGCCACACTCAGGTGACCTTTAACCCCTGTCACTCCTCAAGGCGCTCTCCCCACTCTTGACAATTTTGAAGTTGTTCGTTTTGCAGGACTTCATTCCCTTCTTGTTGCTCCCCCACCCCTCTCCAAAATAGTGCATAATAGAGCAGTACCACTGTTTCATTTTGCGAGGGTAGCGAGAACCGTTTGTCTTCTTTCTGTTTTAATTTATTCATTATTTTTACACTTTTGAGTTTAACCATGAATAACTTGAGAAGTAAAAATCACGAGCAAGCTTTTCGTACTGTGGAAAAGGAAGACATCAATGATTTACCACCATCAGAAATTATCACTGAAATTAGAAATCTACTTAATGAGAAAATTAAGTAGAATTCTTGAATTCAATAGGTAACTCAGTATTACTTAAAGAAAAGATTAGGCATCATAAACCCCATCGAAGATCACCCAAATTAATTATTTACAACATTCCAAAGCAATTCTCGGATCTTGAACTCCAGGATTCCCTAGAAATCGCGACAGGGTTCAACAAGCTAACTTTCAAAATTTCCTTCAAAATAAAAGGAAGAAAAGAAGATTGCAACCATCGCATTGTAGAAGCTACTCCAGCGGCTTTCAAAACTTTGATAAATAAAGGCAAATTAGTTGTTAACTGGCAAATACACAACATCAGAGAATTTTACAATGTTCGAAGATGTTACAATTGTCAGAATTTCGGACACTCGCAACATCAGTGCCCAAACAAAAGCCCATACTGCGCTTTTTGCTCATCTAATCACTTCACACATAATTGCAGATCAAATGATCTTTACTGCATAAATTGCCATGATGCTAATATCAAATATTGCACAAAATTCGACCCTAGGCATTCAGCTGGCGATTCAAACTGTCCTTGCTTCATAAAAGAAATCAAAGCATACAAAAGGTCAGTAATTTATTAAAAGTCTTGCAGTTGTTTTTTATTATCATTATTATATATATATATATTTTTAAATTTTTTATTTAATTTTATATTTTTTCTATTTTTAAAGACCTACATCCATTAATTATACACTAAATATAGTTCCAAATTTGGACATTACAATGTCTTCATATCTTGAGCCTTGCAATACAACTGATCAACTTACTAATTTTCCTCAATGGACGCTCCAAGATCAAAATTCCATTAACTTGAACATTGTGCAAATCAACCTGAGAAAAGCCAAAGTAGCTACCATTTTATTAAATCAGCTTGTTCAGAAATTTAAAACGGATTTAATTCTCGTCCAAGAACCTTATGTCAACAATAATAGAATTGAAGGAATACCCAGAACTTGGAAAAGTTGGTTATCCCAAAATGGAAAAGCAGGCATTGTCGCTCTCCCAAACGTTCAATTGCCGATTGTGCTGGGGATAGGTAGGAGTGCAGTGGCAATAAAAATTTCTGATAACAATCAACCCCTTACTATAATTTCAGGATACTGTTCACCTTACGATAATCTCCAAACGACTTTAAATGAGATTAACAGTTTCACTTCTTCGATTGAACATGAGAAATTGTTAATTGGAGCAGACCTAAATGCACACAGCACAAGTTGGGGCTATAATTCAGAAGACGCTAGAGGTTTGTTAGTGGAGGAGTTCCTAGCAGCAAATGACTTCCATTTATTAAACAATAGAAAATCAGAGCCAACTTTTGTACATCGCAATAGTAAGGGATGGCCAGATGTTACTCTCGTATCTTCAGCAGAATTGGCCTCTAGATGTGACTGGGAAGTTCTAGAGGAAGAAACTCTCAGTGATCACAAATACATAAGAACAACTATTCTTTCTGAAAGGAAAACTATTACATTTAAAAGATTTAAAACTGCGTTCGGTGGACATAAAAATTTCTTTAATGCCCTCTCTCCATCTTTTCCCAGTTTAATTTCCACGTTGAACAATGTTAGTAATGGGAGTCAACTAAATAAAGCTACTCACATTCTTCAAAAAAACATTGTTAAAGCAAGCTCTAAAGCATATCGAATCAAAACAATAGTGAAAAATAAACCTCTTACCTGGTGGAACCCACAACTAGAAATAAGAAAAAAGCAATTAAATGCTCTTAGAAGAAAAATGCAAAAATCGGAAGGGGTTGAAAAAGAAAACTATACTTCGGTTTACTCCAAAACAAGAGCAACCTATAAAAAAGAAATTCTCCACGCAAAACGTCAAGCCTGGAGAAAATTCTGCTCAGAATCGGGTACTCCTTTTGGAAAACCTTTCAAGACCACAGTCAATACTTCTCTTCCCCCATCTGAAATCTTTAAAGCCATAGATGTATCAGGAAGTGGGAATAGCAATGCAATTGCCAAGAAACTTCTGGAAAAAATATATCCTTACAGTCCCCAAGAAACTCCTTCTCTTCCTGAAACTTACTCTTTTGCTAAAGATCCGTCATTTACGAAAGAAGAAATTAAAAGAGTGATACAAACGCTACCAAAAGGGAAGGCTCCTGGATTTGATGGCATAGATAACCAAGTCGTTCACATTATTAATGATTATTTTCCAGATATTTTCCATAAGCTCTTTAACAAATGTTTACAGTTCCATACTTTCCCAAACGCCTTTAAAATAGGAGTTGTGGTCCTTTTCCATAAGAAAGGCAAAGACAAAGCAGATCATAATTCCTACAGACCAATTTCTCTTCTCCCCACTATAGGCAAAGTTCTAGAGAAACTCTTAACCCAAAGATTATCCTTCAAACTTCAAGAATTTAATAAACTGAATTCCAGACAATATGGATTTCGTATAGGTAGATCGGTCGATGATGCGCTCATAGCTCTAATGGACTTCGTCTACGATGCTAAACAACAACAACAACACATAGTAATCATTTCTTTAGATATTAAGGGTGCATTTGATAACCTTCAATATAATTCAATCCGAAATAGAATGAAGGAAGTTCTGCAACCTTCAGATGTTACAGAAACTCTTCTGGACACCTTAGCCCAAAGATTAGTTGCAATTCAAACAAGTGAAGGTCCAGTAATGTGGGAACAATCTAAAGGTTGTCCTCAAGGTTCTTGTAATGGACCAATAATGTGGAAGATGAGGTACTCAATTATCAATGGCTTCCAGCAGTGCATTTGCAAGCCTTTGCAGACGACTTCATATTTGCCATTAAAAGTCCAACTAGACGGGGACTAGAAAAACTTTCAAACGAATCCCTCCAGAAGTTTAAAATTTGGACAGATAAACATCAGCTATCTATATCTATAGAGAAAACGAATTACCTCGTCATAGGAAAGCTGTCAAGAGGGCCCGTTATCAAATGGGGAAATGATTCCATCAAAAGGAAAAAAAATTCGTTAAATACTTGGGTGTTTTCATCGACGAAAAACTCAATTGGGCGAAACATCTAGTGAACAAGGCAAAAGAGCAACAGATATAAGTCGTTTGTTACGAAGGAGTGCCGGTAACACCTGGGGTACAAAACAAGAATTCAGGCGAATCTTATACAAGACGATAGCTGAAAGAGTGTAAGTCACGGAGCAGCAGTCTGGGCACTCTTTCCAACCTCTAGAATTGAAAAAAAATTGCAATCTATTCAAAGACTCTTCCTTCTGTATATAACTGGGGCATACAGAACCACATCAACAGCTGCTCTTCAGATTATCACGGGTCTCGCCCCTCTTCACTTAAAATTGCAAGCAGAAGCTGCATTCACTGTTGTGTCTAGAACTAGGAAAAACTTACAGATGGAAACTCTTCAAATAACAGCGGATGACTTTGAGCAGAAGATTGCAGGATTGTCACTCCACCCAATCCATAGTTTTAATATCTGCAATCAAGTTGACATACGAACACAGTTCTTTTCAACAAATGCTGAGACTTTTTATACGGACGGCTTGAAATCGAGTGAAGGCACAGGGGCAGCATTTTGCTCCTTCAGAAATGGGATACAAATTTCAGAGTGGATGGGTAAATTGAACCCTCATAACTCTGTTTTCCAAGCAGAGCTAATAGCCATCCGCGAAGCAATTAGACATGTATCCACAGCAAAAAAACATGTAAAAATATGGTCTGATAGCCTGTCTGGACTACTAGCTATTTGAAATCCTTTTACACCACATCCACTCGCAAGGGAAATTCAGTATTATCTCCACTCCAATAAACTGATAAAATTGGGATGGATAAAAGCACATATTGGACATCTCGGCAATGAAACTGCTGATGAGCTTTAATAGCAAGGCATATCAAATGGCCAGCCAATTCAAATAAAAAGTCCTCTTTCAGAATTGAAAGGTTTTTTAAATAATCACCTCCTTTCTAAGTGGCAAAAACAGTGGGATGAAGGATTAACGGGTCGACCTATTTATGAAATTATTAAAAAAGTGTCGGCATATTCTGCTGGATGGACAAGAGAGGAAACCATGTTTTTAACAGGGCATGGTCCATTTCCCTCTTACCTACAACGATTTCATCTGAGGGACGCAAGCTATTGTTCTTGTGGAGATGTGGGTAATCCTCTTCACTATGCTACCTCCTGCCCACTTACTTTATCATGGCATATGAAGAAACCTTCCGAAGAGAATACTATTCAATGGAAGATTAGCATCTTAAAATGTAAAGGGTCTCGACTCAAAATCCGAAGCATGATAAACTTTATTTGTGAAAATCAAATCTTACTTATCCCCGACTAAGTGTCAAACAATATTTTGTACACAATTTTTTAAACAATCTTTAGTAACATTCTTTCTTTTTCTACATATATATATTTTTCTTACTCTGTGCGTGTGTGAATGTATTTATAAACAGAGTAATCCTGCTTTATAAAACAATTGACACGTGTTTACTCATCATGTGTATATACTTATAGTTTTGCTTCTCACAAAGATTTAAGTGTGTGTATATCTATATATATATATATTTTTTTTTTGCGTGTATATTTTAAGTAATTTTACTTTTTAAATAATCTAAATGTTTGCATATACTGTGTTAGAATATTAAGGTAATTCACTGTTAAAATAATTTATTATTGTGAATCATGTAAAGTAATTAACTTTATAAAATAATCTTTGCTTGTGTATATATTTAAGGTAACATAACCGTACTATGTTTGCATATTTAAGTAATTTGTTTTACAAAACAATTTATGCTTGTGTATGTATCAAAGGAAACTTTGTATTATAATGTATATAATTTAAGTGGGTCCATCAGCATATTTCTAGGGCACACTAAATTTGAAACAATTCGTTTTCTCTTTCATTATTAGACTTCAAATTGCAAAATCAAAATTTTTTTATGTGAATACCATTTTTCTAGTTATATACCTAGCATATTTATCTCTTATGTAATATCTCCTGCCTTTTTTTTTTTTTTTTTTTTTTTCTTATTACCTTTGTCCATAATTTTGCAGCAACTGCTCCTACCGTCGATTTATTTATTAGCTATTAAGATTTTCTAAATTCTATAATAATTGATTTGGTGAATATTCCTTCAGCTCTCTGATTTGTATAATCTCCTATGTAGTGTTTATTGTATCATATTGCTTTTAATTTTTTTCTCTAAAATCTCTTTCCTAACGTTTTTATATTTTTCGCATTTCATATTCCTCCTTATTCAATTTTTTAAATTTTGACATTTAGTTCTGTTCTTGTATGAATTTTCCCCATTGTTCAGCTTCTGTACCTCCAAAAGTGAATTATGCAAAACTTTTCCGCCTCCATCGTACGTCCTTTCCTTTCACCCGCATCATTCCCAAACTAGTAGTTCTTGCACAAGGTCTAACTTATACGGATAGAAACGCGACAATTTTCCTCAGATATTCCAGACACTAGCATAAGTCATATCTGTCACGACTGCTCGTCATATAAGTCAAGCTACTGCACTAGTGCTTAGACCACTGCTAGTCCTTGTATCGTCAATAACTGCAATGACAATTTCAGTTATTGCATTGTCTGATACTGCTTTTCGTCGTCTGCCAGCTCTAAATCCTACAGATCTAGTTGTCTCGTACTTTTTTTTATCGTGCCTCCCAGACATTGGATCTTTACGCGAGTTATGAAGCCTTTTAAATTCCCTACGAACATTAAAAATTCTTGTTAATTCATTAATTCGCATTCAGTAATGCACGCTGAATTCGTGTAGCAAAAAAACAAAATCATATTATCAAAGCAATTTTTGCTTTGAAGCAAAACTCAGCTGAATTGCTGACTGGACGTTAGCTCTCCCCATTTTAAAAGCGAATGAATAGCTCTGCTGACATGTAAGCACTAGGAAATTTCGAAATTATGGAAATTTCATAATAGGTACATGGCAGTAACGCCAAAATCTCCTCTGTCGGCGACTTTTGGTACTATTTTTTTATAGAAATCTTCTACCCATATCGTCCACAATCTACACATGAAATTTGGTTTTACTTTGTTCTCTAGTTTTAAATGCCTCCAAACAGGGAAAGTTATTTCAAGGCCATTCTGTACACAACCTCACATTTTTTGGTACTTCCTTATTATTACACATTATTAATCACCTAATATTATTATAAATATAATAATATGTATGATGTCAAATGGCTGGTTGTCGCTTACATTCTATCAATCATTTTGAAACATTTAAATAATAGTGAAAGTTTTTCTTTCTAATGCAGCTGGCAACAGCTGTCTTGGATGCCTTAAGGCAAGTGCTGCACGGACGTTACTCACTTTGCATTGCCCAAGGGGAGCGTGTAGCTTGAAGATTGAAGATAAGCCACGGGCGCGGAGTAACAATGACCCCGCAACACTCTACGATCCTACTAGACCGTACCGATTCTGAACCCCTACAAACATCCATGGCACCCGAACCGAAACCTGTGGTATCGAGCGCTAGCCACTCGGCTATTCAGGCCCTTAATAGCGAACGTAGTACAAAATAAATATCCATCTTTCTTTTGTAAACAATTTAGTGTAGAATCTTCAGCGTGTTCCGTCTTTACATTTTTTAATAATTACATTTGAAAACTTTTGCATCGACTGAACATTAATAAAATGTAAAAAACACATAATAAAATGTAAAATATTAATGTAAATGATAATGTAAAATGTTAAAATGTAAAATGTTAAACATTAATAAAATGTAAAATGTAAATGTGTGTTATTTATCTCATTTTGTCCGTTTTAAACTTTTTTTGACTAGTTCTATGCTGAAAAAATGAGCGTTTGCTTACTCAGCTGCGAAGTTGATGTGCCACGGCAATTTTAACACTCTGAAGTTTTATAAGGGCTAAAATCCTTATACAAATTTTAATTTATTACTGGAGTACATGTTTTATTTCTTCAATATTAGTTAAATATATTAAATGTTTAATTAATTACTTTACAATAAAATGTCAAATAAATTTCTTTTTTGAGAATAATTTTATTTAATTTATTATTTTTTGGAATTGATGTGACAAATCATTATTTTATAGGAATTCATAAAAGCATAGAATTTTTAAGACGAAGGGTAATATTTAGTTAGTTATAAAAAAGAATATTTATCTGGCAAAAAAATTTCTATCATTTGTCAGTTATTCGATATTATTATCACGGACCTTCCTATTAAAGGAAACATTATGTTTCCATATTGTAACATTTGGAATTGCGTAACATTGCGTATATAGATGAAATCCCTAGTTAAAAATACAAATTAGAACAACTTTGTTCCCTTTAAAACGGAATAATTACAATAATTATCCAGAAGAAGGATATTTTGCAAAAAATCATTTATAACGAAATAAAAAATCAATATTCTTTAATGAAAATGATAAATACATCACTTTCCTGTGGATTCCATCACACGTTGGAATGGATGGAAACGAAAGAGAAGATTTTGTGACAAAAAAGGAATAGAAGTTCCTGGACAGTGTCCTATTTCTGTTGGCTCCTTTAGGAGAACTATGCGGAACAAATTAAGTCGTCGTAAATTAGTAAATTATTATCTAACACCAAAGGAAAAGTCTGGGAGATAATCGGGGATGACTGGAAGAAAATTGAGTGGAAGAAATTCGTAAAGAGGCTGTTGCCAATTTTAGATTAAGGACAGGACACGACTGCCTAGCCGAACATCGGATCAAAATAGGGGTTGTGAACTCTGTTATATGTGTTTTATGTAAGACAGAGAAAATGAATAAGGCCCATCTACTTGTTGGCTCGGGACTGGACTCCAACTTACAACAGAATGGTATTTGTGTACTCTTTACTAGAGGGCCAGTTTAGATTAGTTTGTCGATCTACGGCACACTTTGGGATAACAGCGTAACATGGATTCCGAACCACCAACAAATATACATGCCACTGCCAGGGTTTGGACCTGAAGCACGTGGTACCAAAGGCCAGAACACTAGCCAATTGGCCATCAGACAGCTACTGGAGGGCCAGAGAAAATATGTCCTGAACACATGAAATTTTTTATTGCTTCTGATTTTTTATCCTTAGAACAATGAACTTGTTTTTAACTTTTTTAAGGCCTTTTGGCCGTTTTTGTTAAGAATGTCTGGTCTTTTCGCTTTGTAATTTTGATTTGTTTATATGTTCTTTTTGTTTCTACGGTAAGTAGACAAATCTGCATGGATTGAGTTCCAACAAATCCATAGATTAACAACAACAAATCTATTCATTATTGAAAAGTACTTTTAAATTTTGATGATTCCTTTCATACAATCTTTTTCCATTATTTGAAAAACAATAAACAATTACGCAGAAAAAATTTGTCAAATTTAAATGTTTAGTTTTGGAAAAAATGAATTATTTAAAAAAAAAACATGCAAATTTTTCGTTTCCCTAAACTTCTCCCACAATATAATTTCGTTTTTTTCCCTCTCAAAAACTTCTTAGGTTTTTATATCATCGAATATTAATGAGGCGAAACTTCTTTTTATTCTTTGACGATTTGAAGTAATTTGCCCAAGATAATTTCATTTGTGTTTATATATCTAATTGAATTCCATTGTTTGAGATTTGCTTATTTTCCTTTCTTTTAAAATTATCAGCAGACCAAAAAAATTTTAATTGTTACCCTAATGATTTTGCATGAATTCTGAATACAATTAAACCAATCGTTATCTTTTCCTCAAAAACTTTAAATCTTTACAAAAAAATGAGGTCGAAATTAAATCACACACAAGCATTTCTACATTAGCTTTATGTTTTTTCATACATAACAATTTATTTATTGATGCACATAATCATGTGTTTTTATTTGATTTGATATTGGTTCATTTGGTTGATTTTCACGTGCTGCGTTTACCGCTGTGTAATTTAATAAAGAAATAAATCAAATTGCGTGACGCTGTATTTATTTCAAAATAAAATTTTAACATTTAATATTTTTTCTGATTTCATAAAAATATAAAAAATAAAAATATTAAATAAGGATATAATATAAAAAATATTAAATAAGGATAATAAATGCTATTCCTTAATATAAATAGGAAACATTCATATTAGTTTAAGTAAACAATATTAAATTACACTAAAATTACATTATTTTGCACTAAAAGATCTCTTCACAACAACTAATGCCATTTTTTTTATTGAATTCTATGTTAAAACATTCATTTCGTCTTTTCGCAGCAAATAAGGACAAACGATTATTTTTGTTAATATCCTACACACTACAAAAGAGTTCACTGAAATTAATATGAATGCTTCCCGTCTAAAATAAGGAATGGCATTTATTATCCTTATTCTAAATGGGAAGCAATTCTATAAAAATATTAAATGATCCGTGGCACTTTGTTCCAAAATAAATAGAACACCTTAAAGATTCCACTGAATCTTCTGTTAATGCTGAATGATTCTCCCAGTTTTGGAACAGTAACGAAAAGGAAAGACTCGGAAATCACATTTATCATGATTTTCGGTGCAATAAATAATTTTGAAAATACACTTACTTTGTTCATTTAATTACATATCTAAATATTTTTAATAAAAAGTTGTTTTTCTCAATTCCTTCTATTAGATCACACTCTCCCTATATATATCGTGTTCAAATTTCCAAAATCGTTAATAAAACACTTTTTATTCATCCACTCAAGTTCAAATACATTTTTATTGAACTTGTAGTGGATGACACTGGATGTGAATACAGTTTTTTCAAATATTAATTCAGTAATTAAACTTAATTAATTAATTTTAGTTTTATATGGAAGAAAAAAAATTCTCTTCTGTAAGATATTTAGCAGGGTATAAATTTAGGAATAAATACCGTCAGTGGCGAAGCGTGTAGATCGCTGGAAAAAATTTCTTTTTTCATTCTGGGTTCTAGTCTGAGTCAAGGAGGGAACAAAATGGAAAATGAATAAATTAATAAGAGAGAGAATTTCTTCTAACTTAAAAAAATGAATGAAAATCATTTATAAAAGATTTTCTGCAATATAGTGGAAAAAAAAGTAGGAATTGACTTAAAATTTTTTTTTATATATTACTTGTTTAGGATATGAACAGAAAAACTTAATTACATATTTAATCTGTATTTTGTATTTAAAAACAAAGCGATAACTTTTATTGAGGATTTCCATGAAATTTCTTTAAATTAAGATATCCTATTGGATATAATTAGTTCACAGACAAAGGGCTTTGATTGTGGTGATATATTTATATTAATTAACGTTGGCATATTTTTAATTTTATTATTTTTTATTACGTTCTATTTTTATTAATTACAACTTCAAGTATTAGATGAAATGAATATTCTAACTATACTATTATTTTAACAACTATTTTTTTTTTCTAATGCAGCTGGCAAACACTTAGACAGCTGTCTTGGATGCCATAAGGCAAGCGCTGCACAGATGTTACTGACTTTGCATTACCCAGGGGGCCCGTGTAACTTGAAGAGAAGCCACGGACGCGGAGTAACAATGCCCCCGCAATGCTCTACGATCCTATTAGACCGGGACCTACGGTTTAAAGTGGATTCCGAACCACTACAAACGCCCAAGGCACCGCCGAACCCGAAACCTGTGGTGCCGAGAGCTAGCCACTCGGCCCTACAGGCCCTTTTAACAAATATTCTAATTAGTATATTTGCTTCGCATTTATAAAATAAAATTGCCTCTACTGCTCTTATGACTATGACAATAATAAATTTATATATTTAATGAAATTTAAGAAAATAATTTCAAATATAGAAAATAACAATTCAATTTTCGTACAATATCAAAGAGAATGTATTATATTGTATGTATTGTGAAATTAAAAATAAACATTTTATCTGTAGTTTATTGCTATTTTTCTGAAACATCTACTAAAATACGATACTAACCTGCAATTGTATACGGAAATAAAATATTATAAAAGTATAGCCTTACGAAATGGCTCAGATACGCGGAAAACGTAGACATTTCTTCAGTTCTTTTCGCAATATCTACCATACAAATATTATTTTATACCATTTGAAACATATGCGAGTAATTTTTATAAATATTTTTTGAGACAATTGGCAAAGATTGTTCCAAGATACTTTACGAAAACATTATTATACACCAAAAAAAGTTTTTTTTAGGCAAAATGGGTTTGTTCAAAAAGCTAATTAATTTCAAAGTATAGACACAGAAAATTCATTTGCTACATACAACATGATAATTGCTATATTTACACGTGCGATTCAAGAATTTAAGTGAAGGGCAAAGTTTATTTTGAAATGTTTAGTTGAGCCAAAGTGGCAACGCTATTGTAATTCTATGAAAAACAAGTAATATAAAAAAAAAAATTTAAAGTGAATTCCTTCTTTTTTTTCCACTTTATTGCAGAAAGTCCTTTACAAATAATTTTCATTCATTTTTTTAAGTTTATCTGGTGCCATCTATTATTAGTTACATGTAAATTAAATATAAAAACAAACTAAAATGAATTAATTAAATTTAATGAATGAATGAATAGTTGAAAAACTGTATTAACATCCAGTATCATCCACTACAAGTTTCAAAAAAATGCATTTGAACTTGAGTGGAGGAATAAAAAGTATTTTATTGACGATTGAAAATTTGAACAAGATATATATAGGGAGAGTGTGAGCTAATAGAAGGAACTGAAAAAGATTTTTAAGGCAAAATGGGTTTGTTCAAAAAGCTAATTAATTTTAACGTATAGACTCAGAAAATTTATTTGCTACATGCAATATGATAATAATAAAAGAGTTGCAATTTTAGCAATACAGAAGAATTTGAAATGTTGCTGTCGTTCTAATACAGCTGGCAATACAGAGACAGTTAATATTTATGTCATAAACAAGGGCTGCACAGCCTTTACTCATTTAGCACTACCCAGGAGGAACGTGTAGCTTGAAGACATGCTACGGACGCGAGTAACGCTACCCCCATAACGCTGTATGATCCTATTACAACCGGGACCTACAGTTTAAAGTGGATTCCGAATCACTGCAAACGTTCATAGCACCACGGGACTCGAGCCCAAAACCCTGTGGTATTCAGCACCAGAGCGCTAGACACTCGGCCATCAGGTCCCTAGAATTTGAAATGTTAAATAAAACATTTGAAATTTTATTTTCAATGTAGTATAAATGATATACTATCATAGTTAAACGAAAGCTTCTACCACTTCATTGGCTCAACAGTCGCATGGTCATCTGCCTACTAGCAGATTTCGAGACAGGAAATGTTTTATTTTACGTAGGGATATAAGCCCTACGTCCAACTATCTGTAGTCATATTAAACCTTACGGCCTGATGGCAGAGTGGCTAGCGATCTGGTGCTCTGTGCCACAGGTTTCGGGTTCATGTCCCGGTGGTGCCATGAATGTTTGTAGTGGTTTGGAATCCATTTTAAACCGTAGATCCCGGCCTAATAGAATCGTATATCGTTGTGGGGGTAGTGTTACTTGCGTCCTTAGCATATCTTCAAAGCTACAAGTGCCCTCCTGGGTAGTGCTAAATGAGTAACAACGGTGCACTACTTGCTTATGACTTAAAGATTATAACTGTCTCTATATTTCCAGCTGCATTATAACAACAACAAAATTTTTGCAATTTCTTACTGTACTGGTTGGTACGTTATTACTTGCATTGTTATCAAGTATCTGATATTGACAATTTTTTCTCCTGGATATATCGTTATCATATAAAATTATTCGATTGTGTAGTGTGCAGGTTGGGCAACCAGATTGCAGCTGGGTGTGGTTGGGTTGAGATACTAGAGGAGCAGATTGGAGAACTCTCAGTTTTATTGACACACTCTCAAACACCACACATATACAATTAGAGACATAATACTCTATTTAACGCATTTAAAGACAGATAATTATAGATTCGTGGAATGACTCCACTTCTAAGCCGAAAATCTGAAACTCAGCAACGCGCATTGTGCGCGAAATATACTTCCTCTTACGTGACGCTTATATACTTCCTCTTACGTGACGCTTATATACTTCCTCTTACGTGACGCTCCACGTGACGCTCCACGGTATACCGTGGAGCGTCACGGAGCCCCCAGCTTTGGGCCCGGTGATGTGATAATTCCATTTTCAACCATCTCTCACTCAAAGCGAGAGATAACGTTGCTTGTTTCTAGCTGCCAGATGGAGACACTCGGAGAGAGCACAACTCGTTTGTCTCGTTCTCTCGTCTGGACGTTTCTGAACAAGCCGCAGTATCTCTCGCTGTGAGAGACAGCTGGCCGAAAATGACGACCGCGAGATGATGTGTGAGAGAAACCAATTCAGTGAGACTGTTGACTCATTACAAGAGTTCTGTTTACATTGAAACTAACCTGATTATAATTGGTTCGCGAGAACGACACGCAGAGCCGGATTTTCCTATAGGCTAACTAGGCTTCATCCTAGGGCCTCAAGATCAAGAGGGGCCTACATTCAAATTGTTTGCAGAATTAGAATGACACTATTCTGAAAACAGTAAACACTGAAACGAAAATAAGGAGAAATTCTACACATATGTCTCATAAACAAACTTAAAAATTGGAGGTGAAAGGGCCTCGTAAGTGAAATAGCCCAGGGGGGCCTCTTGTCATCTAAATCCGGCCCTGACGACAAGGCTGTCTAGTTGAAAAGACACTGGTTGGAGCGAGGAGAGAGACAATATTGCAATTCCTTTTCGAGATCTAAAATTCCATTTCAGAAAAGTACATCCGAATTAAAATACTCAAATCCCTTTAAAATATAAGTATCCAATAAAAGGGTGGCCAACTCGCGACCCGACTTGAATATTTTCCCGGCCCGTTAGATTTATCACACTTTTACAAAATATATTTATTTTAGAATGGCCAAAGTAGGGAAAATCAATGTTTTAAAAAAAAAATACATTATGCGTGCATCCATATAGTCAAAGATTAACTGTCGAAATGATGAGAAAAAATGAACTTTGACTTCAAAGTAATGTTCTTGCGAATATAAGACAGATGTGGCCTGCTTTATCGATGAGTCGGTTGATTTTCTGCGAACTCATGATGCGCACGCATCTTGGAACTTTAATACAACAAGTTCTGCGTTTCCCTTTAAGTGACCTCAGTGACCGTCCCTTGATACAGTTGAATGTTGACAGCAGAGAAAGCCAGACTCTTAGTTCAAGTTGTTAGCGTTTTTCGTTCAACTTACACCTGCGAATATTTTTTTTTAAAAATGAAATTGATCCAACACAAAACACGCTCAAACATAACGGATGCTAACCTGCAACACCCATTACGATATGCAAATACCCAAATGGAGATCGATTTGCAAAAGCTCAGTGAAAGAGGGGAGAAACAAATAGCGCACTAGCAAAATAAATATATTTTTAATGATTTCATTTTTTTATTTCGTTTATATCTACCTATTTTTTATATTTAATTCTTAGTGTTATACATTTCTTTACAGTGTGTGTTTAGTATCATTATTATTATATTATCGATGTTTACATGTAAGAATAAAATACAATAATAATTTTTACATTAAACGAAATTACGAATATTTTTACATTTTTTTTATAATTTTTTTTATAATTTTTACATTTACGAATTTTCACATAAAAAAATGTTTTGAGTGGGTCTACATCTAACAAGGGGATATATAATTTTATATGCGGCCCACGGAGTTAGGATGCCTTTCCAAAGTGGCCCCCAAGATCATCTGGGTTGCCCCCCTGATCTAACAGATGGTCTGCAAAGTTCATAGGCTGACACATACATGGCGCTACTAGTATTAAATCCATATGATTTTTAGTTAGCCCTAACCTTCAAAAGTCACGTGTATAAATTTGACAGCTGTTGCACTATTAGTATGTGAATTATAGCATTTTTAGTGAAGCAACTTTTGTTAGTTTGAAAAAATGGATCAAAAGGAATTTCGTGTGTTAATTAAAGCATTGCTTTTTGGCGAAAAAAAAAATACTATTGAAGCCAAGGCTTGGTTTGATAAACATTATTCGGACTTTGCGCCAGGAAACTAAACCGTAGAGAAATGGTTTGCTAAATTTAAACGAGGCGAAATGAGCAGCAAGGACGATGCACGCAGTGGACGCCCCAAAGAGGCTGTTACCGACGAAAACGTTAAAAAAGTCCACAAAATAATTTCTGATAACCGTAAAATGAAGTTGATTGAGATAGCTGAGACCCTAAAGATATCAAAGGAACGTGTTGGACATATCGTGAATGAATATTTGGATGTGCGAAAGCTCTGTTCAAAGTGGGTGCCGCGCAGAGCTCACAATCGACCCAAAACAACAACGAATGGATGATTCTAAGCAGTGTTTGGAGCTGTTCAATAGTAATAAACCGGAATTTTTGCGTCGATATGTGACAACGGATGGAACATGGCACCATCATTTCACACCGGAATTACACCACCATTTCACAGTCAGCCGAGTGGACTGCACGTGATGAACACTAAAAATGCTATAACTTCACTAAAAATGCTATAACTCACATACTAATAGTGCAACAGCTGTCAAACTTATACACGTGTCTTTTGGAGGTTAGGGTTAACTAAAAATCATAAGAATTTAATACTAGTAGCGCCATATATGTGTCAGCCCAACTGTTACATTGAGACAAATCGGCTTCTAATTGGTTCGCGTGAACGACTCGGTTGTCTAGTTGAAAAGATACTAGTTGCAGCGGAGTGAGACAATAACATAAAATTCCTTTTCTTAAAAGTATATCTGAATTAAAATATTCAAATCCGCTTAAAATATAAATATCTAATAAATTAAATATTTATATATGTATGTCCGCCTAATTATATATGTGTGTGTCTGTGTTGTTGTTGTTCTAATGCAGCTGGCAATACAGAGACAGTTAATCTTTACGCCATAAACAAGGACTACACCACTGTTACTCATTTAGCACTACCCAGAAGACACGTGTAGCTTCAAGATAAGCTGCGGACGCGAGTAGCATTACCCGCGCAAAGTTCTACGATCCTATTAGGCGGGACCTACGGTTTAAAGTGAATTCCGAACCACTGCAAACATTCATAGCACCCCGGGACTCGAGGCCAAAACCTGTGGTATCCAGCACCAGAGCGCTAGATACTCGGCCAGGCCCCTAGAATTTGAAATGTTAAATAAAACATTTGAAATTTTAACTTAGTATAAATGATATAATCTCATAGTTAACTACAAACTATCACTACAAATATCCATGACCCCGCCGGGATTCGAACTCGAATCCTGTGGTACCGAGCGCCAGAGCGCTATATATAAATATTATACATATATAAATAATTCATATATATATATATATATATATATATATATATATATATATATATATATATATTCATATATATATATGATTTATTTGTATTATAATACGTATTTGTAAAATGTGTAAAATTATAATGTGTATGTATAAAATATAAGCATTAAAATGTGCCAAAAAAATATCGGACAGAATAGGACGTGGAAAAAAACTCACATCTTACACCAAAAATATAACAGTATATATGTTAATAGATTTCATTAGATGTTTTTTCCAAAAATATTTATTTATAATTCTTAGAATAATTAAAAATGGAGAAAAATTTTAATATGCGAGTGAAAAATACGGAATAATAAGATTTCTTTGTTTCTTAAATAACACGATTTGATTCATAGCGTATATGCACTTGCGAAAAGAATGTTTTTTATTTTTGTTGAAGATTATTATACCTTATTAAGTAAAAATTATTTACATTAAATATAATCATTCCTTTAATTAATTTTTTTTATTAAATTATAATTAGTCTTGTCAAAATGAATTAAACCTTCATATTCTAGAAAATAGGGAGAAAAATTTAATGATTAATATTTTTTCTGCTCAACATTTATTTTTATCTGTTAACTACTTCGATTTTCTAATTAAAATTTATTGAAAATAATTACTATACAAAACAAGGATGGGTAGGTATGAGAAAAAAAGAAATGTGAAAATTAATTAAACATTGATTGACTAATTATTACTCTATAATCTTTAGGGAAAATTTAATATGACTTTTTTATAAAATATAATTTAGTGATGGTTAGAAGATGGTTTAGAAGAGGGTTTTTGTACTAGAAAAAAAGTATGTCTATGAGCAGTATGTCTGTGGGAAATATTTTGTTTTGTATTTTATTATTTTATTTTACTATTTGTTTATTTCGTAAAACTCAATCTATTAAAAAATATTAATATCTTAGTATCGTTTAATGTTTATTCATAAAAAGGTTAAAATCCCAGTTAGAGTAAAACAACCCATTTTGCGAAGTGACAATTATAATTCTCCATTATAAAATCTATAGAAAAACTATCTTGAGTCTCAACAGTTCGAATAAATTTAATCCAATCTATTATCTTGGCTTTAAACATATTATCAAAAATATTCTTTACAAAAAAAAAAACCTCTTAAAAGATCCCAAATAAATCTTAAAAATTAATAACAACTTAAAACAAATTAAGGAATTCAAACGTCAATACTTCGTCATTTTGCAGCCACGAGACATGACATTAGGCGAGGGGAAAATTAGAAGTTTGTAGGGGGAAAGGGAAAATATCGATGGCGAAGAAACATTCATTAATTATAGCTTAAGGTGCAGTTTTCCCCCTTAAAAAGTGAAAAGTCGCCAGTTCAGATTTTTAGAAACTGTAATTAATTTTCCCAGACATGTCAGATGGTTAGTTTTGATGGCATCACAGAAAGTTTTGAAAAATGATGGACTTACTTTTAAATAGAATATCAATGAAATTTTTATACTTAAAACTTCTTGTTTTCATTTGCATGATATGTAACTTCTTGAGAGTTGATGTTTTTAAATGGAATTTTCTTTTTTTCGAATACATTTTATATCGATGACCATTGAAAAATTAGAAAAAAAAATATATTCATTTAAATATATCAAAATATGTACGAAAAGTTTTATATTTTTCGCCAAGAATACTATTTTTGCTGACTATTAGTTCGTCCTAATGCTCGTGAACTCTGAGTTTTAATAGTAATAAATAAAAAGATTTTGTACAATTATGATATAGGAGTTCATTGAATATTTAATAAATGGAGCTTGGTTTGGTTCTACGATCATTCTTTGCACACTTTGGTCGAATTATACCAGGACCTACAGTTTAATGTGGATTCCGAACCACTCACAAACATCCATGCCAACGCCAGGATTCAAACTTGAAGTCTGTAGTACCGAAGGCCACAGCGCTAGCCTATTGGCCATCAGGCCACTCTCATTTTTAGGAGATATCCTTTTCATAACCGTATCTGCATTATAATCTATCTTCATCATAACTTACTGTAAATAAAAACCTTCCTTTCGTTATTTACTACAAACACTTAGTAGTCGTATATGTATGATCATATGTCTATGGGAGTATGTGTATTTGCAGTATGTCTATGGGAGTATGTGTATTTGCAGTTTGTCTATGGGAAGTATTTTGTTTTGTATTTTATTCGTCGTTTTATTTTGCTATTTTTTTTTTTTTTAATTTGTGAAGAAATTAAAAAAAAATATTAATTTTTCAGTATTGTTTAATGTTTATTCATAAAAAGGTTAGAATTACAATTCTAGTAAAACACCCATTTTGCGAAGCGACAATTATAATTCTTCATTATATCTTGCATCTCAACAGTTCAAATAAATTTAATTCAATCCATTCTCTAGGCTCTAGACTTGTTATCAAAAATATTCGTTACAAACAAACCCTCTTAAAAGATCCCAAATAAACCCTAAAAACTGATAACAACTTAGAACAAATTAAGGAATTCAAACGTCAATACTTCGTCATTTTGCAGCCACGAGACATGACATTAGGCGAGGGAAAAATGCGAAGTTTGTAGGGAGAAAGGGACAATATCGATGGCGAAGAAACATTAATTATAGCTTAGGGTGCAGTTTTCCCCCTTAAAAAGTGAAAAGTCCCCAGTTCAGATTTTTAGAAACTGTAAATAATTTTCCCAGACATGCCAGATGGTTAGTTTTGATGGCATCACAGAAAGTTTTGAAAAATGATGGAGTAACTTTTAAATAGAATATTAAGTGAAATTTTTATAGTTAAGACTTTTTATTTTTACTTGCATGATATTTAACTTCTTGATGATGTTTTTAAATGGAGGGAATTTTTTTTTCTTTTTTCCGAATACATTTTATATCGATGACCATTTAAGGAATTAGAAAAATAAATATTCATTTAAATATAATCTAAATATCCATACGAAAAGTTTTATATTTCCAACAAAAATACTATTTTTAACGACTATGAGCTCATAATGCTCGTGAACACTGAGTTTTAATAGTAATAAATAAAAATATTTTGTACATTCATAATATAGGGGGTTCTATAAAAGTTTAATAAATGGAGCCAGTTCGTGTTTAACAGTTATTTTTTCAATTGTTAATAAGATTTTGAATGTTCCTTTTTTTAATACCTTTTTCCTTTTTTTATATATGCAAATAGCTGTTACGATCTTTGTAAAATCATATTATGAAGTAAAATAAAATAGTATCAAGTCTTTTATGTACAAAATATTGTTTGCTTTGTAACACAATTGCAATCTTCTGTCACATATTATACCATCTATCGATTTGGTTTGATTGGTCGCTTTACGGTCATTTTTTGCACACTTTAAACTAATTACACTTGGACCTACAGTCTAACGTGGATTCTAAACCACTACTACTCCACTACACCACATCACTGTGCCTAGAGCTGAGTAGCCACTTGGCAGTTTGGGAAGGATGTGGGTGAGAAGTCTGTTTGGGCTCTGTGACGCTCTACCATCTTGTGCACACGAGGACTAAACAGACCGGAACCTACAGTTTAACGGGGATTCCGAACCACAACAGACATCCATGTCACCACCCACGTTCGAACCCTAAACGTGAGGTGCCGAGAGCCAACCACTCGGCCATCAGACCCCCTGACTCCGAATTACTACTACTACATCACACCACACCACATCACAGTGCCTAGATCTGAGTTGCCGCTTTACAGTTTGGAAATGCTGTGGGTGAGAAGTCTGACTGGGCTCCGAGACGCTATGAGATCGGGACCTACGGCTTAAAGTGGATTCCGAACCCCTACAAACATCCATGGCACCGTCGGGATTCGAACCGTAAGCTTTTGGTACGGAGCGCCAGCCACTCGGTTATCAGGCCCCCTGATTCCGATCCACTAACATCCATGCCATAGCCAGGAATCGAGCCTGAAGTCTGTGGTACCAATGGCCAGAACGCTAGCAAATTGGTCATCCGGCCGCCCCCTATCGGGGTTGAGACTTGAAAACATTAAATATGCATTGTTTTATGCATTAGATATGCATTTTGCTTTGTAAAACTATTCCAATCTCATGTCACTTAATATACCACATATCGGAATCATGGATACTTACAAACATTAGATATGAAGAGGAGAGGGCGGTGAATATAATATAATTTCCGAATATAAGCCGGTAGTGCGTTTTATCTTCAAATATTCACTCAAAGTTCAGTAACTGTATATAGACCGAAATGAAAAAACATGTCCCCATGAGGTTGAAAATGTTGCCAAGCATATAAATTTTTTTTGCTTTCTAATGCAGCTGGCAAACAGACCGTGATCTTTTTATGCCATAAGGGCTGCACAGACGCTACTCTGCATTATCCAGGGGGCGCGTGTAACTTGAAGATAAGCCACGGACGCGGAGTAACAGTGCCCCCGCAACGCTCTACGATCCTGTTAGGACCGAGACCTACGGTTTAAAGTGGATTCCGAATCACTACAAACATCCAAGGCAACGCCGGGATTTGAACCCGATACCTGTGGTACCGAGCGCAAGAGCGCTAGCCACTCGCCCATCACGCCCCAAAAATAATAGCTGGCAAACACTTGATCTTGGATGTCTTAAGGCATGCGCTGCACAGACGTTACTCACCTAGCATTACCCAGTGGGCGCGTGTAACTTGAAGATAAGCCACGGACGCGGAGTAACAATGTGGAATATAAAATTAGTGGAGTGTTTTTAACAAATCACTGTAAAATGAAACGTCATACATGTGGGATTTATTTGTCTGGTAATCACCAGATGGCGACACCTTACGGACGCTTGTCTTCGACAGAGCTGTTTACGACGTGGGGGTGTATTGAACTTTGAACTCTGACCCCGCGAGAGGGGCGCGGGTCCCCGCGGATGAGAGAAGAAAACCCCGCAGATGGGCGCCGAAGAGAGAATGATGCGGACGAACGACGAGAGAGGAGCGAGATGCATAAGTTTAGCGCTTGATTAATAACCAATGTAAATATCATTGTAAATTATAGAACCAATTAAATGGCTTTATTTAAAGAAACGCAGGACTTTTATTGTGTCTGCCAAATCCCCTAGACACCCACTGCAAAAGTTCAAGTTTTGTTAGACTGGCAGAGAAGTCTAACAAAACTGTAGGTTCGGCCGGAATGAATCAGTTGAAACCGGTGTAACCGTACATAAATTGGGGTTTCGGCCGGGATGCGTCTTTTGCAAGCGTGTAACTCTACATACATTAACAACTATAGTAATGATTCTGGTCAGCCTGTCTGAAGCTACCCTATTGTTTCAAATCAATTGTAGTCTTCCATACGATCGGAAGTACATTTTGGTATTTTTCCGTTAACATTTTGCCAACATCAGATTTTTCGCTTTGGCGACGATGAAACAAAGAAGATTAGAAACAGTTTCAAAAGTTAAACAACTCATTTTCATGAAAAGAATTATTCATTTTATTCAAAATAACTTTGTTGCATAAATTGAAGCAATATAAATTAAAGATATAAAAATCTGTGGTACTTACGCATTAACGGTACCTTGGCGACAGTTGCGCCAATAAAGATCACACACGCCAACCGCAGCTACAGATTTGGCGTCAATCTACACTTAAAATTTTTGTTCCAAAGGATAAAATATATATGAAACACTTCATTTAAAATCAAAACGCTTTCAAAATATTTTTTTTTCAAATAATAAAGATTGGCGACACTTAAAAACCGCCAAGTCTTTCGCTAAGGTACCGTTAATACGTAAGTACCAAATCTGTTATATTAGGTGGTCGACTTGTCCCCGGTTAACGGAAAAGTACCAATATTTTTTAAAAAATTAGCTGATTAGTATATAAATCGAGCTCCCAAAAATTTAACTATAGAAAAAGATTTCAGCTTACTAGTATGCATAGAAATATACAGTATTTTTTACTACAGCGATCTTGGCAATTTGATACGCTGCTGGCGCAATTCGTGTGAGCGATGCGTCGCCAAATGTTATAAACAGACATAGAATGGTACTGTGAAACAGTTTCTTTTTTTGAGGTGCAGAAATAGTTGTTAAAGTAATAGTGCATGGTTTTTAAAATTTCAAAAACGTTTGCTGGATTATTTATGTATTATTTTTTTATACTTGTGCAAAAAAACTTGATATTGAAAGTCAAATATATTTTGCTGTATTTTCCAAGCATTAAGATTTATTTTCCTTTTATATTTCCTGAGAATATTAGAAATTCTTTAATTTTTAGATGCAAAAATAATTTAATTTATTTTTTCTAAGAGCATCATAAAAATTTATGTCTCTAATATAATATTTATTTTTAACACAAAATTTATCAGCTGAAATCATCCAATTTGTTTAAAAACTGTATAGTTTTAATAAATAGGCCATCTTTAGATAGAGAGAAAGTTGGCCATCTCTTTAAAATTTCATTTCATTTAAAACCAGCCATTTCATATATATTATATTCTGATTTAAATTTTTTAGTAACTCTTCGATAATTTAACGGCGAATCATGAAAATAAAAATGCTTTACAAATTGTTTGTAATGAAAAAAAATTATGCATTGTACAAAAGAAACGCTTTTATTGTCATCATCGTATTAGCTCATCTTTTGGATTTAAAATTATGTTTAATAATAATTATTGATATGGAGGTACGGGAAATTCCCTGGTACTCCAACTAAACACCTACCGTTACGTTACGTTACAAAGAAGAATATAAACAGTTTCAAAAATTAAACAACTCATTTTCATGAAAAGAATTATTCATTCTGCGAATTCACTTTTTTTTTTGTTGAAAATCGGTGGTTCGTTTGTTTCACTGATGCATGCCATGGATAGCTTACCGACGGGTGATGAGAGGAGATAGTTGCTTTTAGAAAAGTTTTTTAGCGTAACTTTCCCTATTCGAGTGTCGTAGAGGAGAAAAATCCAGAAAACTCCCATTTCTCCCCGTCGAGTTTCCTCCATTCTGAAAGTTGTGACTGCAATGATGAACGGTTTGAATTAGAGCCTTCTTACACGTTAACCTAGAGTTATTTGCCGCTGATGCCATATTTGTAACTGAGGCAGAGTGGGCCTAATATACTATAACACATTGTGTAACTTCAATTTAGAGTGAACACCTTATTTGGGGTTCGTATCCCGCCCGTGCTCAAGCCATGTGTAAAAACGTTCCAACCTACAAATATACAGTGTCTCTCCTCGGCACAGACAGGGAATTTTCAGTTCAGTTGCTTATCGGCTCTTCAAGTAAGTAACTGTTCGAAACCTAAGATCTCCTCCGCTTGCCTATGTGGTCCATGAAAATAAACGTCAATTTAATAATGATGAGTAGAAAGTTTTAACTGACAGGCATTATATTTGTTATTATATAAAACATGAATCATATGTTTTTATAAGGTAAAATACATAATTCTAATAAATATCATATAATACTTTATTAAAACTATACTTTATGTACTTTATATACATACTTTAATAAAATTATGGTAACTCACGGACATAAGCTAGTGTTGCTTTATGAGAAATATATGGAGTTCTTTATAATAAGATTAAATACGATAACAAATACAATAATGTAATCGTCTCATCAATCTAAAATTATTATCTTCAACAAAACCCATTATTTTTTGTTATTCCATTTGGAAAGTATACTATTTTATAATTAACTAAAAGTAAAGTAATAAAATGGCTTGTAGAAAACTGCCGAAAAATGCCACTGTCATAAAATAGGAAATGAAATTTCCCAAAGCTATGTTTACATCATAAAACTAGAACATCATATTGATATTTATTGTTTTACAAGATTCAGCTCAACTTTCAACTTTCGGTGCCAATGCGATACAGTTATCATTTATAATTTCATACATATATGCAACAAAGACAGTAACTGCTTTAGAATTATATCACTGTTATTTTATTTAAGTAAAAGTTGATTGTTTATAGAGTGTTTCTAAAACATATGGCAAAAACAATAAAGACATATATGGGCGGATATAACATAAGCAGATTTTGTAATGGAATAAATGTGCAGAAAATATGACTTGAGGTGGTATAGGGTGCTGACTGTATAGATCGTAGCAGAAAACAATCCGATAGTATAATCATTACCAGGTGGGCGGAGTTTGAGTAAATTGCAACGCTATACGAATTCGGAGCTCACCGACATGCATTGTATGCATGGGGTTGCGATTGTAAATGAATAATCTGCTTAAAGAATGCACAGTAAGCGATTTCCGAGAAGGTTCCAAAGGTTCTTGAGTAACTATGGGGATCACATGAAGAGCATAACTTGTGAAAGTCTCATAATTTCATTATTTTTCCTTACGTGCTAGTACTAACAAGAGCTATTTCCACAAAAACATTCCACTACAAAATCAAAGTATTTCGTACCTGTATTTATAATTTTGCCAGATATTTTGGAGATACACTGCATATGCCGAACCATACAGGCGACATGAAATAGCAATGTGAACACTTAAATATAATTGTTAAAATACTATAACAAATTTATATTAATAATTATATATTTTTAAAAATTGGGTGCGAATTAATGAACTCTGTTTCAGCATGTTTTGTTGTATTATTTTGTTGTTATTGTATGTTTTTTTTTTCGTTGTCCTGTTTTTACTGTCACTGTTCATAATCAGCCAATGGAAATAAAAAAAAAAAATATTTTAAAAATTTAGAAAATAAAAATATTAAGTTAACATTTTGTCATTTTTATGTGACAAACTTGCGCTTCATTAGCCGTTTTGATATTTAATATATTTCTGCTCATAAATTTGAAATACCTTTTGATTTTTTTCCTAATTAAATTTATTATGTACAATGAAATAGATTGCATTTTCTAATATAATTTAGGAAACTGAATTTTATATATATATATATATATATATATATATAATAAAATATTTGAGTGTATTATAATTTTAACACTACAACACTTTAAAAAAATTTTTTTTGCAAACCAAATTGAATTAATTTTTCCATGCCAAATTTTTTAATCTGGTTCGCTATTTTTTATCCAAAAAAAATTAATAAACACTTTTTTAGCCATTATATTTTAATTAAGTAAAAATCTAGGTTAAAATCTAGGATCCTGTACCCTTTGTGCCAAACACATCGCCAAGTTGCACACATCGCCAAGCATAGAAATAAATGGGCCAGGTAGTTTGCGCGGTAAAATGATATTACGCCAAAATCCTTTACTGTGTTGCCAAATCGCCAAGTAAACAGACAAAAAGGTTGCCTAAGTTCGGTGTCATTGTAAAGTGCTAGTTCGCCAAAATTTATAGCCAAACAGTGCTTTTACGCCAATATTAGCAGCCAAATAGCTATTATGTCAAAGTTTATTCCTGAAAAGGCTTTGAAGCGAAAGTTTATCGCTTTAACGCCAAATATTAGCACAACCCTTTGTCGCCAACATTTATCGCTTTATAGCCATTTTTCACTAAGCAAATTTTGTTATATAACTTCTTTTAAGCCAAAAAATGCTTTATCGCCAATATTTATCGCTTTATAGCCAAATGTTTTCACTAAGTGAATCTTGTTTTTTGAGGCGCTTTTACGCCAAAAGTTGATACTTTATCGCCAAATTTTTATCACTAAAATTTTTTTATCTCTGGAATACTTTTGCGCCAAATGAAACCGCTTTTATGCCGAAATTTAGCGCTATTATGCCAAGAAAATTATATCTAAAATGCCTTTACGCCAATTTATATCGCTTTATCGCCAAATTTTTATCACTATTATGTCACCTTTTTAATGTTTTCTTTTTACGCCACATATTGTCGCTTTAACGCCAAAATATATCATTATTTTGTCAACATTTTATTCCTAAATTGCTTTCACACCAAATTAAATCTGTTTATCGCCAAATTATTATGTGAAATTTTATTTTGCTAAGTCTCAAAAAAGTATCGTTTAAACAAAGATAATAATCGCTGTTAATTGATAAAATTTCGATACGATAAAATTTCGCCAAAGTTATTCGACAATTCTTTTTTTTTTTTTTTGTAATGTCATAAAATAAGTCATGTTCTTTACGAAGCCGAATTCGAATGATAAATTAATATTCACAAAAGATAAAAAAGAAGAAAAAACTAGAGAATAACTTACCTTTTATTGTGGTATGCCCTTCCTCTGTGGTGGAAACAAACATTTTATTCCATCGGTGAAATCATAAATTATTTTGCGGATGTCACATTTGTGCTGGCGCCGCCACATGCACTCTGCCAGATAATTATCAAATGTTCCGGACAGATTATTTTATTAATATTAGTTTATTTTAATTATTAAAAAGTTAAATTGTAACGTTAACTAACGTTCTAAAAAGCTAAAGCTTCAAATATTCCGAGCGAATTCTAATTACTGTTGTCACAAAATCCTAACTAAACGAACATCTTTAAAAAGGAAATTAATTATTTAAGAATAAAGTATAAGCTATTAACACATGAAAAAATCGTTTTTCTTGTTTGTTTCTTACTTTCCTGAGTGGCAACTTCATAAATATTGTTTATGTTCTGAATCAGTGACCGACGTACGTTGTAAGAATAAGTTCGGAATAATCAGTAATTTATTGGAATACTAATTTAAAAGAATATATATTTCTGTTCTTATTTACTGCAAATAATAATATAATCACAATAACAATAAATAGTCATTATATTGTTTGGAAAATGAAGCTACGAATTCCTCTAATTATAGTATTGCAACCCTAAAGAAATTGGCGGAAAATTGGCGAAATATTCAGGGTTGCAAGATTGGCGACTTTCTCAGGGGTACAGTATCCTAGATTTTATCCAAAATCTAATTTTATAAAATAATGTCATTACATTTTTTAGAAATTAAATTGCACCTCTAAATAGTTTATTTAAAGATCGCCTTCTTTTATTGACTATCACATAAATAAGTAATATAAAAATAATTTAAAGTCATTTCCTACTTAGATCAACAAAGGAAAATTTTATTTTAGTTACTTTTTATTAAATAATTATTCTCCCATATAAAACTAAAATTAATTAATTAAAATTAAATAATGAATTAATATTTGAAAAAACTGTATTAACATCAAGTGTTATCCACTGCAAGTTTAAAAAAATGTATTTGAACTTGAGTGGAGGAATAAAAAGTATTTTATGAACGATTGAAAATTTGAACAAGATATATTATATATAGGATGAAATGAAGGCAGAATGGGAAAAAAAAAAAAAAAAAGCAATCTCGAATTACAGCAAAATAATAAAAGCAAATAAATTAGGCTATATTTCAAATTTAATTTAAAACTTTTTGATCATTTAAAATTAAAAAATATAGAATGCATTAACAAGAATATTCAAACACGATAGTTATAAATTTCAAACGTAAAAAATTAAGAATAATAATATCCAGAAAAATAAGCTAAATTAAAATCAGACGATTTTTTATATTATTGCCAATTTGCGGTTACACTAATTTAAAAATTGAATAATATATATTAAATAAATAATAATAAAAATATTTGATAATAAAATAATAATAATTAATAATTAAATGAATAAAAATAATTTATAATTGAATGAATAAAATAATTAATAATCCTTAATTAACTAATAATTAGTTAATAATGGCAAAAAGAAATAATTATCTAATTATTAATTAATTAATGATGAGAAAATGAGACGAAAGAGCAGCGCAAATATATGAATATTTCTCCCATATAAAACTAAAATGAATTAATTAAATTTAATGAATAAATTGATATTTGAAAAAACTGTATTAACATCGAGTGTCATCCACTACAAGTTCAAAAAAATAAATGTATTTGAACTTGAGTGGATGAATAAAAGCATTTTATGAACGATTGAAAATTTGAACAAGATATATATAGGGAGAGTGTGAACTAATAGTAGAATTGAAAAAAATAAATGAAAATGATTTGGATAACAAAATAAATCAATTTGTGGGATTATAACTTGAACTAAAATACCGGAGATCTTTTTTTTCTGACGAATTTTAATTTTTTTTTATTTAATTCTTTTCCAAAACTCGCAAAAATTTTCTAATTTTTTTTAATTAATATAATTTTTAACATCAATTATTACATTCAATAAAATAAAATTGAGGTTTCCGAATTTCCAAATATTCAATATTTATTCCTTTTAAATAGATAAAAGTAAGTAAATGTAATGGGTGGACGAGAGTAATTCGTAAAAATATTCATGAATTAGAAATTTTTTTTGAATTTGCCGTGTTTTTTAATATATTTTTTTAATTATTTAGAATGCTGCGACATTATATAATTCTAAAAATTATTTTTTTGCATTCGAAGTTCGTTTCATTTACTATATTCTATATTTAAGAGTAAAGGAATATTATATTTTATCAATTAATTTTAATCAAGGCTTCAAGGATTTAGCAGACATTTGAATATATTATGAGTATTGAAGTATT
Organism: Caerostris darwini; assembly: GCA_021605075.1. Taxonomy (NCBI): domain Eukaryota; kingdom Metazoa; phylum Arthropoda; class Arachnida; order Araneae; family Araneidae; genus Caerostris; species Caerostris darwini. Next base: position 23,317 of record BPLQ01011344.1, on the reverse strand, counting down.
TACGATTTCGATATTTAAATATGGAAGTGTTGATGACTTTGATAAATATAAGTGTTAACGACTTTGATTAATATTGAAATATTGACGACTTTTGAAAATATACATGCTTTTTTATATTATAAATTTGTTGTAATAACAAAGTGAATCAAAGTTAATATATTGTAATATAACTTTGTATTGTGATATAACTTAACTATTGTAATATAACTATTGTATATTGTCAAAGTTTAAATATTAAATGATATCTTAAAAAGAGGCTTAACTGCCATGAATTTGCGTGTCGCTTACATACATGGTCACAATCGCTATCCAGTCTACTCATTCCTGAAATACGAACGTGTCTGTCACTTATGAAGAAATTTAGATATATTCGTTGTAGATTTTCGGTGAGCAAAGATCGGTGAGCGACCATAAACCTCCATCCTGGAAAAAATAGGATTCTTGTCGATTGGTCTAAGCCAGGGGTCGGCAACCTGCGGCTCGCGAGCCACATGCGGCTCTTTGGATGCGAAGCTGCGCCTTTTTAGTTCCCTACTCAAATATTATTTATTTTATCAAAAAAAAAAAAAAAAAAAAACATTTAAGAATCGTTCTGAATCGATTAACGAGGATTAGGCACCGATTCTATCTTTCAGCCACTTGTACTAGCTTTTCACCGCACCCCTCCCCCGTGACACGCGTCGTCATTGTCGTCAGTCCATCGGAAGCTCTCGAATGACGCCGTCGTCGGATGTTTCTATGTAGATTTCAATTCGTTTTCGACACAAGACAATTTGGCGTCTTCATCAGTGCTTTGGCGTGACGTATAATTTGTTGTTTCAAGTAAAAGAGTTAGAAGCGAATTATCTTCTCAAAGTTATGTATGTATATATATATAATAATAATAATAATAATAATAATAATAATAAAAACCAAAGTAAAGGTAGGTAAAGTAAACCATTCACAGATGGTCAGTATGTCAAAGATTGCTTCATACGTGCATCTGAAGAACTGTTTCGTGATTTCAAAAACAAACCTGGAATCTTGAAAAAAATCAAAGATTTGCCACTATCCGCTAAAACAGTACAAGATAGAATAGCTAAAATGTCTTCAAATGTAACATATTTTCAGGTGGAAGCTATTCAACTTTCTTCTGCCTTATCACTGGCTATAGATGAGTCTTGCGACATAAAAGACACGGCACAAGTTGCCCTTTTTCTCAGGTATATGTCTTCCCAAGGTCCAAAAGAGGAACTTCTAGGATCGCTACCGCTCTCGAGACAAACTAGAAGAGACGATATAGCGAATGCCGTGCAAAAATGCCTTGAAGACAATAAGATCAATTCAAATAAAATCGTTTCAATAGCAACTGATGGAGCCTGAAGTATGACAGGAAAAAATAAAGGGGCAACAACAATTTTTCAGAGCAAAATAAACCACGAAATTCTTACGTTTCACTACATAACCTTCTTCCGTTCACTGCATAACGTTCTTCTCTCCAAGAAGCGCTTTGAGCTCAAACATTTCCGGCCGAAATAGTTGATGTCATCAATTTTGTAATCAAGATTGTTAACGGCATCTTGTCAAAAGCACTCTACCATCGTCAGTTTAAAGAATTCTTAAACGAAATGGAGACTTAGTATATCGACCTCCTTCTTCACAATAAAGTGAGATGGCTTTCCAAAGGTAAGATATTGAAACGTTTTGCTTTGTGCTTGAATGAAATAAATACATTCCTAAATGAAAAACGCATTAATCACCCTGAATTAGAGAACGACAAATGGTTGCAAAAATTTTACTTTATGGGGGATATCACAGCGAAATTAAATGAGCTGAATCTAAAACTGCAAGGAAAGGGAAACACAGCCTATGTTTTGGTAGAAGAATTGGTTTGTTTTGAAGAAAAATTAATTCTTTTTGAAGAAGATATTCAGGGCGGTAAATTACTTCATTTTCAATTTCTAAAGCAATATCGTGATAAAACTAGTGCAACTGTTGACACGAGGTACTTCAGCACAGTTATCAGAAAAATTAAAGATGAATTTGCTGACAGATTTGAGCAATTCAAAACCAACAAAACCACTCTAGCACTCATAGTAAATCCTCTCAACACAAATAGTAACGAAATCCACACTGAGCCATTTGGAATTGATACTGGATCTCAAGAAATGCAATTGATCGATTTAAAAAGTAAAGCTTTGTGGAGTGGAAAATTTACAGAGTTGAAAAGCAAGTTGGAAGAGTTGGAGGTCCAGAAATGTATGTACGTAACGCAACAAAAGTGGACAACTTTAAAAGAAATGCCGCGAGTTGAGGCACTTATATTCGACGCATGGAATAGTCTTCGAGATTGCTACAGTGAGGTGAAGTAGTTGGCATTTGGAGTGCTGACTATCTTTGGATCGACATATTCGTGCGAGCAAGAGTTCTCTTGCATGAATATAATTAAAAGTAAAGTAAGAAGCCAACTAACAAATGAAAATTTAGAGTCGTGTTTGAAACTTAAAGCAACAAGTTATGAGCCAAATTTATCCAAACTTTACCAAACTAACTAAAAATCGTATGGATTTGATACTAGTAGCGTCATCTATGTGTCAGCCTACGAACCTTTCAGTCCACCTGTTATTTATTGTCGGCAAGAAAAATTTTTGTGGCTCTTTAAAAACTGAAATTTTGTAAATTGCCATTTTTGGCTCTTCCGACTGAAAAGGTTGCCGACCCCTGGTCTAAGCCCATTACCAGTGTGAAAAAAATTTAAATTTATAAAAAAAGTAGATTATTTATTTGTAATTTTTGTTCAATTAATTAACTAGTTAAAAATATTAAGAGAGATAAAAAAAAAATTGAAGAAGGAAAGGAATTAAAATTACAAAATGAAAGCATACTGTAGTAAAAAAGAAAAGTTAATAAAAAACTGAGCACCGCCGTAATGAAAACCAGACATCCATTGCAGTATAGAGGAAAGCATTGGTCCTTCAGAAAAAGGAAATAGTGATTTTAACTATTGATATTTAAAACAGATCGCGGTCTTTTGCGGTTTTTGGGGAGAGAAATATCATAGCTGTAATTTTGAAGATCTTGTTAAAATTTAGATATAATAAATACATAACGGGTTTAATTGCAAAATGTATTTCAATTTAATTCTGGTATAAGAATGGGGAAACTTAATAATTAAAAACAAAACGATAGTCAAAGTTGATTCTCGACTGTGTCAAGTTGATACTTTTAAAACTTACAGTAAGTGAGTTGACATACTTCCAGTGACTAAGTCGTCCAAAAAATTAAAAATATCGATGTCCTGAGCAATTTATTTTTAAATTATTCTGTGCGAGTTATTTAAACTATAGAATAGTTCCTTTTGTCAAAACATGCTTCCATTTCAACATGGTTGATTGATAACGCCAACAGTGCAATGTAAACTCACCGCGGCTGATTGAGGGTTCGCCCACTTACATTAAAACCAAACCTCGATGAGTCTGATTTATTAAATGAGTTCTATACTCTTTTCCCAATATTTGCATCATCAAACAAAAAAAAAAGTTACCCTTAACAAGAAATACAAAATATTTTGCTGTTTAAACAGTCTGTTTATAAGTATATCATACACTCAAGAGCCAAAACATTATGACCATCTGTCAATAACGAGTTGGCCCACCTTTGGCGCGCAACACAGCTTCAACGCTCCTTGGTAAGGATTAATACCACCACTTAATACCAGTTAAATACCACTTCCACCTGATCACGTGCCTTCCACGTCATCCAGGCGAGTTCATTGCAAAATGTAGGGGTGGTCATAATGTTTTGGCTCTTGAGGGTATATTGCTGTTAAAAATCAAAGATAATAATACTTGCACATAAATATAATTTATATCGGAAATTAATTCAGATTTGAGTTCCTTTTATTATACACATTTCATCATAAGAATCGGATGATCTGCAAAAGTAGGTCATTCCTCTTCTTGTATTTTCCGAAGCTTTGGCAGCGTAGCTGCCATTTGCTCCTGTCTGGAATGAATGGCTTTGGAGATGAGGAACAGTGCAAGAAAGTGAATTGCCCATAAGAAAATTTAAAGTTTGAAATAATAAAAATGTTAGTATGAAGGGAAAAAAGTGGAATAAAATACAAAAATGTTAGTAAAAATAAAGAGAATAAAATGCATCAAAAGATAATTAGGATAAGATCTTAAAGAAAGATTAATATAAAATTTTTTATAATTTTTTTGTTATTTTTTATTTAATTTTGGTAATTTTTTATTTTTTATTCATTTTTTATTTTATTTTAATTTCATATATGTATTTGTTTTCTTTATATTTAAAAAAAAAAGCAATAAAAATATTAAAAAAGAGAAAAAACATTAAGAGAAGGAAAAAATTAAAGAGAAAATCCTTTAAAAGGAATGAGAACAAAAAATAGCAAGATCACATGATCTTTAGAGTATTGCGCAATATTTTTGCCTGCGTTTTGATTGGATAAGCCTTTTTTTTATCAAACGGGGAAATTCCCTTTTCCAACCACTCGCTGTTCCAAAGCGTTTGGTCGTCTGTCGTGGGTGTTATTTCCAGTCAGCGCGGAAGGTAATTGAAAATGGCGGCAGTCGCTTGTGCAGAAGGAAGTGTTTTACTTTTACATGGAAATTAGAGAACGTGAGTTATTACTGGCAGGAGAATGACGAACCTCTTCGCAGTCCCAAATTTGTTGTGGACGCATTGGGAGGAACGACGATGGACACTATCACTGTATCCAAGAGGAGATGAGGATGGAAATTATATCGGATATTTTCTCGACAGAGACGCAGATTGCAGCAGCGATGTGGAGGCAATAGAAGTAGATTACGTTCTGTCATTCATGGCTGCAGATGGTTCCGCCCTTGTAGAGAAAGAAATTAAAGAAACAATGCAGAAAAATGACAGTTACGGTTGGAACAATTTTGTGACTAGAGAAGAAGTATTTTTGAGGAACAGATCGCGTTTCTTGCCAGATGACACTCTGACGGCTCGCTGCAGAATGTGGAGGAGCGACGGCAAGACGACAGAAAACGCACAAAGTTACGCTCGCACCCGAATAGGTGTGGAATCGAGATCTGCCGTGTGGAACATTGATCATTTCAGCCAACTAGAACCGTACAAGGCGATCATGTTTCCGATAAAATCATCTACAAAAAATGAAGAACTGATGAATCTGGATCTTTATTTGACTGGTGGTCAAAAATTCGAGGAGGTGCTTCATTTCAAACTCACTGCTCGTGATCCAAAAATAAAGATGGCTACTATCCAACTGTCTCTCTTGGACAATGCAGGAGGCAAAACAGAATGCGTAAAGGGTGAAGTTTGGTTCAAAGCTCCTGAAAACTTCACATGCAGTTGTCGTTAATGTCACAGGTAACGAGGAACAGACTGATGGCCGCGAAAGACGTTTATTTGCCCAACGATGTCCTCTCTGTGTTGTGCGAGTGCATATTTTCCACTGGAGTCTTCCTGGAAGAAATAGAGGCAGTTCATTATGGCGATAAGGACTCAATACCTGAACAACCACTTGCTAATCTTGCAGATGAGCTATCTGTTTTGAAGAAAAACTTGGGTTCCTCATTCGAGGATGGTTTCAGTGATGTGAAACTGAAGACAAAAACCTGCTCGTTTCCGGCCCACAAACACATACTCAGCGCCCGGTCCCCGGTCTTCAAAGCGATGTTTTCCAGCGACATGAGAGAGAGCACGTGCGACAGCGTCGACATCCGAGACCTGGAGGATGACACAGTGAGGCGAATGCTTCGATTCATGTACACCGCCGACGTGGATGAGCTGGGGTGGAGCAGCGCCTCTGACCTGTATGCAGCTGCTGACAAATACAAATACTCACTCTGAAGGAGAAGTGTTCGTCCTACTTGAAGGCCAACCTAAGACCTAGTAGTGCCTGCGCGGCCCTCATTCTCGCGGACCTGCATCAAGACGCGGGTCTCAAGCGCTTCGTGCAGGACTTCATCTTGAAGCATTCCTCGCAGGTGATGAACTCTGACGAATGGAAGCAGATGATGGAAACTAATTCGAAATTAGCGGCAGAGACTATGTATCTAAAATTCAAAGAATAGGTGAGTGCATTTCTTTTTTTTTTTTTTTTTTTTTTTTTTTTTTTGTAATAATTTTTTTTTGTAATAATTTTTTTGTAATAAAGGAATTAAAAATGACTATCGAATTAGCACTTTTAAGTCTATACCTGTTCGATTTATTGTGTGCTAGTTATTGACTAATATATTTCTGAATTGCGTATAAATGCAGCACGTAGCATACGTTTAACATAATGAATCTAATTACGTTTCTAACATAATTGGATTCAATTATTTTTTTATTCAGTTGGATCATTAATTTTTTATTAAATTAATAAAGTTTTTAAAATATTCATGTGTATTTTATGCATTATTAAAATTTTAAAAGAATGCAGTTATCCACAGTGGCATAGATATACCATCTGAGACCCGTGGCAATTTTTTGAATGGGGGTCCCTCAATGCAAATTATCATAATTGTTTTACCTTTTTAATAAAGTACTACCTAAATGCGCTTTTAGGTTTGCAATGTCCATTTTGTATCATTTGATCATTTATTACTTTAAAATGAATCTTATCAGTAATGTATGACGAAGATGTCATTTTTTCGGGGTCAATTTCAGTCACTTCTTTTTGATTTTGATTATGTGCATCTCTAGTGCATGGCTGTGGATCGGATCAGTGTGGTCGGGGGCTGCAATGCTATTCGGTTCTTCTAATTTCTTCATTTCCACCTCACTGCTCGTTATCTTTTTCCTACAAACTTAATTTTTATTTTTCGTTTTTCATTCCCACTAAGATACTTTCTATTACACCAGACGTGGTATTTTCTGATTTCCACGATTAATTTCTTAACTTTACGGCTGTAAGATAATAGCGACGCATGGAGAATCCGCGAAACAAGCGTCTTCCCGCTGTTTGGAAGTCTTTAGCCTGCCAGCAAGAATTCCCACTTTTAATTTTGTAAGTATCTATGCAAGAATCAGGGGAAATTCTTAACAAGTGATTTTGAAAATGTCCCAGTGCCACATGGGTGACCGCGTGAATTCTCACTTTTTATTGTAAGTCTTTAGCATCGGGGTTACCCGTAAGTAACTGTTTCTATTACTATTACTACCAAATGCGGTATATTTTTCATACAAATGAACACGTTCAAAATCTTGCTACACATTTTTTTAATTTATCACTTTAGGAACAAATTTATTTACAGAATTAATAAATTTTACTTTATTTTGTAATAATGAATGTCAGGTCTTTGCTATACTCATGGCTTCTGTGCTCGGGCCTTGGCCCTAGGCAATTTGCCCGTCTTGTCACCCCTAGTTACGCCACTTGTTAGAATACTACAGAATGAACCTACTCGTACCACTACAGAATGAAGTAATTTTAGACTTATTTAATTAAGATACGTGGTAATAAAGCTAAGTAGTTTTACACCCGAGTTAAGCTCTGTCAAAAAAATCCACCCGAGAAATTTCTTGACCGAGACCGACACGGGTGGTATTAACTACTTTTACTCCTGTTAAAAAAATCCACCTGAGAATTCACTTGCCCGAGTCAGACACGGGTAATAAAAAGTACTTTTACTGTTAAAAAAAAACCACCCTAGAATGTGCTTGCCTGAGTCAGACACGGGGTAATAAAATTAAATACTTGCATTCTTCAACTCAAGGGGCCTGAATGGCCGAGTGGCTAGCGCTCTGGCGCTGGGTACCACAGGTTTCTGGTTCGAGTCCCGGCGGGGCCATGGATGTTTGTAGTGGTTAGGAATCCACTTTAAACCGTAGGTCCCAGTCTAATAGAGCGTTGAGCGTTGCGGGGGGCATTGTTACTCCGCGTCCGTGGCTTATGTTCAAGTTACACGCGCCCCCTGGGTCAAGCAAAGTGAGTAATGTCTGTGCAGCGCTTGCCTTAAGGCATCAAAGACAATTGTCTAAGTGGTTGCCAGCTGCATTAGAACGAAAAAAAGAAACTCTTCAACTCAAAGAAAATCCGCCAATTCTTGCCCAAGTCGCACACGGATGGTATTAACTACTTTTACTCCTGTTAAAAGAATCCAACCGAGAATTTTCTTGCCCGAGTCAGGCACTGGGTAATAAAAAGTACTTTTTCTCGTAAGTTAACACTCGTGAGTTTACACACATTGACGTTATTCCTATTCATTTATTCTTAACTACTGAAACACTCGTTTAACCCTCTAGCTCTCTAAATTCACATCATCCTCCGCCTAATTGTAATTGATTATTAAAAGGATCTTAACTGATGTCAAAGATTTTTTTTTGTCGATGTTAATAATTTAATATAGCATGTTTATCAAGGAGGCTTGCAGAAATAAAGGGTGTAATTTTGATTCGTTTCTTTTCTTTTCTTTTCAGGAAAAATGTCCAGGATTCATAATACGGCAGAATAGAAAGAGAGAAAGCACTGAAAGATTTATTTAAAAAAGATTTCATTCAAAAGATTCATTGCTTTTCCTTTGAACGTCACAACCATTTTGATTTCATAAATGTCATTTTTGTGACCGTCAAAATTCAAGATATGATTAATATTATATATATAAGAAAATTAATTTTTTTATTGCAGTTAATTGATTTTTACCAGAATGTTAACCGATTAATACAAATTATGAGCGAAAAGTATAAAGATCCTTTGGCGAAGACTATATGTTGTATATTTTTTTAAGTAAAGATGTATGTAGCATGTGTAATGAAAAACATCAATTTGAAGTTAATTTGTTAAAAAATTTTTTAACCTTACTTTGGCATCTTGCACACTTAATTTGATTTTACTTTTATTATAAATGATTAATTTTTTTTAAAAATTTCTATTCCTTTTGATAATCAAATGTATATTTTCATTGTTATTGTTTTGGTTGATTTCATAATTTCTACATTTATAATTTAAATTTTTTTTCTTCACAATTTAGTTGTTCTTTTATTTCTTGTGAAATATATATTGTACTTTTATTCTTGTTTTCATATTTTTTTTTTTGTTTCATTTTGTATGTGTATAATAAATATGCTTTGATTAAATTTTGTGAAAATTATTTCATGCTGTTTTTTGAAAATCAAAATTTTTTCCTCGGTTTGTAAAGGTCATTCTTGATAATTGAATCAAAAATAGTCAAGATATAAAAAAAAGAAAAGAAAAAATTGTCTCCGTCCCCAAAAAAGAGAAAAAGAATAGTCAGGCACAACTGTTGAATCTTGTTTTAACTTCTAGCCAATAAAATTTGCTTTTATGTAACGGAAATATATAATAAATATTTTTATGTAACAGAATATAAAAAATAAAATATAAAATTATTCGAATATAAAGATTCCTGAAATTTTATATATAAAATATATTTTATATTCTGTTATATAACAGAAATATAAGTCTCGCCTATTTTAAAGTTTTTTTTACTCAAAGTTAGTAGAAACTTTTAAATGCCTAAATAGTGAATTTGATTAATAAAAAAGAAACTTTAATTAATGATATAGAAAAATATGTTTAAAAAAATCAACCAATTGTACTTTCATTATTAGTGAAAAATGTTACACCACATCATTTTCAAATATAATAATTGTATTCTAAAAGATTTTTTTCCCAATCAAATAAATATCTTAATAAAAATATCAGATATTAGATTGTTTCAAAGTCTATTTTTTTAAAGTTTACAACAGCAAATCAAGGTTCTGATAATTAAGTTATAAAGCATTCTTATAGTTATTAGTTACAAAATGCTATTTCCATAATACATGGGTTTTTTTAACTAGATATTTACGGTAGCCTACGAGATTCTATGGGCCATAAGTTTCGATTAGAGAAAAAAAATATTTTTCACTCATTTCTAATTAAATGTAACGTTTCAAATATTTATATATATATATACTATTAATTGCAATAAAAATTGTATCTGAGATTGAAGTTCGGTGAATTAACTTAGTTTGTAACGGTACTTCCTCCTACACACTGGCAAGAGCTTTGGCGTTCGGGAGAAATGGTCAGTCAGCCTGGAGAGGAAGTGCAGCGCAACCTGCGCTTCCGCTGAGAAATGTTGATTTTATAGTCTCCCATCCCGAGAGGAAGTATATTTAGCACATGAGTTGGCCTACAGACTCCCACCCGAAGAGCAAGTATATTTCGAGCACCCTGGGCGTATCCGAGTTTCGCCTTAGAAATGGGGTCCTTCCACGAATCTATAATTATCTATCTTTAAATGTGTTAAATATTGCGTGTCTCTAATTGTGTATGTGTTCGTCAATAAAGATGTTAGTTTCCCAACCAGTGCCTCAAGTATCTCAACCCAACTACAATTCAACAGCTATCGAATTATACACTCATGTCCATAAATTAAGGATAATTCAGAATCAGATAGAAATAGAACTCTAAAATAAAAATTTCACCTGTAGAATTATCACACACATCTTGAAGAAGAATATGCAAATTACAGGAAACCACCAGATGGCGCTGATAGTACGTCACAATGACGAGAGCGTAAGAGAGGGGTATATAAGGAATGGTGGCAAAGAAGTAAAATTGTTCACAAGCGCTTTAAAAGCCTTACAGTGCAATAACCGCTTAGTTATGGCACAAAGGAAGCATTTGGATGATTTTTTACGTGGTAGAATTATCGGACGACTGGAATGTGGACGTACCTAGCTGGAAGTATCCGAGGAACTTGGAATCGCCCAGAGTGTCATCTCCAGGCTTTGGCAATGATTCCAAGATGATGGTAATGTGAGTAGATGTTACAACAGAGGTCGCCCCCAAGTTACAACGCCGAATGAGGACCGGTATTTGGCAGTTACTGACAAAGAAACAGACGGAGCACAGCATCAGACCTGTCTCGTCAGCTCTCTTCAGCTACCGGTACGACAGTTTCAAGGCAGACCGTGTACAGACGCTTGGGGCACATTGGTCTATATGATCGTAGGCCTGTCAGATGTGTTCTACTTACCGCAACTCACTGTCGCCTGCGATTAACCTGGAGTAGAGAGCATGCATTGTGGACACCGCAACAGTGGTCTGGTGTGATGTTTTCCGACGAGTCCAGGTTCAGTATGCAGTCTGATTCTCGCCGAACTTTCATATGGAGAGCGCCAGGTACCCGTTACCACCAAGAGAACACCATTGAACGACACCGTTACGGTGGTGCAGAATTTCTCGTTTTGGGAGGAATTATTCTTGGTTCCAGAACTGACCTGCATGTTCAGAGTGTAACGATGACAGGCCACATCTATCGCGATGTCATTCTGGAACACCATGTACGTTTGTTTCGGGGCGCCATGGGTGCTGAATTTTTGTTTATGGATGACAACGCCCGCCCTCACCGTGCAAACATTGTAGACGAATGCCTTCAATTGGAGGATATCACTCGTATGGATTGGCCAGCATACTCACCGGACTTGACTCCAATACAGCATGTGTGGGATATGCTTGGCCGACGAATTGCAGACCGTCAACCCCCTCCCACCTGTCAACCGGAACTTCGGAGGGCATTGCTTGATGAGTGGTGTAATATTCCCCAAGATCAGATTGATAATTTGATACTCAGCATGCCTAGGCGTTGTAAGGCCTGTATTGCATCGTCCGGGAGACATACTCCATATTAACCATCATACTAACCATGTTATACTGTTTTTTGTAAATAGGTTCTTTTTTGAAATTTGCTCCAGGGAGTAAAAATCGCAATTTTTATTAATTATGTCAAACATATAGCATCTTTTTTGCTCTTTACCTTTTGTTTAGTAAATAGACTTTACAAATAAGTCAAACTTGTTTTGCTTCTGTCTCTTTCTTTGCGTGAACTTCATTATCCTTAATTTATGGACATGAGTGTATAATATAAAACTCATGAATCATATGGAAAAATCATCAATTCAATGAACTTTATGTAAGAAGATGAACAATTCATCATCTCAAGAAACCATTTCGCCCGACATATCAATTGGATTCTCTGCGGCCATTCATTCCCTTCAAACAGAAGCATTTTATTATTTTATACTTCGCAGACTGAAATTTGTCGTAATATTTTGTGTCATATTACTGTGTCAAAAAAGTAAGACCTTGAGGTACGCTTGGCTTTGTGAGACGCTAAAACTGATTCCGGCGATTTTTGTAAATCTTTCTTCAATCGACTGAAAACGGTGTCCCCGGAGTGGTCTTTTGAGTTTACGGAAAAGACAGAAGTAGCACGATGCTAAATCAGGTGAATATGGTGGTTGTGGAATGTTATGAGTTTCATTTTTGGTGAAAAAGTCCCGAAGAATCAATGCAGTGTGAGCTGACCCATTTAGTGTTTTCGGTACCAATCGAAATTTGACGCATTTGAGGCCCAAAATGGAATTAACTGATCCTTTTGAAATTCCAACATCATCAGCAAGGTCTCTAATTGTAAATCGAGAACACCAAATAACCAAATTTTTTTGGATGTGAGTTTATCGGTTGAGGTTGGTGGTCAACCAGAGGGTTCTTCGTCTTCAACGCGTTCTCTGCCTTCTTTGAACTGCTTCTACCACTTCTATTTCTTTCCGATACAGGAATGCTCACCGAATGCCTTCTGCGACATTCTATACGTTTCTGCAAACGAAATTTAACGAAAGTTCTTGCTCAATTCATTCAAATGTTTCGAAAATCGCCGGAATCAGTTTTAGCGTCTCACAAAGCCAAGCGTAACTCAAACACTAATGAATATTTTGACGCCAAATTTCACACAGATGTCAAGGACAGTGCCAACAACCTAAAAAAGAAAAAAAATTTTTAATTCCATATGCCCGGGAATTTTAAATTAAAAACTGGTCTTACTTTTTGGATATAGTAGTATGCCATATATAATGTTTATAACCATTGTTTATTTCTTCTGTTTGCTATGCTACACATTTCGTTCATGTTTATTCTTATTATACCATGACATATTTTTCTTTTCTGTATTATAATTCATTGCGCACCTGCAATTCTGTGCCAGCTGACGGCCAATTCGCTCATATTCTCATAGCGCTCTGGCCTTTGGTACCACAAATTTCAGATTCGAATTCTGGCGGTGGCAAGGATGTTTGTAAGGGGTTTGGAATCCGCGTTAAACTGTAGGTCCCGGTCTAATTAATCGAAAGTGTGCAAAATATGAAAGAGCGGAAAACCAAACTGGTAATTGAAAGTTTTTTTTTTTTTTTTTTTTTTTTTTTTTTAATTTTATCGTTTTTCCACTCTCACGATTTTATCTGGTAGGTTTGGTTTGGTTCGTCGCTCTACTATCATCTTGTACACACTTTGGGCTAACTAGACCGGGACCTACAGTTTAACGTATTTTAACTGATAGAGGGCTGGGGTTGAAGTATGTAGTAAAATTAAGTCAAAAATGAAAATTATTACAGAATAAAATTATAGGTAGTAAATAAAATTGCTATACAGATATGGAGGCACCGCACCAATTACGTCTAAATATGAATCATAATTGACCATCTATAATGGAATAAAATCCTACAGAAACATAAGAATTGCATTATGAAGCCATCATATGATAACTTAATTTAAAAATAAAATACAGGTAAAGGGAAAAGTGACCATACATTTTCGACATCATTATTTTGTTTTTCCTACATGTTTAAATAGCCTATTTCACAGAGCTAGATGTTTTAATGTCTTTATTTATTCAACATTTACCATTTAATTTATTAATAAACAGATATATATAGTTAAAATACGTTTCTGTAAACTTAACAGTAAAAATATTTTTGTAGTCTCATTTTTCGGTTTGGTTTGTCACTCTACGGTCATTTTGTGCACACTTTAGGCTAATTAGACCGAGACCTACAGTTTAACGTAGATTCCGAGCCATTGACAGGATTCGAACCTGGAGCCTGTGGTACCAAAGGCCAGAGCGCTAGCCTACTGACCATCAGGCCAGAGCGCTAGCCTACTGACCATCAGGCCACTCTCATTTTTATGAGATATCTGTTTCATAACCGTATCCACATTATAACCTAACCTGATCATAACTTACTGTAAATAAAAACTTTCCTTTCGTCATTTATAACAAACAATTAGTAGTTATGTGTCTATGGGAAATATGTCTATGGTAGGGGCAGGATGGCCGAGTGACTACCGCTTTTTGGCGCTTTAAACAGTAAGCCCCGGTCTCATGTGATCGTAGTGCCTTGTGGGGGTAGTGTTACTCGCGCCGGTAGCATATCTTCAAGCTGCAAGTGTCCCCTGGGTAGTGCTAAATGAGTAACAGCGATACATCCCTTGCTTATGAAAAAAAAAGATTAACTGTCTCTGTATTGCCAGCTGCATTAGAACAACTTAATAATGCATCTTATAAAAAAATCACATGCATTTTAAGCCCTTGCTTATGGCATAAAGATAACTGTCTAATACTGTCAGCTGTACTAGAAAAAAAGTATGTCTATGAGCAGTATGTCTGTGGGAAATATTTTGTTTTGTATTTTATTATTTTATTTTACTATTTGTTTATTTCGTAAAACTCAATCTATTAAAAAATATTAATATCTTAGTATCGTTTAATGTTTATTCATAAAAAGGTTAAAATCCCAGTTAGAGTAAAACAACCCATTTTGCGAAGTGACAATTATAATTCTCTATTATAAAATCTATAGAAAAACTATCTTGAGTCTCAACAGTTCAAATAAATTTAATACAATCTATTATCTTGGCTTTAAACATATTATCAAAAATATTCTTTACAAAAAAAAAACCCTCTTAAAAGATTCCAAATAAATCTTAAAAATTAATAACAACTTAGAACAAATTAAGGAATTCAAACGTCAATACTTCGTCATTTTGCAGCCACGAGACATGACATTAGGCGAGGGGAAAATGCGAAGTTTGTAGGGAGAAAGGGACAATATCGATGGCGAAGAAACATTCATTAATTATAGCTTAGGGTGCAGTTTTCCCCCTTAAAAAGTGAAAAGTCCCCAGTTCAGATTTTTAGAAACTGTAAATAATTTTCCCAGACATGCCAGATGGTTAGTTTTGATGGCATCAAGAAAGTTTTGAAAAATGATGGAGTAACTTTTAAATAGAATATTAAGTGAAATTTTTATAGTTAAGACTTTTTATTTTTACTTGCATGATATTTAACTTCTTGATGATGTTTTTAAATGGAGGGAATTTTTTTTTTCTTTTTTCCGAATACATTTTATATCGATGACCATTTAAGGAATTAGAAAAATAAATATTCATTTAAATATAATCTAAATATCCATACGAAAAGTTTTATATTTCCAACAAAAATACTATTTTTAACGACTATGAGCTCATAATGCTCGTGAACACTGAGTTTTAATAGTAATAAATAAAAATATTTTGTACATTCATGATATAGGGGGTTCTATAAAAGTTTAATAAATGGAGCCAGTTCGTGTTTAACAGTTATTTTTTCAATTGTTAATAAGATTTTGAATGTTCCTTTTTTTAATATGTTTTTGTATATGCAAGTAATTGTTACGATCTTTGTAAAATAATGTTATGAAGTAAAATAAAATAGTATCAAGTATAGTTTAGTTTAGTTATCCAAATAGTATAGTATTATTTAGTTCAAAGAGTTTAGTATTATATATCAAATATTGTTTGCTGAAAAACTATTCCAATCTTATGTCACCTATTATACCACTTACCGGTTTGGTTAGATTTGTCGTTTTATGGTCATTTTTTTACACACTTTAAGCTTATTAAACTGAGACCTACAGTTTAACGTGGATTCCGAACCACTACTACTAAACCACACCACATCACTGTGCCCAGATCCGAGTTGCCCCTTTACAATTTGGGAATGCTGTGGGTGAGAAGTCTAATTGGACTCCGAGACGCTCTACGGTCCTATGAGACCGGAAGCTACGTTCTTAAAGTGGATTCCGAACCACTATAAACATCCATGGCACCGCCGTGATTCGAACCCTAAGCCTTTGTTAGGGAGCGCCAGAGCGCCAGCCACTCGGCTATCAGGCCCACTGATTCCGATCGACTAACATCCATGTCATCGCCAGGAATCGAGCCTGAAGTCTGTGGTACCAATGGCCAGAAGGCTAGCAAATTGGCCATCCGGCAGCCGCCTACCGGGGTTGAGATTTGCAAATATTAGATATGCATTGTTTTATGCATTAGATATGCATTTTGCTTTGTAAAACTATTCCCATCTCATGTCACTTATTATACCACCCATCGGAATTATGGATACTTACAAAGATTAGATAGGAGGAGGAGAGAGAGATGAATATAATATAATTTCCGAATATAAACTAGTAGTGCGTTTTTTTTTTCAAAAAATTCACTAACAATTCAAAACTCGTATAAATGCCGAAATGAAAAAAAAAATTCCTAACGTCCAAATATATCGCCATAAGGGCGAAAATGTTGCCAAGTATGTAAAAGGAGTGAATTGTTTTACAATCAAATCACTAACAAAAATATCCAAGATCTACAAAATATCTTTCACCAATACTTCCCAGACCTCTAAGCTTGGCTCACAAGATAGAAAATCAAAATTAATGTTGACAAAACCGAGGCTGTACTTTTCACGAGGAAAAAGATTCTTCCTCCTAACATCTACCTCTTTAATCGGCGAATTAACTGGTCTGCTAACGCTAAATATCTGGGAATTTTATTAATATCCTTTTATTAATAGAAATCCCCCTCTCAATTGATAATAAATTACTAATCTACATGTACTCTATGCTTCCCATCATAACTTATGCGAGTCCGGTTTGGGGCTCTGCTGCAAGGTACCACATTAATTATATTAAAATTCTAGAAAATAAACTTTTGCGCAGGATCACTAATTCTCCTTGGTACTTTAGAAATGATGACATTCGTCATAGTCTTGCCCTCCCTTCTATTCAAAATTTTATGCTCAAGCTTGCGGAAAATTTTTATGCAAATCTTGACCACATCCCGAACAAGAAAAATCGTAATCTTCACAGATACGATTTCTCTTTGCCGGAGAATGCTAAACGCCCAAGGACGGTCTTACATAACTTGCAACAATCCTAGACGAACTGGCTCAGTCGTCAGGAGCACCCTGACCTGTTCCTCTAGTCATCATTTCTAGCAGCTGTAACTCCATTCTGTGGTGTACTCTTAATTGATTTTTGCTTTTTATTTTTACTTTATTTTAATAGCTCTTATTATATTATTAAAAATATATACATTTATATATATTTTTCCCGTTGCTCTTTTAAACTTACTTTGAACTGGGACAGACCTTGGTCGCTTGCTGTTTTGACTTTTATTCCATGAACTTTACCTACCATGCTTCCTACTTTGCTGACAGGAGTAAGGCCCCTGCCGGGCCAAGGAATTCCGAAAATTACAAACTGACTGAATCAAATCACTGTAAAATGAAACGCCATGCATTAACAACGATAGTAATGATTCTGTTAACCCTATCTGAAGCTACCACATTGTTTCAAATCCCTTTTTATCTTACATACGATTTGTGGTGCGTTTTGGTATATTTCGTACATTTTTTGGTAAATTAGCTGGCTGCACATTTCGACAACGTCAGACTTTTCATTTTGGCGTCGACGCAACAAAATGTATTACAAATAATTTCAAAAATAAAACAACTCATTTTCATTAAATAAGCTATTCATTTCATTGAAAATAATTTTTTTTCCACAAATTTAAATAATATACATTAAATAATTAGAAACGTTTTATATTAAGCGATATTTATCGATTGGCTTGCGCACGACTTACGCAAAAGTAAAAATGCTTTTCGCGAGATTGGCGGACCAAGCTCCCAAAATTTAACTATAGAAAAAGATGCAAAAAATTTCAGCTAATATATGGAAATATACGATATTTTCTACTATAGCGACCTTGGCGATTTGGTACTCTGCTGGCGCAATTCGTGCGTGCGATGCGTCGCCAAATGTTATAAATAGACATAGAAAGGTACTGTAAAACAGTTAGAGAGCATATATATATATATCTGTTATTTCATTAAGTAAAAGCTGATTGTTTGATTGATATTGTTAATTTTATAGAGTATTTCTAAAATATATGGCAAAAATAATAAATACATGTACAGGTAGATATGACATAAGCAGATTTTGTATTGAAATGTACGTGCAGAAAAAACGACTTGAGGTGGCCTTGAGCGTTGTATAGATTGTAGCAGAAAACAGTATGATAGTATAAATCAGGGGTCTCCAAACTTTCCAGCCTTAGGGCATACTGTTTAATCCAGTAAGTACCAAGGGCCAAAAGCGTTTTAATTTTTCTGCAATTATCTATAATTTCTAGACTAGTCGCCGAGTACGCGCTCTGAGCGAGCATACTCTTGCTAATTTAGCTGGTTCAATTACTAGAATTACTATTGTGTGTATCGATACGACCGTGACACTTGACGACATCTATTGGTTAAAAGCTGAAATAGGTAGGTATAACTACCGATGGTAACCGCGGGATGTTCACTAGTTTATAGTGTTAGTGGGATTCATTTCAATTATTTGTTAGTTGTTATGCTTAAGTAAAAATTTTCTGCGTATTATGCTTGTCATTAAGCTGTACCTAGCAAGTCAATAAAACCGAGTTATTGTAATTCTGTGTTTTTTTATCCAACTTATTGCAGCAACAATAAGCTATTCGCTGTCGCGGGCCGGATCGATGACACTGGCGGGCCGCATTTGGCCCGCATGCCGTAGTTTGGAGACCCCTGGTATAAACCGTTCCCGGGCGGGCGGATTTTGAATAGCATGCATCGCTATACGAATTCGAAGATCACCGACATGCATTTTAGACATTGAGTTGTGAATGTAAATGAAACATCTGTTCAAAGAGTGTACAGTAAACGATTTCCCAGGAAACAACTGCTGAATCGAGCGTATTCGAGAGTATTCAGGGGTACTTGAGCAAAAGTGAGGCTCATATAAAGAGTATAAGTCTCATAATATCATCATTTGCTCACATTTTTTTTACATGTTAGTATGTACTAACTAGTGTCATTTCCCCACAAATATTCCACAACCAAATCCAAGTAATTCGTAAATGCCTTTATATTTTGGTCAGATATTTTAAGGATTCATTGCATAGCCAAATCATAGAGGCGAAAAGCAACATACAAAAGAAATGTAAACACTTAAAAATGATTGTTACAATATACGCAAATTTGTATTAAAAATAGATTTTAAAAATTTATGAATTTAAAATTTTGGATTGACATTTTAACCTTTTTATGTGACAAACTTACGCTTCAATAGCTGTTTTGGTATTTAAAATATTTCTGCTCATAAATTTGAAATACCTTTTGATTTTTTTTCCTAATTAAATTTATTATGTACAATGAAATAGATTGCATTTTCTAATATAATTTAGGAAACTTAATCTTATATATATATATATATATATATATAAGATGCAGTTTGATATAAAAGTCTCATTTTTCAAAGATTCATATATAAAAGATTCAAAAATTTGGTATAAAAAATTAAATTAAATTTGATTTGAAAAAAAAATATTTTTTAAGTGATGTAGAGTTAAAATTATAATTCACGCTAATTCAATTTAATTTTTCATACCAAATTTTTTCATTTGGCTCATTATTTTTTATCCGAAAAAATTTTCTTAGCCGTTATATTTTAATTAAGTAAAAATCTAATTTGATAAAATAAAATTAAACATTTTTTTAGAAATAAAATTGTACTGCTCAATAGTTTATTTAAAGATTGTCTGCTTTTTTTGAATATCACATTCATAAACAAGTAATATAAAAAACAAGTAATATATATAAAAAAAAAAAAAAAATTAAGTCAATTCCTACTTTTTTTCACTATACTGCAGAAAAGTCCTTTATAACTAAAGTTGGAATTTTCCTCTTATATCTGGCGCCATCTATTGGTAGATGCATGTAACTTAAATCTAAAAAAAAACTAAAATGCATGAATTAAATTTAATTACTGAATTAATATTTGAAAAAACTGTATTCACATCCAGTGTCATCCACTACAAGCTCAAAAAAATGTATTTGCCCTTGAGTGGATGAATAAAAAGTATTCTATGAGCGATTGAAAATGTGAACAAGATATATATAGGGAGAGTGTGAGCTGATAGAAGGAATTGAAATATTAAGTCAATTCCTACTTAGATCAACAAAGAAAAACTTTATTTTAGTTACTTTTTATGAAATAATTTTTCTCCCATATAAAACTGCAATTAATTAATTAAATTTAAATAATGAATTAATATTCGAAAAACACCGTATTAACATCAAGTGTCACCCACTACTTAAAAAAAAAGTATTTGCCCTTGAGTGGATGAATAAAAAGTATTTTATGAACGATTGAAAATTTGAACAAGATATATATAGATAGAGTGTGAACTAATAGTAGAATTGAAAAAAAAAAAATAATAATAAGTGTAAATGATTTAGATTTCAAAATAAATCGATTTGTGGGGTTATAACTTAAAAACTAAAACACTAGAAGGTCTTTTTTTCCTGACGATCTGACGATTTTTAATTTTTTAATTTAGTTCTTTTCCGAATCTCGCAATGAAATGAAGGTTGAATGAAAAAAAAGAAAAAAGAAAAGCAATCTCGAATTACAGCAAATAAATTAAGCATGTTGCATGTATCTAATAATAGATGGCGCCAGATAAACTTAAAAAAATGAATGGAAATTATTTATAAAGGATTTTCTGCAATAGAGTGAAAAAAAAGTAGGAAATGATTTTGAATTTTTTTTTATGTTACTTGTTTTATATAAAATTGAAATATTACAAATGTATAATTACATTAAGGATTTCACATTTAAATCCCATTCTTAAATTCGTCTGAAAAAGATACCTTAAATTATACACGAACTAAATTTTATATGAAATGTCAAATCTCAAATGAAATACAATTTAAATTACTTTAAATTAAGTCTATCAAATGTATTTCAGAAAAAAGTGAAGGGCAATAAACTTCCCAGGCAAGACTATTAAACTTCGTTCACGATACAAGAAGTTGTAGAACTTAACGTTGACCCACTGAAGTGATTTCCGTATTACAAGAAAATAAACCAACTATATGAATCAATTGGTTCAACATGTAGAAACACAAATGACCTCTCACTGAAAAGCAATTCTTATTTTGCCCCCGCTCTCCCTTTAATATTATAACAAATTTATAATAAAAAAAAGCATTTATATTTTTCAAAGTCGTTATTATTTCAACATTTTTCAAAGTCGTCAATACTTCAATATTTATCAAAGTCGTCAACACTTCAATATTTATTAAAGTCATCAGCACTTCACTATTAATCAAAGTCTTCAATATTTCTCTATTTATCATAGTCGTCAATATTTCACCATTTATCAAAGTGCTCAACACTTCAATATTTATCACAGTCGTCAATACTTCAATATTTATCACAGTGCATTCAAACTTCCGCTAAATCTTTGAAGCCTTGATTAAATTAAATTGATAAAATATAATATTCCTTTTCTCTTAAATATTCTTAAGAATAATTTCATCTGTGCTCTCAAATTATTATGTCTGAATGAAAATGTTTTTAAATAAAATAATTAAAAATTTTATAACACTCAAATAACACAATTTTTTTCCAAGGAGTATACACTCAAGAGCCATAACATCATGACCACCTGTCAATAACGAGTTGGCCCACCTTTGGCGCGCAACACAGCTTCAACCCGCCTTGGCATGGATGCCACAAGTCCTTGGTAGATGGCCGGAGACAGATTGTACCAGATGTTTAAGCAACGGTCACGCAAATCCGAGATATTGCGAATTGGTGGTCTTTGAACTCTGAGCTGCCGTCCCAGGACATCCCAGAACATTAACTGGAATTCAGCATCATGTTCCTGGAACCACTCCAACACAATTTCAGCCTTGTGACAAGAGGCGTTGTCCTGTTGGAACATTCCATTTCCAGCTGGAAAATCAGAGGCCATGTAAGGGTGCAATGATGTTCAGATACCCTGTAGCATTCAATGGTCTGCTCTACCACAACCACGGGTCCCAGAGACGCCCAAGAGAACGTCCCCCATAGCATAATACCGCCACCACCGGCCTGTGTATGACCTACTGCACATTGAGGGAGCAACTGTTCGCCTGGAAGACGGCGTAACCTGACACGGCCATCGGCGTGAGGAATGACAAACCGTGATTCATCTGACCAGGCAACTCTCTCCCACTGATCCATGGACCAGTCACGATGTTCCCGGGCCCAGCGCAGGCGCAGTTGGCGATGACGCTTGGTCAGCAAAGGCACACGAGTGGGACGTTTGCTGCGTAGCCCCATATCCAACAGTATCCGCTGAACAGTGTGCTCCGATACTATTCTACTTGGCCCTGCATTGTATTGGGCTGTCAGCTGAGCCACTGTCTGGCTCCGGTTTTGCTTCACCATGCGAGACAGACTCCGACGACCTTTTTCTTTGATAGCGTGTGGACGTCCAACACCATGTCGTCTACTGCTGGTTTCACCGTCATTCATCCACTTTGCATAAGTACTAACAACTGTAGAACGCGAACAACCCACGAGTCGTGCAGTTTCGGAAATACTTGTTCCGAGCCTTCGAGCCATTACAATCTGCCCTCTATCAAAGTCGCTTAGATCCGTAGCCTTTCCCATCACACACAGAAGTAAGTGAAAGAATGATTCTTCAGACTCTCCAGCAGCAGTTAAATAC
Organism: Caerostris darwini; assembly: GCA_021605075.1. Classification (NCBI taxonomy): domain Eukaryota; kingdom Metazoa; phylum Arthropoda; class Arachnida; order Araneae; family Araneidae; genus Caerostris; species Caerostris darwini. The sequence continues at coordinate 657 of BPLQ01011344.1, read as the reverse complement.
CACTTCCACTTGATCACGTGCCTTCCACGTCATCCAGGCGAGTTCATTGCAAAATGTAGGGTTGGTCATAATGTTTTGGCTCTTGAGTGTATTTCTCAATAACATTTCGAATTCGGTTGGGCTCAGTGAAAAAGTGAAATTTTAGAAACATTCCTGACGTTTATGTAAATAATCTAAGGATAAAGGTAAAAAAACACAAAAGCAAAAATAATAATCGCTTTCTGTCTCGCTTAAAAGTCAATGAAGAAGAAGTCATAATATTTATTTTATAAGCTCCCATGCAGTTGCTATTTTAATATTCAAATTCTGGGTGAATATTTCTTCAATACTTAGTATTACAGACCCATATTTACTGATGATGTCTTTTCCATCACTACCTTTGAAGTATGGGAATTTAAGAGAACAACTCAAGATATTAATTTTGTTTGTCGTAACTTAATTTGAACCTCAAACATGATCACCTCGAATTCCGCAAAGTATTCCAGGAGGCTTAAAATGCTCCATTTAAAACCAAAAACTTTCGGATAAACAAGTAATATAAAATAAAATTTCTTAAAGTCAATTCCTACTTTTTTTCACTCTATTGCAGAAAGTAATTTATAAATAATTTTCATTCATTTTTTTTAAGTTTATTTGGCGACATCTATTGCTAGATAA
>BPLQ01011343.1:0-14474 GCA_021605075.1 Caerostris darwini | reverse complement strand
TCTCCCTCTTATCTCGTCGATTGTAAGGGGATAAGCAATAACAACATATACACTGAAGTGACAAAAGTCATGGGATACCTCTTAATATCGTGTCGGCCCTCCTTTCGCCCGGCGAAGTGCAGCAACTCGACGTGGAATGGACTCAACAAGTCGTTGGAAGTCTTCTGCAGGAATATTGAGCCATGCTGTCTCGATAGACGTCCATAATTGTGAAAACGTTGATGGTGCAGGATTTTGGGTACGAACAAACCTCTCGATGATGTCAAATAAATGCTCGATGGGATTCATGTCGGGTGATCTAGGTGGCCAGATCATTCGTTGGAATTGTCCAAAATGTTCTTCAAACCAATCGCGAACAGTTGTGGCCCGGTGACATGGCGCATTGTCATCCATAAAAATCCCATCGTTGTTTGGGTACATGAAGTCCATGAATGGCTGCAAATGATCTCCAAGTAGCTGAACATAAGCATTTCCAGTCAATGTTCGGTCCAGTCGCACCAGAGGACCAAGTCCATGCCATGAAAAAACAGCCCACACCATTACAGAGCCACCACCAGCTTGAACAGTGCCTTGCTGACAGTTTGGGTCCATGGCTTTGTGGGGTCTGCGCCACACTCGAACCCTACCATCAGCTCTTACCAACTGAAATCGTGACTCATCGGACCAGGCCACGGTTTTCCATTCATTTAGGGACCAACCGATATGCTCACGTGCCCACGAGAGTCGCTGCAAGCGATGTCGTTTTGTCAGTAAAGGCACTCGAGTCGGTCTTCTGCTGGAATAGCCCAAGAAAGCCAAATTTCTCCGCACAGTTCTAACAGACAAGTCCCTTGTACGTCCCATATTGATTTCTGCGGTTATTTGACGCAGTGTTGCTTGTCTGTTAGAATTTACGATTCTTTGCAGACTTCGCCGGTCTCGGTCGTTAAGTGCAGGCGGTCGACCACTGCGCTGTCCATGGTGGGATGTTATGGCTGAAATTTCATACTCTCGGCACACTCTTGACACAGTGGATCTGGGAATGTTGAATTCCCTAACGATTTCCGAAATGGCATGACCCATGCGTCTAGCTCCAACTAACATTCCGCATTCAAAGTCTGTTAATTCCCGTCGTGCGGTCATCATCACGTCAAAACCTCTTTACATGAATAACTTGAACAGAAATGAAAGCTCTGCGAAAGCACTGCGCATTTATACCTGTTCTACGCGATGCTACTGCGATCTGAAAATTTGCGTATTGCTATCCCATGACTTTTGTCACTTCAGTGTATATATATATATATATATATATGTCTGGAAGAATTTATTTACATAAGAATTTAAAAAAAGACTGTTCGTTTTCCATTATCTTTAATACAGACTATCCCCATTTACGTATTTCCAAAAATATTAAAGAACTTAACATTAATATAAAATTTAACATCATATTCTTTCACAATAGGCTGTAGCATTTTTCCCGCGGGAAGAGTTGTGGCATTTCGTTCCCAGGAGAGAGGAAGGTATATTCTTCTACAAGTGCATAATATAAACCTATCACGCACATTCGACTGCAGATAAGCAATGTTGTGAATAGTTATATTACATGCAATTAGGGTTTTGTACTCATGAGAACAGCCTGTCACTCAAATCTGATAGCAGATATTCAGTGTCATGGATAATGAGACCTCATAAAATTAGCGATTGTCTGGGCCTGTACAACCTTCACAAGTCGAAACAATTACAGTTTGGAATATGGACTACCCCAGGAATTGTTCAATCGTGATGGGTGTTAAACCACAAGCTGAGAAAGTGTCTACTCTAATGAGAAGTGAGGGGAGCTGACTCCACCCTCTTAAGGGATTTTCTTAAAGGGAGGTTTTTAGAGAAGAAACAGAGTGTGCTACGACGAGTCGACAAGAAGTGTTGATTTTGTCTTTTTTTGTAAGTTACTGAAAAGGCCGAAATTTCCGCCTATTTACAAGATGGAGATATTTTACAAGATAGATTTAGAGATTCCGCCCGTTTTGATATCAAAAATATCAATTATAAAGATATCTTATGAATTCAAGACAAATTATGCTAATAAATAAGATTATGAATAAATAATAAATAGATTAACGATAGTGACCTATATAAATTTGTTTTTATATTTCCCTTAGGACTTTTCAGTGAACTACTGGATCAACGCTGGCGCTGCAAGAGAGAAATTAATTGTAGGATTGGCTACGTACGGCCATTCCTACACTCTGAGAGATGCACGGCAGACTGGGGTACACGCACCTTCAGTTGGACCGGGTACACCTGGACCTTATGTAAAAGAGCCTGGAGTGTTGGGATTCAATGAAGTAAGTTGACTTGATACTACCGAGTTCTAATAATGATCCTAATCCAATTCCAATAATAATCCAAATCTGATTCTAATAATAATCCGATTACTATTCTAATAAAGATACGAATTCGATTCTAATAATAAACCGAATACGATTCTAATAATAATCCGAATGCGTTTCTAATAGTGATCGGAATCCGATTCTATTAATGATCTGTATCCGGTTCTGATAATGATCCAAATCCAATTCTAATAATAATTCGAATCCGATTCTAATAACTATCCAAATCTTATTCTAATAATAATCCAAACATGATTCAAATAATAATTCGATTCCGATTCTAGCAATGACTCGAATTCGATTCTAATAATGAACCGAATACGATTCTAATAATAATCCGAATGCGTTTCTAATAGTGATCCGAATCCGATTCTATGAATGATCTGTATCCGGTTCTGGTAATGATCCGAATCCAATTCTAATAATGATCAGAATCCGATTCTAATAATGATCCGAATTCGAGTTAATGAGAACCATTATCAATTTGGATTACTGAAAATTCGTAAAAAGCGGACTTAAAAAAACGAGTACATTAAAAAGTGATCTAAAATTCATATTTTTCTCTGAAAAAATAAAAGTGAAATTGAAATAGTCCATTGTAAATAATTTGCGTTTTGTAGTAGCTTTTTGATTTTGTAAAAATAATACAGTAGAACCTCTTTAAGTCGAACCTCGATAAGTCGAAAACCTCCGTAATTCGAAAAAAATTTTGTTCCCTTCCCTTCGAGCCCCCAAACCTCCATGACTCGAATTTTCAACCCTCTATATGTCGAAATAATGAGTCAATACCCACAAGCCATTTTGGTATCTATTTTCCCTCCGTAACTCGAAAAAAAAAAAAAAATGGACCTCTGTAGCTCGAACATTAGCGATGCTTGGTTTTACAACCTTTACAACTCGATCATTTGAAACTATAGCCCGAAGAATAATAAGTTACCGACTTTAAGGATTTGTCGACAATGCACGTCATTGTTTCTTAGAAAACAATGTATGAGTATACAGTAAATAGAATAACCAATTCTATGAAATATTCTAACTCAGAATAAGTTAGAGAGTATCTAGACCTCTACAAGTCGAATATTTCCTTACAAAATCCGCGTAAGTCGAAATCCTCCATAAGTGCAAAACTCTACAACTCGAATTATTTGGCGTCTCCCTTGAAGTTCGACTTACAGAGGTTCTACTGTAGTAGTATTTTTAAGCTTGTTTCTATCTAGCATATTGAAATGTTTCCAAATAAGGAGAAAATTCGTACACTCCAGAGCCAAAACATTATGACCACCCCTACATTTTGCAATGAACTCGACTGGATGACGTGGAAGGCACGTGATCAGGTGGAAGTGGTACTTAACTGGTATTAAGTGGTGGTATTAATCCATGCCAAGGCGGGTTGAAGCTGTGTTGAGCGCCAAAGGCGGACCAACTCGTTATTGACAGGTGGTCATAATGTTTTGGCTTTTGAGTTTTTAGCTCGTTTCATTATTTTAGTATCATATCATTATTCTTCGTCAGTAGTGTCTTCGTCATTCGTCTGAAGTGTTTCATATCATCTTCTTCATCTATTCATGTCTTCGTCATTCTAGGTTTGCATGAAACTGGTGCACGACGGCTGGGTCGAAGTGTGGGACGGCAGCGCTAAAGTTCCTTACGCGTACAAGGGAAATCAGTGGGTCAGCTACGACAACCAGAGAAGCATTGGCGCCAAGGTAAGAAAACTCAGGTTTTTCCCCACATTATACGCAAATGTGGGGCAGTTTTCTCCTATAGTCTCGTCCACATTTCCAACATTCTACCGTCTGTTTCCAGGCGTTGCAGTTTGAACTAAAAAAAAGTCTTATTGTATCCCCTTACAACACACCATCCAATCATCTTTCGAAAGATCATAAATGTTTGGCCTTAAAATTGTAATTTAAAATTTTCCGTAATTTTTTTTAACCGCGTGAGCTGTGTCTGTGAGCTGTCTGTGTCTGCGTGAGCTGTGCTTTTTGAGCTGTGTCCAAAAAGTAAGATCAATTTTCAATTTAAAATTCACGGGGCTTATGGAATTTCAAAATTTTTTTTTCTTTTTTAGGTTGCTGGCACTGTCCTTGACATCTGGTGAAATCTGACGTCGAAATAGTCATTAGTGTTTGAGTTATACTTGGTTTTGTGAGACGCTAAAAGTGATTTCGGCGATTTTTGAAATGTCTGAATTCATTGAACAAAGAACTTGCGTTCAATTCTGTTTGCGGAAACGCAGAATGCACCATCAAACTCAACCGAAGAAATTCACGTTCAAAAAATTAAAGATTGGTTGCTTTCAAACCGTAAATTTACAATTACAGACCTTACTGATGATGTTGGAATTTCAAAAGGATCGGTTAAATCAATTTCAAGCCTCAAACGCGTCCAATCTCGATGGGTACCGAAAACACTGAATGCGCCAGTTTACACTGCATTGATTCTTCGTGACTTTTTTGCGGAAAATGAAACCCATATCGTTCCACAACCGCTGTATTCACACCGTGCGACTTCTGTCTATTCCGTAAACTCAAGAGAAAACTCCGGGGATACCGTTTTGAGTCGATTGAAGAGATTCAATCGACGTGAATAACCGCGCGCTTTGAAGGCCCTCCCTGCCGATGACTGTTTAGCATGCACTGAGGATTGGGAAAAAAAAGTTGGCATAAATGCATTGTGCCCGCAGGGAATGAAAGGACTCGGATGAAATAAATAAATAAAGAGTTTTTGAAAAAAAATAATTGATCTTACTTTTGAGGCACAGTAGTACATCATAGATTTTACGACCTTGAAAATAAAATATTTTGGCCGACTGCAATTCCTTTTTCTACTGAAAGGGAGGGTCATTGTACTGATCTCAAAAGCTCTTTTCAGCAATATCATGGTTATTGCTTAATTTTTGGTCTCCGATAAAGTTGCTTATTCATGAATGAATATGTTATTCGTTGAAAGCTGGAATATACCCAAATAAATGAATTGTTTTAATTGAATTGAATATTTTTCCAGGTGGACTATCTGTTGAGCAAAGGTCTGGGAGGTGCCATGGTTTGGTCACTGGATATGGACGATTTCCGCGGTGCGTGTTATGGCAAGAGATTCTACTTAGTGAGCACAGCGGCAAACAAATTGTTATGAAAATCCTTTGTGAGAATTTTCTGGACTTAATGTTGAATAAATTTGAGTGTTAAAATTTCATGTTCTGTTTCTTTTTGTAAATTACAGCGAGTGTCTTGGGAGATACGTTTCAAAAAGTTCCCGTGCTTAACAAAACAGCGTTAAACGAGATCATCCTAACACACAAGGCATGTTTTTCAAGTAAGGGTCGTTTTGAAAGGCGTCTGCTGCAGGGTTCCACACATGCGCACTAAGTATCTTCATCTATCGGCTATCCACAGACGACATGCCTCAGTTCCACTCCATTCCCAATATGAATAATTCTGTTTTGAATGATCTCGGCAACTGCGATGAAGACATTTCTGATTTCAAAAATCGCAAAAGACCTCGCGCTGTTCTGAATAGTATTCATAAACGTTCCGATATCCTCCTTTCCGAAAGACCACGCAGTTTCTCAATTGTTTTTGTTTCTATTGTTTATTCAATTCCTTCTATTAGCTCACACTCTACCTATATATATCTTGTTCAAATATTCAATCGTTCATAAAATACTTTTGATTCGTCCACTCGAGTTCAAATGCATTTTTTTTTAACTTGCAGTGGATGACACTGGATGTTAATGCAGTTTTTTCAGATATTAATGCATTCATTAAATTTAATTAATTTTAATGTTTTTTAGATTTAAGTTGCACATATCTACCCATAGAGGGCGCCAGATAAATTTAAAAAAATGAACGAAAATTATTTCTAAAAGACTTTTTGCAATATAATGAATGTGCTTTTAAAAGTTTTTTTTATATTACTTGTTTTTTATTACCTTTTATTCCGTGCTTAAAAATTCTGATAATAATATTAGGTTGGGGAAAAAGAAATCCATTATTTTTTCGATAGATGGCTGTAGTGATCGATATCACGTAAAGTATCAATTAAACAATTTCAGATTTATGCTCGTTAGAAAGGTGGCACTTCGTACTAAAATAATTCTTTTTCTGTTTTTTGTTTGGTCCATTCAGTTGGGAGTTACAGGGTGTTAAAAATGGAAGTGAACAAAGAGAAAATTCGGTACATTTTACAGTTTTTCTTTGACAAAGGCGAAAATGCAAGCCAGGCGGCTAAAATTGTGAATGGTGTTTATGGTTCCGATACTGTAACAGCCAATTATGTGCAATTTTGGTTTCGTAGATTCCGTTCAGGAATTTTTGATGTTAAAGATGCACCTCGCACAGGTAGGCCGGTCGTCGAAAATGTCGATAAAATCGGAGAAATGATCGAAGTTGACCGGCATGTTAGCAGTCGTAACATCGCCCAGGAGCTAAAAATCGACCATAAAACAGTTTTAAACCATTTACACAAAGCTGGATTCAAAAAGAAGCTCGATGTTTGGGTGCCACACCAATTAACAGAAAAACATGATGGATCGAATTTCCATCTGCGAAGCCTTGGCCAAACGGAATGAGATAGACCCATTTCTTAAACGGATGGTGACTGGAGATGAGAAATGGATCACATACGATAACCCTGTGCGAAAACGATCGTGGTCAAAGAGCGGTGAAGCACCTCAAATGGTGGCCAAACCAGGACTAACGGCCAGGAAGGTTCTGTTATGCATTTGGTGGGACTGGAAGGGGATTATTTATTATGAGTTGCTTCCATATGGCCAAACGCTAAATTCTGATCTCTACTGTCAACAACTGGACCGTTTGAAGATAGCGATTGACCAGAAACGGCCAGAATTGGCCAACAGGAGAGGTGTCGTGTTCCACCAGGACAACGCTAGGCCACACACATCTACAGTGACTCGCCAGAAACTTCGGGAGCTTGGTTGGGAAGTTTTAATGCATCCGCCATACAGTCCGGACTTGGCACCAAGCGATTATCATCTTTTTTTCTTGCATTGCAAAATTTCTTTAATGATAAAAAATTGGCATCTAGGGAGGATTGTGAAAATCGACTACTAGAGTTTTTTGCAAATAGAGACCAGGACTTCTATGAGAGAGGCATTATGAAGTTACCTTTAAAATGGCAACAAATCATACAACAAAACGGTGCATATTTGACCCAAATCGGACAATCCGAAGCATGTTAAATAAGTCCTGAAGTTCATATAAAAATAATGGATTTCTTTTTCCCCAACCTAATATTTAAAAAAAATTATAAAAAATCTATGCATATATAAATTTTAAAAAAAGTTTACAAGTTAAATTTTTAAATAAATTTCTATATATATATATATATATATATATAACATGAATATTCATCATGAATGTTCATCATTTTCATTACAGTGAAAATTACTTTTTAATTGGTATATATTTGAGCAAAAATCTCTCTGTGATAATAAAATTAAACACTAATATCCAAGGTAAAATAATATCGAACAGACATTTATTTATAGTTTCTCCAAAAAATAAATTTTTAATATTAAAAATGTATACAGCAAAATGTTAATTCATAATTTAATGAAAATGAAATGACTTTGTATGAAAATCAGTAAAACAAAACATACTATATTGTAGAGTTCGGGTTCTGAATGGCCGAGTGGCTATCGCTCTGGCGTTCGTTACAGCAGATTTCGGGTTCGAGTCCTGGCGCAGCCATAGATGTTTGTAGGGGTTTGGAATCCACTTTAAACCATAGGTTTCGGTCAAACACGATTGTAGAGCGCTGAGGGGGTAGTGTTACTCCGCGTCCGTAACTTATCTCCAAGCTACACGCATCTCCTGGGTAGTGCAAAGTGAGTAACATCGTTGCAGCGCTTGACCTAAGAAATACAACTGTCTAAGCTGCATTAGAAACAAGTAATATTTAAAATCAATTCCAATTTTTTTTCACTCTATTGCAGAAAGTCCTTTATAAATAATTTTAATTTAATTTTTTTAAGTTTATCTGGTGCCCTCTATGGGTAAATATATGCAAGTTAAATCTAAAAAAACTAAAATTAATGAATTAAATTTAATTACTGAATTAATATTTGAAAAAAAAACTGTATTAACATCCACCACAAGTTCAAAAAAAATTGCATTTGAACTTGAGTGTGTTTCATGAACGACTGAAAATGTGAACAAGATATAGATAGGGAGAGTGTGAGCTAATAGAAGGAATTGAAAAAATATATATAATCTTCTTTTCTACCTAATCAATGGGCTTAAAGCTTAAGAAACTTCTCTCATTCGCAAAGCAGGAGACAGAGGTTGCTATGCAACCAAGGCACTCCGTCAACCTGTAAATCGTAGTCGTAATTGAAAATCCCTTCTCGATTAGCAAATACGCACTGTTATTCAATTCCTTCTATTACATCACACTCTCCCTATATACATCTTGTTGGCTATAACTACTATACTCCGTTGATGGGAAGGGAGAAAAAGGTCTGCTATCTAAACCAGGGGTGGCCAGCCCGAGGCTGGTCTTGAATATTTTTCCGGCCTGTGAGATTGATCACACTTTTACAGAATATATTTATTTTATAATGGCCAAAGGAGTGAAAAGCGATGCATTAAAAAAATACATTATGTGTGCATTCCTATATTCAAAAATGAACTGCCGAAATGATGTGAAAAAATGAATTTTGATTTTAAAGTAATATTCTTGCCAATATAGGACAGATGTTGCCTGTTTTATTTATGAGTTCGCAGAATAATTAAATTATATTCTGCGAACTCATGATGCGCGCGCATCTTGGAACATCTAATATGACAGGTTGTAATATGAATATAAAAATGTCTACAGTGGGTCTAAAACTAATAGGGGGATATATAATTTTATATGTGGCCCACGGAGTTAGGATGCATTTCCAAAGTGGCCCGCAAGATCATTTGGGCTGGCCACCCCTGATATAAACGATTTTCTTAACAACTGTTTCTTTTTTTTTATCTGTAAATAAATGTAAATTTAGTTTTTCTTAGTATTTAGCACTTTTATTTTATTAATAAACTCTCTTGTGTAATATTTTCGCCTTTAAAGTGATTAAAAAAATATAATATCCATTTATATGAGCATACTGTAAAGTTTTACTATGTTTCATAGAAAATGATCGGAGGTAAACAAAATAATTCATTGTATCTATTTATCTTTTGTAAATACGTAGTTAAATAAATGTGTAACTTGAAAAGAAGAATTTCCGGCATTTCTCAGAATTTCCAAAATAGTTTCGTAGCATGTGTACTTCTTTCTAAATAAATGCGGTCAGGGAAAAGAAGTCAACTTTGGTACGAAAAGGAAGAAAGGACCCCAATTTTTTGTTCCTTTAGAATACACACAAATTTGTATTTAACGAAACTTCTTGGCTACAAGATAGCCGCAAGCCTCTATCAGGGAAAAACATCAGATGAGGAGATGAATGCAGTGCATGAGACAACAGCAAAGTAGAAAAAGAAGATTGTCCTTTGTGGTGGCGATTTCTTTCTTGAGCATTGCTGATGATATAGCATGGTGGCAGCCGCAGGCTGCTGTCCTGGAAAAACTTCAGATGAGGAGAAAATATACAGTGCATGAAACAGCAAAGTAGAAAAAGGAAGCTGTTCTTTATGTTGGCGATTCCTTTCTTGTGCTTTGATGATGTTGATGGTTTGGCATGGTGGCAGCCGAGAGCTTCTAACTTGGAAAATTTTTAGAAGAGGAGCAAATACAATGCATGAACAGCAGCAAGGTAGACAAAAGGAAACTTGCCCAAAAAGTAAATAGAACACATAAACAATTCCTTTGGAATAGGCGGGCATCTTCTATTTTATATGTATAGAGCATTTAAATACTACGACGGTGATAGAGATGCCAATACTTGTGCGCTGGAGTGGTTAAGAAATCAGGCGAAGATCTCTTATGAGGATGGAATTCAAAAGATGGTAGTACGATATGATAAAAGTATTAATATAGTAAAGAGGTATATTATGCAAAATCCAGGTTTTCATTCAAGTCTAAATTTATTAGAAAAATTGCGCTTGTTATCATGTGTGAACATGATGTTGTCCTGGTTAGGGGTCCATGACGTTATCCGGAAGTGAGGGCCAAGCAAATAAAACTGCATTACGAATTTTGGTGGAAAATGGTACTTTGGGCCCCTTACCGCTTGAAATGCTTCATGAATAACGTTAGTCTTAAGGAATTTTTTTGGAGAATTTGACTTTTGCTTGAAGTGTTTTGTAGTATGGTTTTGAAACATTTTTCATGTTTTGGCTTGGGAGTTTAAACATTTGTACATCTAAAGGCTATAAGTACTAGCAGTGCGTTGATCCATTCCTTCTTCTTGAAGTTTCACATTTATCACTTTTGGCATTTTCCGGTGCCTATTGAGCTGTATAGTGCTTCTTATTGTATTTGGAATTCTTCATTTATGTCTAGAATTTTCAAACTATGATAATATTGTTTTGGCTATTGAATGTTATAGTGTTTCTTGTAGAATTGGAAATACCTCATTCTTCATTAATGCCGAGAATTTTCAAACTTTGATACATTCTTTTGACTATTGAATGTGACAACGTTTCTTAAAAAATTGGGTATATTTCATTCTTCATTTACGACTACATTTATCTTACTTTTGAATATTCTTTTAGACATTCTTGAACAATTCATTCTTCATGAAGTTCTTGATTTATTCAACATTGCTCTATTCATGTGGCTATTGAATGTGGCCATTCTTGTAGTATTCCAATCCATAGCTTCCTATATCTCGTGCATTATTATGAATTGGTTATATTCCTGAGTTTATTCATCCGTTCTCGAATGTTCACACATGATAAGTTGAAATTTTCCGAGCAGATTTCAGCATTTTTATTTATTTTTATTATCAAAAACATAAGTCGTGTGTCTAAATCAGAATTTTTATAAGAGTTTGTTAATTTGAGAGTGGGGTTAATTTGTTACATTTTAATACAAGTTGTATTGCAGAATAAAGAATTTTATGTTAACGGATAAATGATATATTTTTTTTTTCGAAGAAGGATTAATTTCACTCGTATTTACCAGAAACATGCGATCATTTTGATGCGTTTATCGCACAGAACTGATAACTCGCACCGGCAGATGCTGTCATCCCTGGCCGATAAAAACATCAGATGTTCAAAAGCTCAAGAGACATTTCTTCACTTTTTAGTCCAATGATTACACGTAACAGATAAATAAATAGATATCAAAAGTTGCAAAAAAGGAGAAAAATATCAAAAAATTGTTAGAGTGTTGTGCAGTATATTTAAGTTAGTATAGCAGTATAAGTTAGTTAGTGCAGCTAAGTATATTTAAGTTAAGTGTTGTACAGTACATATTATTAAAACTGTTGTGCAGTATATTTAAGTTCACACGGATTACCATGGTATCAAAAATCTATAACAATCAAATTCTTCATTTATATTTTGTCAGACAAAGTATTGACTAGGGGTGGACAACACAAATGATCTTGCAGGCCACTTTGGAAATGCATCCTAACTCCGCGGGCCGCATATAGAATTATATTTCCCCCTGTTAGATATAGACATTTTTATATTCATATTACTACCTGTTACATTAGATGTTCCAAGATGCGGGCCCATCATGAATTCGCAGAATATAATTTAATTATTCTGCGAACTCATAAATAAAACATGCCGTATCTGTCCTATAATCGCAAGAATACTATTTTGAAATCAAAGTTCATTTTTTCTCATCCTTTCGGCAGTTCATTTTTAAATATAGGGATGCACACATAATGTATTTTTTTAATGCATCGATTTTCACTCCTTTGGCCATTCTAAAATAAACATATTATGTAAAAGTGTGATGTATCTCACGGGCCGGAAAAATATTCAAGGCGGTCCGCGGGTTGGCCACCCCTTGTATTGACTGTAACTTTCTGCCACTCAATTACATGTTATCTATAACTGTATCATTTGTGAATTTTTAACTAAATAGTTTTCACACAGAAAATTCAGAATGTGAATTGAATTTTTTTTTCAAGGAGTTAAAAAATGCACAATTAACCAAAAACATTCCCGTTTGTATTGACATAAATTTTAAATGAGTTTTAAACAAGATTGTCTTTGGTGTTGATATACATCAATTGTTTTCTTCCACGTATACCACAAATAGCCTATTGTCAGGTTATAAAGGAAGTGAGGACTCTTAGGGTACTGCCACACATTTGCATATCACATAGGGGTAAATACGTAAACACTTCCACCAGGCGGCCTGGTTGTCGTTGCGAGACGCTAAGGCACGCTGTCACAATCGCCATTGAATCTCCTCGGTTTCTGAAAGCAGTGATTGCAACGAACGCTACATTGAATTTTAACATGATTCCTCCTGCATGCTAGCTGTCCAATTAATTACTTGGGTTAAATGAAATTGTTTGTTATATTCTCCGATTACTTTTACTTTTTTATGTTTGGATTTTTTATGACGCGAACACCACATCCGAAAGTCAGAGTTGCTCCATGATGTTATCGCCTCTTTTATCCACTTTTCGCACTTCTTCATCCGTTTTGCAACGAGCCCCAAACGAAATTCGTCTACCTTCATTCACTTTCGCACTCCTTCACCTACTTCATTCACTTTGTAATGACAGCATATGAAATTCGCCTACCTTCATTCCCTTTTTGCAAATCTTCATTTGCCAATCTTCATCCACTTTTCGCACTCTTCATCCATTTTGCAACGTGCCGGAGGCGAAATTCATTTACCTACATTCACTTTTCGCACTCCTTCACTTCCTTCATCCACTTTGCAACGACCACATATGAAATTCGCCTACCTTCATTCAGTTTTAGCACTCCTTCACCTCCTTCATTCACTTTGCAACGAGCCCCAAACGAAATTCGTCTACCTTCATTCACTTTTCGCACTCTTTCAGCTCCTTCATCTACTTTGCAACGACCACATATGAAATTCATCTACCTTATTTCACTTTTCGCACTCCTTCAGCTCCTTCATCTACTTTGCAACGACCACATATGAAATTTGGTTACCTTCATTCAGTTTTCGCACTCCTTCACCTAGATCATTCACTCTGTAATGACCCCAGAAGAAATTCGTCTACCTTCATCCACTTTTCGCCCTCCTTCATCCACTTTGCAACGTGCTGGAGACGAAATTCGTCTACCTTCATTCACTTTTCGTACTTCTTCCCCTCTTTTATTCACATAGATCCTTTCTCCACATTTCTGGTGTGTTTTGGGTATTCCAATGTGCTAGCATTTACAACCCAGTAGAATTGACAAACACTTTTCTATATGATTCTGTTTCACCTAAGCTTAATATACCCCTTCCAGAAATTTATAAATCTCATGTTAATATACCCTTTATAGACTTATTTAGGGTACATCAATACAGGATTTTGTTTTATTAGTAGCTGCACAAGACAAAAGATGTCATTATGCATCATAGCTATTGAAGAAATTTCTTTTTTATATTAAGAATTTCGCTAAGTTAATTGCTTCACGATATGTATTGAGTTATTATCAGTACCATGAATCTCTAAGGTGTTTAACTTATATTCTTCGGATTATAGAAACGAATTTGTAATGGATTGATCAGTGTTATCTCATGGAACATATATGGGATGCTTTGGTGAGATGTCATCAGCAGAATTACATCCGCCAGAGAATAAATACTCAACCAATGAAACAGATGCTTGTTGAGGAATGGGTACTTTTATTTCAACAACATTGGATAATTTGGGATTGCAAGCAGCTGTTGCAGTTTAGGGAGGTTAAGTCCATTGCAGAGAGTATTTGTTTGCTGTTCTGTGTCTTAGGTATTTTATACTTCTCAAAACTATCCTTTCGATGAAGCCTTTTTTTCATTTGATTCCATACTATAATCTTTCTAATCTTTTTGCTTTTTAATATGCTTTTTTCATCCTTTAAGTCTGCAATTGTACACTGAACTTCATCTCCTTGTGTGATTTCTTGAGGAATCATGCCCAAAACTTGTATTAGTCCAAAAGAAATTATGTCCAAGCTGTTATTTATGTTTCTAATAATTTCCTAAGTACTATCTCAAAAACTTCAATCATCTGAGTGGAAATTT
>BPLQ01011340.1:39294-91544 GCA_021605075.1 Caerostris darwini | reverse complement strand
CATAATCCTGTTATTATTGACTTTAACTTTCGCGCGCTGCATGACTTACCCAACCCGACTGTCACCACTTGCTGGTCAAAATTTTCTAACATGTTAGATTCTTACTTTACTTACTCCTCTATTCCCATCTCTTCTCCTAAAGAAATTGAAGATGCGGTTAATGATTTAACTTCTAAGATAATTGCTGCTCATCAAGCTGCTTCCAAACCTCTTCCTACTAATAATAAAACTTACTTGCCTCCATTTATTAAGAAACTAATCACTAACAGGAACAATGCACGTAAGCTATGGCAAATATATCGCGACCCGCGTAGCAAGAATGTCTATAATCATCACCAAAATGTTTTAAAACGGGCAATTATTCAATATAAAAACGACTGCTGGGACAAGCGACTAGAAACAGTTAATGTTGAAGATGGTACCATCTGGACTATGTGCAGCCGATTCCGCAGAAAAAGAACTCAGATTCATGCTCTGAATAGTTCCAACGCTACAGTCACCACTGACGTGGATAAGGCTGAAGTACTTGCAACTGCCCTTCAGGAGCAATTTCGAGAGAACCCCTCTACTGATAAAAATATGGACTATGAAGTTGACAATTTTATTGCATCCTTTCTTGCTTTAAATAATAGCCCGACTTTTTCTGCTCCAGCCACAAAAGCATCCACAATAGTCAATGTTATCAAAAATCTAAAAGTCAGCAAAACACCGGGGATTGATTCTATCACGAATAAAATGCTTAAGAACATTCCTTTCAAAATTATTCTTCAAATTTGTAAAATCACTGATGCCATATTCATTTACAATCATTTTCCGCATTGCTGGAAAACTGCACGAATATTACCTATCCTCAAGCCTGGAAAAGATCCAACTGCTCCAAATAGCTATCGCCCTATTTCGTTACTGTCTACGCTAAGTAAAATTGTAGAAAGAATTATTGCTGACATCCTTAATCAGGAATCAACTACTCTCAACATACCAATTGCGTAACAATTTGGATTTACTAAAGATCTCTCCACAACGCATCAGTTGTACAACATTACCGAAACAATTTGCGAGGGGTTCTCCTGGAAACAAGACACTGCGGCAATTTTCTTGGACGTCGCTAAGGCTTTTGACCGTGTTTGGATAAACGGTTTAATTTATAAAATGATAAAATTTGGCTACTCGCCCTTTCTCATTAAAGTCATTAGGCACTACCTAACTGAAAGGAGCTTTGTTGTCTCCGTTAATCGTCTTGACTCTAAGAAGTATAATATTTTTGCAGGTGTACCTCAGGGCTCGATCTTGGGACCATTTCTGTACAACATTTTCACAAATGACATACCACAAGACCACAAAATTAAATTAACACTTTATGCCGACGATACGGCTATTATTACACAGGGAAGGTACATACATATCATACAGAAAAATTTACAAAACTATATAAATACATTAGAACACTGGCTAAATAAATGGAAAATTAAATTAAATGTCGCGAAGACTGAAGCAGTGCTATTTACCAGGAAAAATAACCGTAATCCTCCTAATATCTCTATTTATAACACTAACATTTCCTGGTCTAAACAAGCTAAATATTTAGGCGTAATTTTAGATAGGCAACTAACCTTTAAGGCTCACATTGATTATGTTAGGAATAAATTCAATAACCAGCTAAGAAAATTCTATTCTGTATTAGGCAGACATTCTATACTAACCATTGAACTTAAAAAACTAATCTATCTCGCTTACTTACGTCCAGTTATAGCATATGCGAGTCCAGTTTGGGGCTCTACTTCTCAATGCAATTTTATTCTTATCGAAAGATTAGAAAATAAAGTCATCCGAATGATAGTTAATGCGCCTTGGTATTTTAGGAATAAAGAAATTAAAAAGTCTCTGGATATGCCAAGTTTTCGCGAATATGTTCATAAGTTAGCCACAAATTTCTATAATTCAATTAATAATTCCAATAACCCGGTAATTACTGACATCAACACTGTTAATTATGACATTTCACTTCCTTGCACTCGTAAAAGACCGAGGCATGTTCTAAATCTTGACAAATAGTGGGTTTTTTCCCATTTTCTCACTTTTTTGCGCACTTTTTTGAAATTTTTTCACACTTTTACACAATTTTTGCTGGTTCTGGTTATGTTCTTCTGGGATTCGCGTTTTATTAGGCATTTGTTCTTGTACATGCTGCTGCGTTGGTGCTATTAGGCGCTATGGTATTTCTTGATTGTCTTTTTTATTCTTGTTGTATTTCGCGTGTTTTTTATATTCTCTTGTAACTTAGCTTTTTCTTTATTTTACTCTCTATAATTATTTTTAATGTATAAATGCAATGGTCTTTAACATTTAACTCTGGGCCTTGAGCCGACGTTACCTTTATTTTATGACGCAAGTCGGAGGTTTGGTCGCTTCGCGACCAAGGCACTCCATCAACGTGCACCGATTCACCATTAGAATGAAAACAGAACGTAGTTGGCGTTCGAAGTAGAATAAAGATGCTGTAATTGTGAAAATTGATTATCGTCTTTTATTTTGCCGTCTGGATTTTAAAAACACTACGCAACCTTTACAATACCGCCACAACCTGCAAAAATGGGTAATATAAAACCCGGAAGACACCATTAAAAAAAAAACTATTTTTGAATTTACAAGGATTAGAATCTTTGTATAGCTTAGCTGAATTCAAGTGGAAACGCAGTGGTAAAAACTCATATATACATATGACTGGAAGTATATTGGTAAACTATTTTTGCAATATGTTTACAACTAATGTTGTAAACATATAACTGTTTATGGAACGAAAAGATATTTGAGCATCATCATACATGTTGTATTTGTTTAGAACAGATATGGGAACCAATACATACATCCTAATGCGTAAGTATATATGTTTAATTTCTGAAAAAAAGTTACATATAATATTTAAAATATTTTTTTGTAATAAATGCTTTACTAACCAAATAAGTATTTTAAAACGTTGCTAAATATTTTTTATTTGGAAATTTTAATAAATTTGATATTTTTCCCAATGTTAAAAATGTTTGTATAAAATATAAGAAAACTAATAATAAATTCATGAATTAACATTGGTTAGAGTGCATTTTTCTTCTCCATTGCTTTGAAAGATATTTTTTCTCATATAAACGCTTGTTAACAGAAACGGGTAATCTCTTTGGATGACTCTGGTTTTTGATTTAATGGGCCCAGTTGAACGGAATCTACACATCCATTTGGAAATTTCAATGATTTACCAATTTATAAATGTATATTTTAAATAAATTAATTTTATTTTATCATTTGAAGGTTTGATTTTTTCTCACCATACAATGTTGACTCTATATTTCACTTTAATCACCTTAAGGTACACGAACACCTTTTAAAACGGTTTTCGACCAAAATTTCGATTTTGCAATTTTTACATTTTTGAAAAGCTTGTATTTTAAACTTTCTAAATATCTTTATAGTTTGTTTCTATCTGTTTTAGAACTAGAGTTGTGTTAGTTTAAACTTCCCTTGAAGACGAATTTTTGAACCGGAAGTACGGTTTTCGTAATAGGATAGTTTTAATATGTTTACCTTCATTATTTTCTCAATATTGACCGCAAAACTTATTCTAATATAAATAAAAATCATTAAATAATGTTTTTATCACTTAAAAAGTTAAAATTATTGATATCACTTGATCTGATAAAGAATTTGGCTACAAGTTGTCTGAAAGTTTATTTACATATGCTGTTGTATGGAACATATCTACATAGTATTTAACCTTTTCATTTGTTTTGTGTTTTATTTCATCATAAAATAATATAAAATGTGTTTTTTTCTTCTTCACAAAAAATGTTTTAAGTTGAATTGGAATTGGAATAAAATATATTACATGAAAAATTGTGAAACAAAACATTGAACTTTTCTATGCTTAAAGTTAGTCAACATTTTTAAAAGATATATGTTGTGAACTGTTATTTTAAACACTGTGTGTTGCATTTGATTAAGAATTCTAAAATGAAATGTGATCTACAATTTTGAATATTTTTAATGTTGCTTACTAAATTTTGATGGCTCTAGCCTTGATTTATAAATTGCACGGCAGTGAAATCAATCTTTCTTTGAAAACCCTTTAATTTCCCAGATCAACTTAAAAATATTTATAAGATTTTTTTTTTAAAAAAAGTGTGAAAATGAAGTAAACTCTGCAATTATTTGATATAATGATAACATTAAAGTTTTATAAAAGTTATTATAATACTTGCAAGTTGAAAATCAAAGACATTTTATTATAAAATTTTTGTTATTCGAATAACATAGAATTTGAGTTATAAATTTGAGTGATTTGAATATTGCCGAAGAAAATTGATAAATTGTACTTTTAACTTGGAAGTTATTTAAAGAAAACAAATAAATAAGTGTTTATATTAATAAAGGAGAGTTTAAACCTCAATAACATTTTATGTATGTACATTTGTTTTTATTTACATTTAAAAGTTGATTTTAATTATTTCTTATTTGAATTTTTATGCATTTTGTATTCATTCAAAACATGATAATGCCAATATTTCTCTTCTAAATGCTTTGAAACTTCATGTAAGACTTTTCTTTAAATGTATGAAAGGAATAGAGCATGGCAATTAACCTAAATTCTTAAATTATTTTTATTTTAGTTGTTAAACTAAGGATTTTTGTAAATTATAAAAAAAGTTTGTGTCAACAAACTTTAAGTATACAAAAATGTATAATTACCTACATAATGATATTCCCAACATAAAAATAATTACAAAGGAAAAAACTATTCATTTTATTTATTTATTTATTTTTAAATTATCAAATTTTGCAACAATATCACATTTTTAAAGAATAGATTGTATAAAAAATAGTTAAAATTGATATTTTTATGTGAAATTCAAAGGTTTTCAGAAAATATTTAGAGCTTTAAGGAAAAATAAAACTATATTTTTTTAATAAATAAGAATATGAATTTGATAATTCAATGGCATTTTAATATATTTACAACATTTTTAAGAGTAATATCTCTAATTAAAAGTTGTTTTTAGCTTTTTCTCAGAATGAATTTTTATGTTTTTTGTTTTCATGTGAAACACCATAACACAAGTAATTTTGATTCAAATGCTACAAAACTTTGTATATATGTTTTTCATAAATGTTTACAGGAATAGACCTTGGAAATGATTATAACTACAAAAATATTTTTTATTTTAATTATTAACCTTGGAATTATATGCAAATTTTGAAAGAATTTTGTGTCGACAGCATTTAAACTAGTACAAAATAATAAAAATATAAATTTACCAGAGATCTATTCCCTGTAGAATGTCAGTACAAACAAATACAAACTTAGAAGTTGAAAAAAATATTGATTTGAATTTTAGTTATCATGTTTGTAACAGTATCACTTTTTGGCTATTTTACCCTTATTTTAGCATATAATTTTTTGATGTGAAATCATTAATTTTAGGTATATTCAATCCAAAAATGTGTACAAAGATAAAAAATTTCAATAATTTCCAAAAAAGTCCTTCAAAGGTGTTTGTGTACCTTAAAGTGAAAAAAATTATAATAGATAATATATTATTATTTTAGTTTTTTTTCAAGTGATACGTTTCCAATGTTGGCAATCTATCCAACCCAAAAAAATGGCAGAAAGTTTGATGCAAGTCCAGAGGTATGCTCCTTTCCTGCATCAAATTTTCTCCCATTTTTTTGGATTAGATGAGTTATGTGTCATGTTAAAGATTTTTTCGACACATGGGGCATGTGTCGTTTCCATCCATCTGCAAATGCAACTTTTGTGAAATTGATGATTACAAGCGGTTTTTTTTGGATTCCACATGTGTTGCAAGCATATGGGACATGTGGGATGCTGCTTGAGCAACTTGTCTGTCCAAGCATATCCATAAATGTAATCCAAGACCAACTCTCCCAGTTGTTTCCAATCATAAATGTAAACATATTTAGGCTCGTGTATCCATTTATACGTGGCCAACGTGTACAACACTCGCAATGCTCTATTTTCAAAAGTTTTTTGCAGAACACTATCTGGATCCTCCATCGCCAACTTCTGCAAAAATTTCCATTCTAAAAGGTCCTGGTTCACGTGGAATGGGACTTTATACAATTGTTCTTTTAAATATTCCACGCCTTTTGGAAACATCTTGTCCAAACATATTTTTAATTCAATCGATGCATCCTTGCTAATTTCCAGCACTTCAGGTTTCCTCAGCGTGTGAAATATTCTACTCAGATGGATCATGAATGATGTAAAATTCATTGAGTCACGCATATCTTTGGACTGGTACAAAGATATAATGTCATCTCTGACTCTATCTCTCGGAGGTTGTTGCATGGTGCTGCTATGCAGTACACAGTATGTTGGCGAAATGAAATGGCAGCTCCTTTTATACCCACCCAGAGCCTTCTCATTGGTCCATTTCTCTTATCAGTTGTGATAGCCTTATAAAAACACACACATTTTTAACCAAGAATGAAATTAAACAATAAAAAAATAAAATAAACATGTATATTTTAAGCTAAAAAAACACAATTAACCAACATTATCAAGTTATATACACAACACATATATACAAACAAAATTGGCATGACTACTTTTAAAATATAAGTAAATTGAATATTTTTAATAATTAAAAGTAAAAATACAAATACACATACATAATTATAACTGGTTTGTTTGAAAAGAGTCTAGAAAGACATTCTTCAAGTGTGGGATACAGTTTTTTTGAAAACGAGCATCACCACACAAGCAGAAATCCATCTTGACATGTGTCGACAAACCAAATTTACACTAAAAAAACACAAAACTATTCATATTTATTGACATTTACAAGAAAACAGTGTCCAAGAGTGAGGATGAGTGAAGAATTAGGCTCGACAAGATTGTAACAGGTTCATTTCCAGTGTAAAATGAATATTTTTTGAAAGTTTGGAGTTTCGCCAAAGCAAAAAAATTGAAAATTGACACAAATATACAAAATTTTTAGTACAAACACCCCCATGCGAGTTTTAAAAGGTGTCTAGAGTGAGGATGAGTGAAAACAAACTATAATGACACTTGACATACTTGTAACAGGTCCATTTCAAATGTAAAAATGAATTTTTTTGAAAGTTTTGGTTTTCATCGAAGCACAAAAAATTGAAACAAATATACAAAATTTTAACACAGACATCCTCCATGTGAGTTTTAAAAGGTGCTTAGAGTGAGGATGAGTGAAAAATGACACTTTAAATGATTCCAACAGGAACATTTTATGTGTAAAATGGATATTTTTGAAATCTTACTTTGAAATCTTTATGTAAACATAGGCCTATACAAGTGAAAATGGATTTAAATTGAATGAAATGAACCCTACTCATCTTCCATTTGTATTTTTAAACATGTATAGGGTGCTAATGCATGAGAAATGACACTTTTTACAACTCTACAAGGATATTTGAAGTGATTTTTTTTTGAAATCTTGATATTCAATTTTGTAAACATGAGCTTGTTTGAGTGAAAATGGACTTGAATTTTAAAATTTAAACTCTATTCATCCTACATTTGTATTTTAAAACATGCATAGGGTGCTAATGAATGAGAAATGATACCTTTTATAACTATAACAAGTTTATTTTTTTAAATTAGAAATGATTTTTTTTTTGTCGAAATGTGAATGTCGAACAATGTAAACAATGGACTGAAATGGGCTCAAATTGAATCCATAGGCTCATTCAAGATATATTTCTATTAAAAACACATACAAGAGTGGTCAATGAATGTATAAAACTACATTTATTCATTGAAAAGGTTTGATTGAGTTCAAAGTTGGGTTCATCAGTTTGCATACACTAGTCACATTATAAGAAAAAAAAATTTTAAAGCATTTTATAATGGATAATTCACCCAAACTCGATTCAATTCCACAAAAGAAACACTTTATAAATACAAATGTATACTGGATAAACTGTTAAAACATTTATTTTTAAATCAAATATTCATTTTGGTTTTGAGAATGGGTACTTACATGGACATGGGTGTGGTCATTTTAAATTATCCATTGGCACATGAAAACACGCTAAAAACATTAAAATGTAATTCATTTTCGTTGGTAACGATGGAAATGCACATGTAATTGGCATTTTTTTAATGTTTAAAACATTATTTTTTCCGCAATATCACATTTGCCACAGCGTAACGAGTTGACCGATACGAAACGCTATGGCGTGTAGTTTTAACACATAATTTCATCGTTCTAGCGGTTACGAAGGGTATTTTAATTTAATGTTCATTCGTTTTCTATTCAAATAACACAATTATTTCATAAAATACATGCTAAAACCTATTGTAAAAATCCCTTAACGAGAAGGATCGTTGACGCTAGGACGATCAAACTCACACTAAATCTAAACCGAAATATTTTTTTTTTTTTTTTTCGTATCCGGTCTGGGCTGTATAAATACCTGCGCTGGAGCTGCCCAACTCACTTGCACGCATATTGTTAAGCCTGTAACTGATAACTTACCTGTTACTAATGTGTTTGATCAGCTCGCGGTGGATGAGACTGACGATGGAGAGCAGGAGTTTTCTCCCCCAGAACCTAAACTGCCACCTATTATGGTCCGCAATTGCGGCGATTTGAAATCGGTTGTTGCTGATATTGGCAACAACTTTGAAAATGCTATCAGGATTAAGCTCGCTGGGGAGCACATCAAAATTTTCCCGGCTGATACAGATCAGCATCGGGATATCACCCGTTACTTGTCGTCGCACCAACTGGAGTATTTTGTCATAACTCCAAAAAATCTTAGGCCCTTAAAGGCTGTACTCAAAGGTGTACCTACGGAGTACACAGAGGATGAGGTTCTTGATGCACTGGCGCAGGCAGGGTACAAGATAGACAAGGTGAGACAGCTCACAAACTTAAAAACAAAGAAGCCCATCCCAGTATGGCAGCTCACGTACCTTCGCCATGATAATAACAAGGATCTTTTTGCCCTTGATCGGCTACTTCACTACGCTGTCAAAGTGGAGAAATTTAATAGGAAGCCGGGAGTCACTCAATGCTTTTCGTGCAACTATTTTCACCACTCCTCCATTAATTGTGGTTACAAAAAAAGGTGCTTAAAGTGTGGTGGTGAACACTACATTAAAGAGTGTCCCATTAAGGAACACCTTGATCAGCCGAAGTGCATCAACTGCAATGCAATAGGGCATTTGGCAGCGTGGAGGGGCTGCCCGGAATTCCCGAAACCTAGATCACCACCTAATCAAGTCGCGGGGGGCGCGAGACGGGAATTTACTGCCAAGAAAGTCACTCAGGGAGTCTCCTTCGCCAGTATGGTGCAAGGTGCTCCACCCACTCCATTGTCGGTCTCTGCTACAGAGAACCAGCTCAATCATTCTGTACCTAATAATAAGTTAACTCACTCTAATTCTAATTCTAATTTTAATCCTGATGCAATTTTTGGCCAATTCCCAAGGCAATTTTTGTATTAACTGAACTCGTCAATATTTTTAACTCCATGGGCGGGTTAGACAATATGTTTAATGCACTATCCAGTGCTTCTAATCCTCTAGCTAAGCTAGCCTCTGTGCTAAGCATCATGAAACCAACTGCTACTTAATGGTTGTGCTGGTTGCCGGGTTCAAAATATGTTATTGGAATGCAAATGGTATAATGTCTCGAATGCATGAACTTAATCATTTTGCAAGCACACATAACCCTGATATGATTCTCATACAAGAAACGCATCTCTCTCCTAACCGTTCGCCTTTTTTGCCTAATTATTTGCTATATAGGAATGATGGTTCGCAAACTCCCAGACCTCGTGGAGGTACGGCTATTTTCATTAGAAACACTATTTCACACACCAACGTTACGCCGCATAATCTAACTGATATCCAAACTACTGTACTTAGCATTAACACTCCTCATTTTAATAATGTTAACATTGCTTCTGTCTATGTCCCTTGCACAATTACTCGCACTAACCTTATTAATGATCTTTCTGCAATTTTACATCTCTGCAACTCTTCGATCCTATGTGGGGACTTCAATGCACATCACACCTCATGGAGATGTAGGCGTGATGATAGCACAGGCATTGCACTAGTGCAATTGGCCAATCAGACTGGCCTAGAAATCTTTGCACCGCCCACTCCCACTAGGGTCACCACCTTTTCCTCTTCTACCATTGATCTAACTCTTCTCAATAACTTCCATGTTCCCTTCTCTATTGAATCCTTAATTGAACTCTCTTCTGATCATAACCCGGTAATGTTAAATTTTTCTATCACTTACGAAACTCTTGAACTAACCCGTAATGTTTCTACCAATTGGTCTAAATTTAATAGTATTCTTTCTAGCCCAACTAACGATCATCTTTATCTTGATTCTTCTCTCCTAATTGACGCGGAAGTTAACCGCATTACGGCTTTAATTCATACTGCCTATACTAACTCCTCAAAACCTGTACAGAATGCGAACATCAACTTTCTTCCGCCACATATCAAACATCTCTTTGCTGATAGGAATTGTAATCGAAAAATCTGGCAAAGACACCGCGATCCAATCTCAAAAAATCGTTATAATAGATCACAAGCCAAGCTTCGTAAATCCATCCGCGAATTCACACAAACTACCTGGACAAATCGTTTGCAGGCTCTACATCCAGCAGATGGCTCCATCTGGCGGGCGGTAAAAAAGTTAAAAGGGGCTAAGATAAAAGTTTCAAATCTCAAAGATGCGAGTTCCTCGCCGGTTTTAAACGATTTAGACAAAGCAAATTTGCTCGCGAGTAGCCTTCAGAGTCAGTTCCAAGTGAATAATATTTCTAACCCGACTACTACTGAAACTGTCAAAAATTCTGTTACTAATTTAAACTCCCTATGTAATCCTAATAAAATTGTCAATATTAATCCTTCTTTACTCTATGAATATATTGGTAAACTTAAAATAAATAAAGCGCCAGGAGCGGATAATATTACTAATAAAATGCTAAAAAACATTCCGCATAACGTAATTATACGCCTTGCTAATCTTATTAACGCTATTATTAAATTGTCTTATTTTCCCCTTTCCTGGCGAAAAGCAATTGTTTTACCTATCATTAAGCCAGGAAAGGATCCTTCTAATCCGGTTAACTATCGACCTATCTCTCTACTTTCTACTCTTAGCAAATTAACTGAATTTGTAATTCTTCATAAAATTAAAAAACATCTGAATAAAAATTCTATAATGATCCCGCAACAATTCGGCTTTACTTCTCAGCTAAGCACCACTCACCAATTGCTTCGCATAACGGAAATGATCTCTGAAGGTCTTTCAAAAAAGGTTTTAACGGGAATTGTTTTCCTAGATGTAGCCAAAGCGTTTGATAGAGTCTGGATCGATGGCTTAATTCATAAACTCATTGCACACAAATTTCCAATTTACTTAGTACTACTCATTAAATCTTACCTGCAGGACAGAACCTTCTCTGTTAAAGTTAATAATCAGTTTTCAGTTGACAGAAAAATTGGGGCAGGTGTTCCACAAGGTTCTTTAATTGGGCCAATACTTTTTAATTTATACATAAATGACATCCCACATTACAAACACATCTCACTAGGCATATACGCAGATGACACTGCAGTAATCACCACTGGAAAAACTATCACTGATATACAAAGCAATTTCATGAATTATTTTACACACCTTGAAGCTTGGCTAACTCGATGGCGCATAAAAATTAATGTAGACAAAACCGAAGCTGTACTCTTCACGAGGAGAAGACTAACTCCGCCTAACATCTCTCTTTTTAATGAATTAATCCATTGGACTAATAATGCTCGGTATCTGGGAGTTTATCTTGATAATAAACTAACCTATATTAATCACATGAGTCATCTCAAACGCAAAGCAAACAACTCCACCCGCATGCTGTATCCTTATATTAACAAAAACTCACCTCTTTCACTTGAAAATAAACTACTAATTTATATGTACTATTTGCGGCCCATTATAACTTATGCTTGCCCGGTTTGGGGTACTGCTGCAAGGTACCATATAAACTTTATTAAGCGCTTCGAGAGCAAAATGCTCCGTATGGTCACTAATTCTCCTTGGTACTTTAGAAATGATGACATCCGTCGTAGCCTAACCCTCCCTACTATTCAAAATTTCATGTTTAAAACTGCGGAAAATTTTTACGCAAACCTCAACTTTATTCCCAATGATGAAATTCGTAATCTTCCCAGATATGATTTCACATTGCCGGAAAACGCTAAGCGCCCTCGGGCGTCTCTGCATAATTTGCAACGGACCTAGCCTTACGTCATCATTTCTAGCAGCAATTACTCTACTTTGTAGTATACTTCACTTTTTTCTTAAATTTTTCCCTTGTATATATTTGTATAATATTGTACATTTGTAATTTTATTCTTTTTACTTTTTTACTTCATTTGATAATTTGTAGTTCGTTTTAATTCTTTTTCTCCTTTTTCTTTTGTAAACCTTATATTCCTTGTGTAATCATTTCTATTTTTATTTTAATTTGGGCAGAACCTTGATTACTTATTCCTTTATTGCTTGTTCTTTGTTATGTATCTGTTTTTTCCCAATGAACTCTAACGCTGCTACTCTGGAGTCAAAGGTCGCCATCAGACCAAGGTACTCCGTCAACCCGAAAAGATGATGATTGCAATCAATCGCTTCATATATCTCTTGCATTATTAAACATTGTTATATTCCTGAGTTATCCCAATGTTCACATATGATAAGTTGAAATTTGCAGAGCAGATTTCAGTTTATTATTATTATTATTATTATTATTTTTATCTTAATATGTTGTCGAAAAGTTTGAAAGCATTTCCACTGTTTAAAAAAGAAAAGAAAAGAAACAATTTTTATAATATAATAAAATATTCACTATTAAAGAATATCAATAATGCATTTTATAAGTAGATTATGCTGTTTTTCCTCACGCAAGGAAAGAGCAAGCGAGAGTTGTGGCCCTTCAGCAAACACCATTGCCATCCTGAAATTTCCATCATTTGTAGTGACAAAGCAAAGCAGTGTGTGGGTGTACAAAACATTTTTAGCAATGCTGTACATAAATCAACAAACCACAGCATTGGTGAATTTGTTTCAACCACGGATCCACTTAACACTATAAATGCTCTGGAAAACGAAAATAAACACTTAATAAAGGCCATTATTTCTACAAGATCACCTGATCATGTAAATCAGCATACGGCACTGCATTTTTATCGTAGAACACGAATGATGAATATTCCCGAAGATGAGCAGATAGATCTGTTTATGAAAGATGTATCTAAAGTGTATGCTGGGTACGGGAAGGAAAACATGGAGATGTTAGAGATAACAATACCCGATGCCGAATCCGAAGGAATCGGTCATTTGTGTGGAGGAGTTGTTACACAGGTATGCATCCGAAGGTATGCTTCCAATGAAGTGCTTCTATTTGTTAATAATTTAAAATTAGACGATGTCTAGTATCGTTAAATAGTTTTATCGCTCAGAATGTGATCTTATTTTATATATTTTTTGAATATGACGTGCCTTTACCTACATATATCATTATTCACATTACAATATATTTTATTGACATTTAATGAAAAAAGAGCTTTTCTTTTATTTAAAACGTAACAAATTATCTACTAGATACAAAAAAGTTAAGTCTTTTTTTCTGAAGATGGTTACACGAGCTAGTACGATATATTATACTTTTATTTAAAATTTATTATTGCATCTTTGACTTATTATTTTATTTATTTGTTACTTATTTTTCTAAATTACGTTCCATCATTTTTAGATACTTATTATGGATTATTGGAGGTTTTTTTTATTAACTTTTTTAATTGCTTTTCTTTTTCTTTTTTAGAAGAATCAGATTTGGATCTCTTATCCTATACAGATAACCGTGATGAAGATCCAGATTGGGAAAACTGTTAATTTGTATAAATGAATAAGGGAATTTACAAAATGTATTCAGTTTTTTTTGTTTTTTTTTGCCAATCAATTAATATGTATTTTTAAAAATAATATAGAATATATATGCAAAAAATTAAACTAATTAATTTAAATGTTTTGATAAATTTTGTTAGAAATTCAGTACAATTTAAAAATTTTACTTTAGATAAAGGTTTAAATAATTTTTAAATTTTCTTCAACTTGCTTAAAATGTACAAGAATATAGTAGTTATACAATTTGAAGAATTAGATTAAAACTATACTTATCATTTTAATACTTTACATAAAAAAACTCCGATACAAATATTTAAAAAAAATAAAAAAAATCTTAAATAAATATATTTATTCAGTTGGGTATTTTAAAATTGTAAATTTCAACAATTTTTAACTTTTAATACTCTTAAAGCGTACGTATTTAATTAACATTTTCAAAACATATAATTCAGTTATGCTTCTTTATTTATTTATTTTTTGTTAAAAATGTACCATGAAAACATGAATATAAAATTTTTAAAATATTAAAGAATTTTCTTATCAATATTTTATCAACAATTTTACTTTTCCATGAAATACCAAACTTCTGTATCTAACTTATTATTAATTGACTAGTATTTTAAACATTTATTATTTTTGTTGTTCAAATAAATTAAAAATTCTAAAATAAGTCATTAAATTAAACTTCATAGTGTAATTAGATAGATATATGCTTTGAGAGCTAAATTGAAACTTAACAAATTATAATGGATTCAAAACTGAACAAATTTTAAAAATATTCCAAATAATATTCCATTCTATATTCCAAAAATATTATATAAAAGTTTTTTTTCCTCCCAAATGTGATATTTTCATTCTTTCATATAAGAAAGAATATGAAAAAAAAAAATTAAACAATAGAAATGCTGAAAATAAATATAATATTAGATATTAAACAATTATCTCCAATGTTTACGATTAATGTACTAACACATAAAGTACGTTGTTAGAATGTAAAATTAGTAGTAGATTAGCTATTGCTCTGGATGTATGAAATAATAAGAGATTATTGTTTTAACATTTTAACTAGATCAATGAAAATATAATAGCCTAAATTAAATACAGTAATAATGCGAATTATAAACTACGAAGGTGAACTAAGAATAGGAATATGAAATCGAGATAACATTTTTACTGAAAACGTTAGTTAACTTACGTTTTTACTTTTATCTTTCAGCGAGTAAGTAACATATTTTTTTTTTTCCATTTAACCTTAGAAAAAAAAATTCTATACATTAAGATAAATGAAAAGTAGTTCAATTGACGTATTTTAAACCTCTATCGTTTTCATTCACAATTCTCGTAAAGGTGTTCTAAATTCAAGTAAAATTTATTAATTCAAATTACTTTTTTTAATTATTTTCAAAACATATTTTAACATAACATTCGCAACTATCTTATCATTTAGCAAATTTGCATTTAAATATTAAAAAAATATATCTAAAGAGTGATGTGGGATGCACATTGATTGTCTTGGTAGTTTCTGCAAACTTTTTTCTAGTTTATTACGGTTTCTTTTCTAGTTTTCTTTCTCTCTCCCTTCTCTTTCTCTACTTCATTCTTATTTTCAAAGTAAAGTGAGAATTTCATGTCAAATTGGCAATTCAGTTTTTTTTTCCCGGTGCGTGTGTTGTGACTGCAGAGTAGTAGCAGGATATAGCTGTGACATCTTTTATGGCTCAACTCTCCCCTTACTGAAAATAGTTAAACAAAGTGTACACTTCCAGATTTCCAAAGGGGAAAAGAACCAGTTTCATTCTCCCCCGCCTTTTCCTGACCTCCCACTTTCTCTCCCTCTTCCAACTAATCAGATTAAGCAAAGAATTGCCCAGAAAATAACTCTTATTTTATAAACGATTTTCTTTTAATTATTTTTGTAATATTTACAATCATTTCACAGTCTTTGCTTAGCTTAAACACCATTTATTAATTTTTAATTATAAATTTAAAACTTTATAATTTGATGCACTCATGTAAAAGAAGGTATGGGAATAGAATTTCCCAAGTAACATAGCATATCCTTTGCCTCATCCTCTCAACATATTAGAAACCTTCGAAATAAATTTAATAAATCTATCCGCATCTTTTATCCTATAATTTGTTGAAATGCTAACTTGCCACTACATAACAAACTGCTTATTTGTATGTATTACATTATGCAAGCTGGACTTGAATGGCTGATTGGCTAGCACAGGTTTCGGGTTAGAGTCCCGGCGGTGCCATGAATGTTTGTAGTGGCTCGGAATCCACTTTAAACTGTAGTCCCGGCCTAATAGGATCGTAGAGCGTTGCGGGGGCGTTGTTACTTACCGTGGCTTATCTTCAAGCTATACCCCCCCCCCATGGGTAATGCAAAGTGAGTAACGCCAGTGGAACGCTTCCTTTAAGGCAGGGAGGGACAAACGACGGCTTGCTAGAAGATGCCATCCGCCCCGCAAATACAATTTAATTTGCCGATCCAAGGCAAGTTAAAAGAAATATATATTTAAATATTATATATCCATCTCCTTTTCTACTTTGATTAAATATTTTTTTTCTACCATTTTTTCAAAAGACAGGATCTTTTTACGTTCTCTATTGTTGTTCTACAAAACATAATAGCATAATAGCAAGCACAGACAGCTTTCAATCGGTGAAGTGTTCAAAGCGGAAGTTCTTTGTTAACTGTTTATTTACTTTTAGTTATAGCTGTAGATTGACGCCAACAAGCGATAACTCTTTCTCGGGGAGAAGACATACGGGAATCCAATATAGGGGAATTAGACCTCACATGTGGCAGACTGCGCATTTTAAGCTCCAGCCAGCGGCTTTTTCTTTTGACGCGAGTTCTAATATTGATTACGCGGGGAAAGATTGCGAACATATAGCATCATTATGAATAGTGGTGAAAATATTAAAAGTATAGCATAGCTAGTGGTTTATTCGTAGAATATTTCAACCCCTAATTGGCTATTAAAAAACTTAAAGCTATTAAGAGTGCCGTGCTTTTAATGATGAAGGGACCTGGAAATATTTTTTTATAGTTGTAAAAGATAAACCAGTGTGTCTCATCTGCAATGAAGCTGTAGCAGTCTTCAAAGTTTTTCAAGAAGGTAAACAGTATCCAAGAAGCAGTTACATATGCAAGTTACATTGTAGCGTACAATATTGCTAAAAATAATAAAGCTCTCAGTGATGGGGAGTTTGTAAAACAATGCATGCTCCTAGTTTGTGATGTTTTATGTTCAGACAAGAAAAATAAATTTGAGATTGCAAGCTTATCTCGAAAAACGGTGACTTCTAGAATCGAAGCCATCGATAAAAATTCGACATCACAATTAGAGTCAAAGATTGGCCAGTTTAAATTTTGCTCCATACATCATCATCATCGTTTAGGATGCAGAGTACCTTGGCCATATGCGGCCTATAAACTCCAAATCTGGTACTATAAAAAACATTATTGAAAACAAAACATTATATAAAAGAAAAGGCAGTGAGCAACGGTCATGTCCAATCGGTAAGTAAAAAGAAGCATTATAAGACATAAAAAGAAACGGAAAAAGAAAACAAATGAAAAATTAAAACACAAGAGTAATTAAATAGTTAGACCGAGTTCGGTCAATCCAGCAGCGATTTCATCAACTGTGAAGCTTACCGGGAGGCCTTTCAGGACGGCTTTGAGCGGTCGCAGATATTTAGGTGTTATAACATAGTACTCCGTCTGAGAGTTTCTCAAGTAATTTGTGATTAACCGATGGTTATCCGAATTATTCGGAAAAACTTTTAGGTGTTCTCCGGCCAGTTTGATGCGCACCTCTTCTTTAAATTTTTTGCTGATTTCAGCAATTAGTCCTTTCAGATTGTCCGAATACTTCACCATAATAGATGGGAGTTTCGGTTCCTGTGGCACAACAGGTTCATCATCAGCACTTGCATCAACGTCTAAGTTGGCATATTTATTGGAGAGACCAATAGTAGCGGCATTCGCTTTAGTAGCAGTATTTTTAACGGTATGTTTTTTAGCAGGGGTAATAAAATTTAGCAAGGGCCTCTTTTCTGGCCTCTTAGGTTTTTTGTTTTTGAGATTGACTCTAGCAGTACTATGGCGTGCGCAGTTGACAATTGGACAAAGACCAAGCTCACTTACCTGGTGCTCCGCATCAGTGACAGCTTCTTCAGCTTTCTTTAAAGTGGCAGCTGAGGCCTTGATGGTCTTCGCATTTACCAGTCCAGCATCCATAAGGATCTGCTGCTGCGTGATTGCTTGGTTGGCAAGATCATGGAGCTTCCGTCTTTCATTAAGGTGCTGCATGGCAGCAGTAATTTTCATGCAGATATCCGCGTCTGTGAGAACAGGAGCAGGAGCTATCTTGGAGGTGGAAGCCGCCGAGGGTTCGTCGCTGACAATTATCTTCATTGAACAATCCTGAGGAAGATCTATCTCCATTGACGGGCGTGCTTGCAGCAGGGGGGTAAACTTGTTAGTATAATCCGCCATTGTACGGAAAACATTAGCCAGACCAGGGTCTTCTTCACAATAAGATTCCATTTGCTCCATACCTATGGATGAAAGCACTGATATAAATGATACTGCTTAATTAGTATTCTTTATAAGGGGTGTTGATGAGAACTTTGAAATTACCTAGGAACTGGCGTGCATGCGTTTTTTAAAGGGAACTATAACGGGATGGGATATTTTTCGTGAATTTCAGGAAGGACTTTTAACTTTGAAAGTGTCTATAACAAATATATGTAATATTATGCCTATAACAAATGTAGTATGTATATACGACCGACGGAGCACCAAATATGACAGGAAAAAATCTGTGTTTCTAGGACTCTTTAATCAAAATTAACCCGGGAACAATGTTGTTTTTCTACATTGTTTTATACATCAAGATGTTTTGTGTAAATCTGCATTGAATACTAAATCCGTGCTTGATGCACTCGTGAAGCTTGTAAATACTTATTCGATCTCGTGAGCTTACTCAAAGGTAGTTGCGAGATTTTCTTCAGTCCGTGCAGTCTTAATACTCTGATTACACGAAAGTTAAGGGGCTTAATGCAGGATGTGTTTTCGAACGAGTTTGGCAGCTAAAAGACGACATTGTGTCGTTCTTCCATGCGAAAAAGTGTTCTGCGGAGTGCGAAATGTTATAAGATCCAGAAGGGCCTTAACCAGCCAGAAGCTTCTTAACTAAAACTTAATCTGTTTGCTGGGCAGCTAGCTAAGGAAATAGCTCCTCAGTAAATGAACAGAAGCTTAAGAATTATGAGGATGCCTGCAAGAATTTGAATTTTGAGTTAGAACACAGATTTGAAGATTTCAGTGCCATTCAAACAGAATTGGATATTTTTACCACGCCTTTCAACGTAAATTGTGAAGCAGTGAGGTCATATTTGCTGGTTGAATTAATTGAGTTGAAATCTAACAATCATCTCAAGCAGCTGTTTCTAAATATGCTAAATATGTTTTACAAATCATTATCGAAAGTAAGTTTCCCAAATTTAATATGTCACTCAAAGAAAATCAGTACTATGTTTGCTTCATCTTATATAATATGTGAACAAGTGTTTTCAACTATGAAACTTAGAAAAAAATATTTCAGAAGTGGCATTTAGCTTCGTT
This sequence comes from Caerostris darwini, assembly GCA_021605075.1. Classification (NCBI taxonomy): domain Eukaryota; kingdom Metazoa; phylum Arthropoda; class Arachnida; order Araneae; family Araneidae; genus Caerostris; species Caerostris darwini. The sequence continues at coordinate 71,927 of BPLQ01011340.1, read as the reverse complement.
CCTTAGAACCAGTACACCTCACTTCGAGCCTCAATATAAGGAACTTTTAAAAATGAAATCGCAATTTCATTTATCTCATTAACATATTTATATTGTAATACTTGTATATTGTTTTTTAAATTTTAGAAAAATTTATCTTGGCCCGCCGAACTTTTTTTTTTCGATTTTTGGCCCTAGACCAAAAATGTTTGCCCATCCCTGCCCTAGGCGAACTGGTTCAGTCGTCAGGAGCGCCGGTTCTGCTGCTGTTTGCCGGCAAGTTCGACCCTGACCTGTTCCTTTAGGCATCATTTCTAGCAACTGTAACTCCATTCTATGCTGTATTCTTAATTGATTCCTGCTTTTTATTTTTACTTTATTTTAAAAACTCTCTTTTTATATGATTATTAGCAGACCCGGCCACGCGTTGCTGTGGCATTCTTGTATTTCGTTCAATTATTAGATACTATAATTGGTATTGTTAAGGAAGTGATTGGTAAAGAATAATGAAAAGTTCAAATTAAGCTTCAACGAATAGAAAATGCTTAATTTTTATTAATTTAACGAATGAGGTAGATAATGTTGATTTTTAACACTGTTTTATAATTATCTTTCCTAATTTAATTTTTAATAATCATTACTTTCATTTAACTAAGAACTAAGAACTAAGCGATGAACAATATTTCTTGTTAATCTGTCTTTCGTCAAAATAAATAAATTCGATGGTTTTCCAACACTTGAGCATGCAACACACAGCTGCCCATGGGAGAAACACGGATTCTCCAAGTCCAAGCCACAAATAGCCTATGTCTGCACTTGCGACCTATTTATTGTCATCGCAAAAGCCAAACGTATCGGAAATTGCAGCCTTTTGAAAGGTATTGTAGATTCTGATGGTATCATAGGTATTTGAGGTAACAGGAAGATTTAAACTTTCCAGTCAATATTGTTGCTTCAAGTACGTTTCCGGTAATTCTTCTGATGACTAATCGTGTACCGTTGCATAATTTTGGTGAATTTAAGTTACGCAATAGAATGACTGGTGAACCAATTTTCAGACGAAGATTGTGTGGCGGCATTCCTGGCATATCCAGAGAATTTAAAAATTTAATCGGAAAATTGACGATCTGGTTTTCATCAGCAATGGTGTCGATTGACTTAAAAGTCACCAGATTGCCTGGCAATAAATTTTATATTTGACAGTTAATTTCATCAACATCAACATTTTTTGCTGCCAAAATTGCACGATTACTGAGCCAATTATGGTCTAAGTGATTATTAAGAATATCCGGAAATACACTCTCAATTAGTTCATTTTTTGAATGAACAAGAGCAGAAATTGTCTGGCAATTGGATACATTGCGTATTTTGATGTAGTCTGATTGTACCGTTTCCAATACCCAGTAATTGATTTGAAAATACTTGTACCAATGGATTATAATATTAAACGTACTCGCATGTTTATGGTCAATCGAAGTGTTTCAACATTTTTCCATAAGAATGATTGTTTCAAACATGCGTTAATTTCATCAGCAAACGTAGGGCGAGGAATGATAGGTAATGTCTGCCGGAAATCACCAGATAGTAGTAAAACAGCAGATGCAACAGATATAATAATAAATGACTTAAAAAAATTCACAATAAAATACAAATGCAAATGATCGTTTAATATTATAATGCAGTAATTTTTTTGAATATAAGTTGCAATAACTTACAAATAAAATTATTACATTTCTTAGCAAAAAAATATTGATAATCAAATCAGGTAATACTTACATACGTTTGATTTATTTCTCATAAAAATAATATAAATTTCATACAATACAATTTTCACAAAATTTAAAGCAGTACATAAAACAATAATATTCAGAACATGAGAATTTTTTCGGTTATGTAGTGCAGGCATCGAGACACGGCGCCATCTATTAGATGCAAGAAATAGGTATTTTACGAGCGTTACACCTTTTATAGATAAGATAAAATGTACGTCACACAATACGTTGCAGTACTCGAAATTGGAAACTCTTGGTCCGCGATCTTGCTGCACTGCTCGAAATAGGAAAATTGTCGATTTTGCATTTAAATAAAGTTGGAACAAAACACACATTTGAGGGGGAAAAAAGTTAAAATCGGATTGTTAGTTTCGGAGTTCATCCACATCGTGACACGGGAATTATATATAATAGATATTATTAAAATATTTTTTTTTCCCGTTGCTCTTTTAAATTAAGGGACGAAGAATCGGAGGTGGAATCAGAATTTTTAGCGACTGATCGCGAATTTACGGTTTATTAGGAAAGAGCTAATAAGATTTATTTAATGAGCAGGAAGTTACAATAGACGAGTTTGTAGATGAGTCCATTAATCTAAACTCTGTCAAAGACTTCGGCTATATCCAAGAACAGAATTCCTGTTCATTTTTTAGTAGACAGTCCTCCAGAGATAATTTCAACAACTCGTAGCAGTTGAAAGAATCTTTTGAAATCCAAATTGATAACGAGACATAATGTTATTGGAGATGACGAAATCGAGATATTTATCGAGGATGATTTTTTTTTCCCGTTAGTTTGCTGAGCATAGGCAGAAGACAAATTGGAAATAATTAGTAGGGTTAGAAGGATCTTTGCCGGGTTTCAAAATAGGAAAGATTTTTCCATTGAGGAAGGAAATAAGCTAGGCAAAAAATATTATTGATAATATGAGTAATCATAAGAATAGTAGTGGTAGGAAGATTTTAAAGCATTTTATTTGTAATATTATAAATTCCGGTGGCTTTTTTAATGTTAGTGCATTTGATGCAGCTAATAATATCAGATAGTTTTGTAGAGTAATAAATAATAGGATGCGGGTATTTAAAGAAGTTAGTAAGAGTGTAAAAGAGAGTTGTGGTGAATATTATAGCGAGAGATATTATTTTCAGTAAATTGATTTTCATAGTTATCAATATGAAATTCAGCTTTTGAGTTAGAGTAGGTTGTTCATGCCGTAACCGTATTTAGATTCCTTATGTAATATTTCGTTCTCCGTAAGAGGGCGCTTTTTCATTCGTCAAGTGTTTTTCTTCATGTATCGTTTCTTAGTTGAGTCATAAATTTCGTCCAAGAACGTTGGGCCTTTCTCCTTTTCATCTACACCATAGGTTATAGTAGGAATGGAGTTATTAAAGCAAGGATATTAATTATTTTAATCTTTTTGCAGTATTTCAAAGCGATTAATCTTCTGTGTTAAGAGCAGAGAGTTCAGAGGCCAGGTAGTTTGGTAAAGTTTTTTAATTTCCTTACGAAGGAAAATTGAGCTTTATTATAGAAATGTTTAGAATGAGGATCGTGATAGGTTTGTCAAATTTTTCTAGAGTGATTGATCTAAGTGATGAGTTTTTTATTGTAAGGGGGTAAAAAGTTTTTGTTATTAATAGGTTTGTAAGTAGAGTTATACGCAGAGAGAATATTGCTAGAAAGGTTTTCAACTTCTTTGTCAATATACATACCATTTTCAATAATAGAAGGTAGAATCGGAGTGATTTCTGAAAGATTGGGTTTAAAAAATTTCCAATTTGTAGATACTTTGTGCGCACTTTTCAGATGAACGAATGTCATGTTGAAATTAAGTAAAATGGGGTTGTGATCAGAGGAAAGTTCGGAAAGAGAGGTTTGGTTTGTCTCTCTACGGTCATCTTATGCACACTTTTAGGCTAAACAAACCGGGACCTACAGTTTAAAATAGATTCCGATCCACTACAAACATTCATGGCAACGCCGGGATTCGAACCCGAAACCTGTGGTACCGAGCGCCAGAGCGCTAGCCACTCGGCCAACACGCCCCTCAGAAAGAGAGGAGATATTGTAGGTATAAAGAAAGTTATTCATGTCTATAAGATCAATAGTAGAAGAAAAGTTGAAATCAAATCTAGTCGGGGTTGGAGGAGCAAAAATTTCAAAACCAGTGTGGACGGAGTAATTTCGGAGAGTGATTCTAGAGTTGTTGTTACGACAACTCCATCGGAGCGTTGAAGTCTCCGCAGAGAACGGAACTACTGTGAACGCAGAGTAAAAAATGAAGAGATCGGCAGTAATATCATTTGAGATGATAGAGGATAGAGGCAATAGTAGTTGAAAAAGATTGAAGAAATTTTACTGCAATGAGCTGCTGTAGTTGCAATACTATTGACAGTGCTGGTAGGAATTTCGTTGTGGGGAATGTAGTTTTTGATAAGAATTGCAGCGCCACTAGAGACAAGGTTTTGCGGACCATCATTTCTATAGAAGTTAATGTAAAGAATGAAAATGTTTTGCGAAGGTTTAACCAAAATTTCTTGGAGAAGAATAACATCTGGATCGTGTACAGAAATGAAACTTTTGAAGTCCGTCAGTTTGATAAGAATGCCGTTTGCATTTCAATAACAAATTTTGAGTCCGATAAAGGGAACAAACATTAATTGCTTTTGTTAAAGAATTTGAAAAATCCATGAAGAATTACAAGAAAGTTTATCTCCTTTAGAATTTTCTGCTTGGAGCTTGAATTACATAGAATTGGGTTTAAGAATAAAAACACACAGTGGACTGTAAAAAAACACAACTATTTTATTCGAAAACCAAACGCACACTACCGGCGTTACATTTCTTTCTCCCTCTAGCTAGCTCACTCAACGCAGGCATGATATTTATATTATCGGGCGCTGGCTTCCACTTCGATTTATTTTATATAGTATACATGGGGATCTATTTATCCATGAGGCAGCAGATGCCTTTACTTGAGAAGAGTTGAGCGAATCCTTTTAAGATGTGCATGAGTTAAAACATCTCGGAGTTATTAGATGCTTTGGGGGAATTTTGTGTGCTAATATTTTTATGCCAGGTAGGAGGATTTTGCTGCGAAATATTACCAGAGACAATATTTACTAAAGAGGGATTTGAAGAAACGTTACGAGCAGGAAAGGAATTTCTATTATTCTCCGGATTTTGAGGAGGAATTTTAGGCTTTGGGAATTGCGGGCAGCCTCGCCAGGCGGGAAGGTGACAAGTTAAAACGTAGTTAATACACGTTCGAATTTCCATTTTTTCAATAATAGAGTAATTTTTGGTATTGTGGACAGCTTCACATTTCAAGCATTGGCGAAATGCTTGAAATGGCGAATGCTACTGTAGCATTTGACTGAGCTATGGTGGAAGTGATTGCAATGAAACTCTGGGTAAAGCCAGCCTCTTATTAAATTTTTCAATTCTAGCGGTGAGGTACAGTAGTTTATTGAATTTATGGATTTTTTCACAATCGTTGGTTTTATTTAAAACTATCTGTCATACAGCTATGAGGGTGATCTTCATTTGAGATTAGTAAGTTGAGTAACTTTGACATTGCTAAATTTAAGCTTTTCGAGTACTTGTTCTATTTCTTTACTTTCAGTTGATTTTGGATTACAGCTTTAAGCGATCGTTCATTTTTCAGAGTGATTAAGAAAAAATCCATTTTAGAATTTGTTAAGAAAGTAGTGATTTTTCGTTGTTCTTCAGCATTCTTGTGGTAGACTTTGAGCTGAGAGTGATTTTTATTTCTTTGAAAGAATCTTTTATTAGTTTGAGTTGTTACTTCATGTTGTCGCGCTGGCGAACTATAACTGGCCGAATCCTATGAAGTTGAAGAGAAATATTTCCAGTTGTAGGAGCATTATCCAATTGCTCAAATTTATTGTCAGTTTTAAGAGTAGTGGGATAACTATAAACTGGAGATTTAACAGCATTTCGCGTAGATAACAGCTAAAATAACCTCTTTATCACAACCGTTATTTGCGCTCTTTCTTTAAGCTGTTAGATTTAGAATTTGCATTAGAAATATTTTTTATCAGATACATTTTGAATATAATGGATAGCACAGTATCATTAATTTAGAGCAAGATTCTAAGAGTCTTATCTGCTGTTCATGATGTTAGATCTTGTTCTTCATAAGTGTCATGGACTGTCGGAGAGATTTCATAATTACAGGAGTTTGATGAGCTAATTTTAGACTGGAACATATTTGGTAAGAGTCAGGCTCCTCTTGATCCTTCAAAAGTTGTTATTGCAGTTGTTGTAGAGAGCTACAAATATGGTCAGGAGATTGGTTTTGCTCAGTTTTCTCCGAAGACTCTGGCGATAGACGGCTCTGAAAAGAACTCTGTCTACCGTCAACGTTACCTCCATTTCGTCAACCATCAGACAGGCATTGATGATTTGCCGAATACCTTGGCCCCGAAGGAGCCTGTAGCAGTTCTTTACTCACGGGAAAAGTTTTGGCCTTTCAATCCCAGGAGAGTCGAATGTATATTCTTTGACAAGTACATGATAACAACCTATCATTCAAATTTGATAGCAGACAAGCAGTGTTGCGGCTAGTTATATTACATGCAATTAGCGTTTTGTACTAATGAGAAGAACCTTTCACTCAAATCTGACAGCAGATATTCGGTGTCATGTATAATAAGGCTCGTGAAATTAGCTATTGCCTATGCGACTTTCACAGGTCAAAACAATTGCAGATGGAATATGGACTACACCATAAGTTGTTCCATTGTGATTGGTGATAGACCATGAGCTGAGAAAAGGGTACTCCAATGAGAAGTTAGGGAAGCTGATTTCCCCTCTTGACGTATTTTCTTAAAGGGAGGGTTTGGAAAAGAAAGGAGAGAGTTCTACGACGAGTCGATCAGAAGTGTTGTTTTTCTTTTTTTCTCTGGAGTGAATGAAAAGGCCGGAGTTTCCACTTGTTTTTCAAATTGAATTCGTTTATGGTTTCGTGTATCAAGCTGTGTGATAATTAAGGTCTGCTACAGACCAGGTTTTAGATTCGACGTAGACTCGAGAACTCTGAAAATCTCCGTCCTTGGAGTGAACTGTACTTACAAATCAAATTTAATTCTTTATTTACATTTTTTTAAAAATAATAATTTGCAATAAATAGAGTTCTCTATAATATATATAATGCTTGTAAATGAAAATTAAAGAGTTTTCTATGAACCTGAAAGTGGCCCTCTTCTTGAAGCTGTTATAGGTCTAATATAGGCCGAGACGTTATAGGTCTTAAACTCCTATCATGCAAGTGGAGTTCATGGATATAATAAAAATGGAAATAACACATAAAAAAAACATACCAAATGATATGGAACATAAATTTAGTAAAAATTAAAAAAGAATTAAATGGAAAGAAAATTAAAAATGAAGCAAAATTAAAATTTTGTAATAAAAAATTATAATAAAATAAAAGGAATGCTTAAAAGAAAACTATCATCTGAAATTTTTAAGATTTTCTATGTAATATTCAATTATCTAAATCACTACCAATTTCTTTTCCAATACTCTCTTTTAATTTCGTACGTACTACTGAAATATTACTGTTGTTACTATAATCATTAGTGCTTTTTTATTCCGATACTAGTTTGCTTCTGAAATTCTACTTCTCCATACTTTAAAAACTATTAAAAGTTTAGAGTTATATTCTGATACTTCAACAATTTAGTTTTTAACATATTTTCATTGTACCGTAATTCCTGAATGTCAAAATTTAAAATCATATTTTTTATCACAAATATAATTTTCACTCGCCTTAAATATTTTGGTTCCAAGAGCTGTAAATATGTGCAATATGATTCAAAAGTTGATATACTCATGAATATATTAATAAATTTTTTAATAAATGAAATCACATACTTGTTCCATTCATACTCGGAAAATAAAATCAATTTAAAAGCTCAAAGTATGAGTCTTTATATAAATTAATGCAGTGACACCTTTTTGCATCTGCAATGCAATCTATTGATGTCATTAGTTTCTTTTAATTCCTGCACAACATTTATATTACACACATGAAATTTTAACTACTTACTATTGGGTTTGTATGCAGTATGAAATTCCTTTTTATGACATAAAATAACAATATTTTATTTTATCATAACAGTTGTTAAATTTTTCGTGTCTTGAAAAACTAAATATTTCTTGCTTTAATATTCTACTTTCAGTAGACAAAGAAAGGAAATTCATTCATTATCAATATTCGTATATCAAATTTTGTTTATGCCATATATTTTCAGCTTTTCTTTTAGCTAATCTGTTATTTTTTATTACGATTTTTAAGTGGAGCTTAAGAAAATCAATTAAGTCTAAAAAACCGAATTGCATTACATCTTTGCATAACAAGGAAGTGAAATTTAATTAGTTTGAATACATGCATAAAAGAGAGAATTTCTTACACAAATCACACTCAATTGTATCAAAACAATATTCCTGTTTCGCATTTTCCATTCTTGAGAATATTTCGAGTCGAGAATGTTCGAGAATATTTCGCGCGCGTTTTGGAACCCAGTGTCCACGCAAAGAGTAGCCATGTAAGAAAACGCAGGTTTGAATCCGCAGGCCTCGTATGTTATAATTACTGCTTCCAGAAAAATAGAGACAAAGGGTTGATGGTTGATTCCACTAATTTGTACCACGAATAGCTCACTCACGAACAATGAAAAGTCATTACCTTCGAGGAAGATGTGTTGTAGTAACTGACCGAATATACATGTTTTATGGAGGAAAACTTGAAAGGTCCCTCCAAGCACCCTGAGGTTCTTATATACTTTATCACAATAGCCATCAAGTCTTCTCGTTACTGAGAGTAGTAACTACAACTGATGCCGCTAGCAAACTCGCATAAGTGGCTTCCTACAAGCTAGTTGGGTGTTTTACCACTGGGTCAAGAGTCGGACAGAAAAATTAATTTAAATTGACACAACTTAAATTGTTTTTTTTTTTTTTTTGTAATACATTTTTCAAATTGCAGCTTTAGAAATTTTGTCATTTTTTAATGCGACAATAACAATATCTATTCTTAATAATGAATAAATAAAAAATTACATTGTACTACTTATTAATGAAAATTGAATATTAAATGAAATATCCTCACAAAAACAGGAATGTGTTTCACTGCAACGCATATTCTATACTAATAAGCATAATCTAATACGTAAGAACAAATAGACAAACAAAAACTTAGAAATGGTAGAGATTACATTATTTATTATTCTTTTGTACATAAGAACATGAATATATAGGGCACAAAGAGTTGACATATTTATTTTCTGATAAGTTTCAATCATTTGTTTTCATAATTTCAAGGCAAAGAAAAACAAAACCACCAGAATGAATGTGTCAGAGCCAAAACTTTTTCACGTTATGATAATTTTATCAATCAATCCATAATGAATAATTATACCATAGAGCTGAAACGGTTTCCATTTGATTGTTTTAAATTATTATTCATTTGGAACTCAAAGTAATCTAGCAAGTAAAGCAGAATTTTCTGAATTTATAAAAAAATATCTAGACTGCAAACCCAATCAATGTTTAGAGTGCAAAAATATTTTAATAAGAAAAAAATGTGATTTAAGGTAAGTAAGTCAAGGTAACTTCATTTAAAAAATGTATATCAAACGTGAATTAAATTTTAAAAGATATTTAATTATATTTAAAGATACTTTTTATTCCTTTTTTTAAGGATTTGAAATGATTTTGATTTCATTTACCACCCGTATATATTTCGTAAAAAATGCAATAGGATGGGGATAACAAGAGACATAACATAATTATGCGTTAACAAGTGAAATTAACATTAACAAGTGAAACATTAACAACTGAAAGTATGTGCTTATATTTGCACAAACTCATGTTCTCTAAAATGTTCAATTTTAGAGATGAACTCTAATAAATAAATCTCAATAAAATTCATTTCAACTATAGGCAAAGCTAAAAAAACTATAACTTTTTAACAGAACTATAAAAATAAGTATTGGTAGGTGTAATATAGCTGGAATGAAATCCTAAATTAGTATCTAAATGGTACTTGAATATAAAGCACAAATAAGCTGATATATATATATATATTGCCATACTTCTTTTTGTTCACCTATGATATACCTGGTGTATCTGTATGTACCATTTGCAGAAGGCATTTTCAATTTTTTGAGAGTGCTTAAAATTAAGAAATTCTTTAAACCTTATGAAATTTAATTTAAAAAAACAAATTTGCTTCCTTGTGTTACATGGGTGTACCAGAAAATGTACAATAACCAAGTTGTCAGTTCTGTGCAAAGAACTAATTCTGAGAATTCAAAGAAATAAAGGAATCAGTGAGAAAAAATGCGAACTTCGAATACCTTGAGGGAGGAACAATGAAAATTGAAGTCATTAGTATTGTCAAAGATGAGATTTTGCTTAAGTTTCTGACATTAATTCTGTTAACCAGTCAGGGTGACGCTTGTTAGAAATCAAAACAGAAATTGTTTGAAATTTTGATTAATGAATTTATCAAAAATAGACTAGAAGTCATAAACATTAAAGAGAAACAGCCAAAAGCAGAACATAGACATTAAAAAAAGATCTTAAGACGGTTTACAGAGCACCGCATAATAAATTTCTGTTTCTTCATTTGAAAAGCGAGCCTCATTTTGAATTTTTGGGATCATCTTAAGTTTGTCTTTGAGTTAAGAGAAATGGAAACAAAAGAGAAAAATGTTTCTTTTGAATCAGGAAAAAGATCATTGCTTAAACTTGCCTTTTGAGACACATATACCGTCTCTTATCTGAAGCGAACAGTGACATAAGGAAATATTATGCACACCTACAGTGTTTTAAGGCGGAAGTAATGACATTAGTCTCGTTATGCTATGGATAGCTTTTATGTATGTGGCTGCTACTAGTGGATATAACAGTGACAACATTCGGATCAGATACCATGAGAACGACACAGCTTATTTTATATTGCAAGCTGTGCTTGTGTTTGGGCTCTAGGGCAAGCTTCATCAATAGACTCTTAGAAGTGTTCTTTGATTTTTTTTTTTTTTCCTCCTCCTCTTCTTTCTATTCTTCTTTCTCTTTTCTTTTTTTTTCTCTATTATTCTTCTGTTCATTCCATAAAATGGCTTGGCTTATATAACTCGCATATTTTATTTAATTAATCAAGATAATAATTGTGATTAAAAACTCTAAGAACAAATCTTTTCTAGAAACAATATATAGTATAAAATTTTAAGAAAAGAATTTAAATCAAAATGCTCCTTTTTTGCTTATTTTAGTCCAATTTATAGAATTAGAAAATTTAATTTTCTGCAAATGAAGATAAAAAAAATTGTCCATTTGTTGGGTAAAAAAAAATATATGTATATATAAATTTAACATTTCTCTAGATAGGTTTCTCAATAAATATATTTTATGTTACAATAGAGACTATTGCTGTTGGTAGTATAATTTTAATGTACTTAGAAGTGTCAAATTTATCGTTATCAAATTATCCGTTAATTTATTTTAACATTAAAGATTTAAAGAAAATTAAACAGTTTTTCCCATCCCTATGTCGAACTTAGTTGTCTCAACTATCAGACAAGAAGTTTAACTCCAAAACTAATAGAATTAATAAAATTTGTAAAAGTTTATTAATAAACAACAATAATAATTTAACAGAAATAATAATTTAAATTTACTTATTTTAATCTGGCAAAATTAATCGTTACACTAAATTGTTTATTTTGGAAACTTTAATCATCATGCAAGCTATTTTGAATTAATCGAGAAATGAATTCCGATAAATATTTGCGATTAATTTTTAAGCATGCATCAATAATCATATATATATGTAGGATTTGTTTGTGTGGTAATCTGCAGGCGACGACACATCACGGTTGCTTGTCTTTGACAGAGCCTGTCTACAATGTGGGGGAGTATTCACCTTTGAACTCTGACCCCAGGAGAAGGGACACAGACCCCCGTAGATGAAGAAAGGGGAGAAGAACGCTGGCCGACAACGAGAGAGGAGGCGAGACTGGGGCAGGCGGCGTCAAGCAGCGAGAGAAGATGTTCGCACTTAATTAATAACTAATGTAAATATCATTGCGTAATAGTGTGTAAATAAATGGCTTTATTCAAAGAAACATCCCATTCCTTCATTTTGTCTGTCAAATCCCATAGACACCCACTGCAAAAGTCCGGTCATTGTTAGACTCGTAGAGATGTCTACAAAATTGGGGGTTCGGCCGGGATGAAACGGTTGAAGTCTACATATATATGACATGCATTTTTCAAAAATCAAATACATAACAATTAGTTTTCTCTCTATGCACTGTAATGTTTAGTCATGTTTGAAATTACATTGATGCTTTTTGTAATTTTCTTAATCTTTCTGAAAAGATTAGTTTTGAATGTAAAAGTTTTAGTCTTTGTTAAAATTGGAAAACATGATTGACCCTTGACAAAATTTCTAAATGAAGTATCCTTTATTAAACCCTATTAAATTTCCTTTAAAATAAATTATTTTATTAAAACATTTTCAGTATTTTTTTAAGGTTTTATGTAAGTTTTGGACAGTGAAAATTTATTAAAATTGGTTTTTTCTTTTTTTTTTTCCTTAACAGAAAAAAGTTAGATTTTATTACGATAACAAACATAGAAATGACTATTAATTATTCCGTAAAAAAACTTATATAAAAATATTTCCTTAAGGTTTAAGTTTGGATTTTCAATACAAATAACATTTTATTTGTTTCTAAAGTAAGTAGAAACAATTTTGGAGCCATTTATTAGAATAAGCATTTTCTTCTGGAGTGAACCAAAATCTCCTTCTTGCAGAAGTGGGAGATTTTGGTTCACTTCCGAAGAAAATGCTTATTCTAATAAATGGTTCCAAAATTGTTATATCCATCATCTTCAAATTGTAATTAATTTTTTGAAGCAACAAAAGTTCAAACTACATGTGGTACATATTTTTAGTACAATAATACTTGGTTTACTTTACAATGCAATGAAAATATTTTGAATCTAAATTCTTAGTGAGTCATCGACTGAGCATTTGGAAATGAATCTAAAAGTACTTGCTCAATTATATAACTGTTGCTTAATTTATTTCTCTTCCTCAACGCATAGCGATGTCTTTCATTCTGGAAGGTCATTCATGTCGTACGCATCAACTTCTTGATAGATGAAGGGTTTCTAGTAGTGGGCAGGGATAAAAAGGAAGTTACTTGTATCAAAATTTAATTCCGTACAAAGAGGCAAATTTCAGCTTTGACTGAAATAGATCAATAAATAAAGCATCACAAGAAAAGCTGAAACTGCTCTTCTCTGGTTTTGTTGCATAACTTCACTGTGTTAGTAATAAAACGAAACATAAATTAGCATTAAATAAAATATGGGCATTCTGCATTACTTATTTTACCAGTCGCATACGTTTTATACGTTTTAAGTTCTGGTGACAAAAAATAATTTAATGATCTCATTCCAACAGTTATCAAGTCTGGTTTAAATGTCCAATGTAATGGAATAATTTATTCAGTAGAATTGGATCGATGTTATTTTCCTTTCAGATTCTACAAAAAAGAAATCGAAAAACCCACCAAGTCAGAAACTGAGTCTGATGCTGGTAAGTCGAAATTATAAAATAAAATCTTAATATTGTTTAATGAAAAAGTGAAAGTATATTATTAAGTTAAAAAGTGCAACAAAATTACCCATTTTCAGTATTGATGAATATTTTGATAAAATGCATTTCCTACAAACATTTTATAAAATATTTATTAATAAAACTGTAGTAACTAAAACGCACTATTTATATTTTTTATTTCAGAATCGATAATATCTGATGAAGAGGAGGAAAGGAATAGTATACTGATGACAAGCAGTCAGAAAAAGTCTAAACCTTGGAATGAATCAACAGTTCGTGAAAAGTATAATGTTTTCATTACCAATGACCACGAGATAACTGAGGAACCATAAATATACATTGGAGCTGAATTTGCAGCGGAAATAAAGCATTTTTCTTAAGAGTCCTTATTTAAGTTTTTCTAAAAAAGATAATAATGATTCGCAGAGAAAAAAGTTTATAAACATCCCGCTGGGACAGTTAAATAATGTGTTGATTGGACTAAATTTGTGTGAAACATGTTAAAAAATACAGAAAATAAAAAAAAGCATAATATATATTTATATGTTCTATATTATATAGATTCAAGTTACAGAAATGAAATGTGTTTAAATAAAATTTCAGAATAATAATCTGTTAATAATGTTGTGTTCTAGGCTTATATTTTTATGAATATTGAATGTTAAAATATCATTATAAAACATATTGAACATTTTTAATTTAAATGACTTTGAAAATTTTAAATTGATAAAATGTTTTACCTAATGACTCAAGCATTTAGGAATTTTATTAATTCATGCTAGATCAAGATTTTTTATTTCTATTCATGTCACGTTTCAAAAAATGAAAGATGGTGAATTAATTAATCATAGTTTTTATTTTAAATCAAATACTGAGAGGGTATTATCTATATATGAAATCGAAGAAAAGGTGGATAATTCTTTTTCTAAAATTCTGACAGAAATAGCGGATTTTTTAAAATTTTGGTTCTGGATGGTCTGTAAAAAGTATTGATTCTATTAACTTACATGTAGGGAGTTATTTAGAATTAAGAGGTGCTTGTATGGAAAACATTTTACCGAAAAAGTTTTTTAAAAAATGTCTACTTAATGCAAATTTCAAAAATAATAGGTGTTTTCTATATTCAGTTTTAGCTGGACTTTTTCCACAAAAATAAAATAAGTCATTAGAATCAACATATAAAAAATATTTAAAATATATATCCTTAAATTTTTTGACGTTTCCAGTCAAAGTAAGCGATATAAATAAATTTGAAAAAAAGAATCGTATCACGATAAATATGTTTGGGTTTGAAAAAGAAAGTTTTCCTATATATAAAAGTAAAATTAATATCTTTAAGGAAGTAAATCTTTTATTATATAAAAATCATTATTACTTGATCAAAAACTTTAATAAATTACTACATAGTCAACGAGGAATACATAAATTTTGTAAAAAATGTCTCACAGGATTTGTTCGTCAGAGTACTTTAGACACTCATATCAAAAGAGGCTTATATAATGAATCTCAAAAAGTTAAATTACCTTCAGCTGGACAAAAATATTTGAAATTTAATTCTTTCCAAAAAACGTGTTTTCACAAATTTTGTGTCTATGCAGATATGGAAAGCATAACCGAAAAGGTGTATTTCCTACTGAGCCGAGGAGCGGTAAATGTTTTTCATTTAAAACCGAAATTCATAAGCCTGCAGCATATTCCATTCTTCTTATCGGTGCTAATAAAGATGCAGTCTTCCGCAAATTGTACTGCGCATTAGACGCTCTCTCGAATTTAATATTATGCTTGCAAAACATATCAAAAGCTCTTTTGAAATACATGAAACGAAATATTCCTATGGATAAGGATGGCATAGTAGCTGAGGACAAATGTCATTTGTGTAAACAGGAATTTCCAAAGGGAGTGTAACAAATCATGATCATTTCTCAGGAAAAGTGTTAGGGAAAGCTTGCCAAGGATGTAATCTAAATTATAAGGTAAAAAATTTTCTTCCAATTATAATGCCTAATTTATCAGGACATGATTCTCAATTCATCCTAAAAGAAATTTCTGGTAATTTAGGGGAAAAAATTTATATTACTCCTGTAAATTCACAAAGATGTATATCGTTTAGTATTGATAATCTTGTATTTCTTGATAGTTTTTTGTTTCTGCCATCCAAACTAAGCCCATTAGTAAAAAATTTAAAAAAGTGTTATCATACTTTTTTTATTATTTTTAATTCTTATACATATAAGAAGCATTTATTACGTAAGGGAGTGTTTCCCTATAGTTATTTCGATTGTTTGGATAAATTAAAAGAACGCAAGCTTCCTCCTAAATCTGCTTTTTTCAGTGATTTAATGAATGAAGATATCTCTGAGGATGAATACCAATTTTCTAAATTTATATTCACTAAATTTAAATGTTTACATTTTAAGGATTACTTAAAATTATATTTGAATGCAGATGTGGTTTTACTTGCTGAAGTTTTCGAAAATTTTAGGACACTGAGTATGAATTATTTTGAGCTGGATCCTGCCCATTTCTATACTACCCTTAGTTTAACATGACCTGACAAGACACAAAGGTTACTTTAGAATTATTAACCGACATTGATATGTATCTAATGCTAGAATCAGGAATTAGAGGAGGTAGTGTTTAGTATCTAAACGTTATTCAAAAGCTAACAAATGTATATGTATATGTATGATAAAGTTCAATGCTTAGCATATGGAATATGCTATGTTTAGAAGTATAGACTGAAGAAGTTTACTATGATTTGAAAAAAAAATTGAAAATGTATTAGATTTTTAAAATTATGATGCTTCTCATAAATATTATTCTGAAAAATATAAAGCATTATTAAGATATCTTAAGGATGAAACAAAAGGCTTTCCTATGCAAGAATTTTGTGCATTGCGTCCAAAACTGTACTCCTATGTTTTTGGTAATGAAATCAAAAACACAGCCAAAGGAACAACAACAACAAAAAAAAACTGCTGTTCAAAATGTTTTAAAACATCAGTTGTATTTAAATATTTTAGAAAGGAATGGTTTGATGAAAAATAAGACAACAAGTATAATTTCTAAAAATCATATTGTATCAACAATAAAAACAAAATGAAACTAGTCTTTGTAGTTTTTATGACAAAATGTATATGTATGATAAAGTTCAATGCTTAGCATATGGAAATGTTTCTATTAAAAAATAATATTTTTCTAGATTATATATAACACGTTTTTGTATACTTCAGATTATGAAATATTTTATTCATGAAAATGAAATTCTATAGAATATATGTAACGTTTTTGTATACTTCAATTGAATAAATAAATGTATTTGTAATTATTGTCCTTCTATTTATTTCGTTTTATTTATTTTGTACAACACAATACATCCTAACAAAATTCAATTCATCTAATTAAGAAAACATTTCTAATATAACTTTTCCATTTTGAATATTGAATAAAATTAGTTTTAAAATGATAATTTTTAAATACTCAGCTGTCGTCAACTAAAATTTAGTTATGTGTTTAGTCCAGGTATCAACAAATTATACTATTCTCCTTAACCCCATGGACGGCTTACCTGGAGGTCAATATTTATAAATATTTTTTTTATTAAGGTAAAATTGTTTGTAATTATTATATAATTCATGTATTGTAGTTATATATTTTATGTGTGGAAGGATGTATTTAGTGGACATTATTCTTTATCGGATTCGAATTCGATTTGTGCGACGAAGGTTCACTTCCGCAGGAAATAGGTCTTTTACCGCAGCTATAATTGAAAGTGATATCTTTGTGAGGTGTTTTAATTGGAAGGATCATGCGAAACTTCAAAGGGCGAAAGTTTATCAAGACAGCTAATGCTTGTGAAATTATTTGTGTTCGCGTAATTTATGGATGTGGTATCTATTTCGAACGGAAACAATTACTTTGGCGAGGATAGGAGGAAAAGCACATGTTTTGGGAAATATGTACAAACAAATATGTATAGAAAAAGACCAACCACCCCTTCAATTTGATTAAGAGTTGGCATTCCCCTCCACCAACGAAAAGTGCTATATAAAAACACGGGCGGATTTTAAGAGGAAAATCCGACAAATAAGGAATGAAGGGGAGTGTCCACCGAAAATACGTAAAAAATAGATGCTGGATCATTAGAGGGGAATAAGAGATGTTGAGAAAGGAATGCTCCAGAGCAGGTTTTAAGAAGAGAGAGACACAAATAGAAAGGTAGGAAGAGACCTACTGTTGTTCCCCGTTCAGCTACCAAAAGATGTAAAATTTCACTGTGGTGAAGGACTGTTTACCACTTCTGACAGGAGATGTTTGCCTCCGAAAGAAGATACGGAAAGCAGAAAAATTCCCTTGCTGTCGTGTCACAACGGAGCTGCACGTCAATCTTCATGGTGTGCGGCTTCCCTTGTTGCCGATGACTACAGGAACATATGTATCTGTAAGTGGCATATATCTTTCGTGAACTATCATTGAGAGACTCACATGGTCAGCAGTAGTTGGTATCGTTACAGGAAAAGGGTTTGGGTGGATAGCCTGACGTTGTGTTCTATATTCGTCCAGTCCGGGGTGACATGGTTAAAAATGTCTTATTGAGATAACGTTATGTTTGTTCACAGATGAGTTGCAATTTTCCCTGTAAACGCTGAAAGGGTCTGGAAATAAAGAACATGCAATCGTCCCAAAATATCACACAGTCGGAGATGAAAGCCTCATGGTGTGGGAGGGAGTTTGTTGGAAAATCACGCCAACGTGCGCATGGCACTGTGATGGCTGAAGTAGATAATTGACTCATAGACTCATAGGCATAGTAGTCATAGACTCCACTCTTCAGCAATCGGTCATGCTTTCGTTTTAATCGATTGTAATGCAGGTTCCTATAGAGTTGTAATCGTCAATGGCTATCTGTAGATAGTGGGAATTGCGCGTATGGAATGGCCGGCTTACACGCCCGACCTTAATTTTTCGGGAGTGTATAGATATGTTCAACCCCCTCCCCCCTTCACTCTCACAGGTAAACACACTGCTATACACACCCCACGCTTTATGTGCAGGCGAGGGATGTTTACATACATATCTTATTAATTTTGGTTCAGTTTGTTTGCTTTGGCTTTAAATACATTTTGTTAATGTGACCAATATGACTTCTATTCCACTAGACTATGATTGAATTTCATGACTTCATCTTATAAATCATGAAATTCAATCTTGTTTTCATCTTTATATGTAATACTTTATTTTCTTTCACGCAGAAATATATCTGATACTTTCTTGCCTAATTTCGTGTAAACTAAAGCAGTATTTGTCGGTGTTTTACATGTTATCGTTGTTTGTTTAATTTGGCAGTAAAAGTAGAAATTTACTGAAAAATGATTCAATCTGTGTTTTAAGAGGTTCTACTTTTACAGTTGGATATTGTATTAAATAGTATTCATACTACTGTATATTCTATGCTGCATATGTTGTTTGGAAAACAGATTAATCTGTCTTTGCTTATGATATTTGCTTCAGTAAGTGGCAATTATCTACTAAAGAAAAATTTTCTTTCAGTATTTTGTATAACATTTTCAGTATTCTGCTGAATTAAAATATCATTTGAATTGTATGAGTACATAGTATAAAAATTTTCTTTTGAAAGATGCCCAAAATCTGTTTACAAGAATTTATTCAATTTCATATTGAACAAAAAAACATAACACAAAATAGATTCAATGAAAATTACTTGTGAGTTGAATTTATTACATGTAATATTAATAACAAAAAGTACTAATGAATTAAAATGTTCTCACAAACTATTTACGTAATTATTGTTTACGTGTATGGATATTGAATTGAAATCAAAAGATTACAGCAATATCAAAGCAACGAAACATTTTCTAATTAATAAAGGAATTTCATAATGAAATTTTTTGTTTTGCATAGCAATAATAAATACATTCTTAATTCTTGAATAGTGGTATAAGAAGAAATTAGCATCAAATGTGAAGAAACAGCAAACATAAATGAAATTCAAATAAAAGGATTTCTTAGCTATTTAGGGTAATTAGAGGATTAATTAGTTATTTGAAATATTAAAATTCAGTTGCAGATGATTAAGATATTATTTTAAAAAACATTTATATATTAATGAAAGAAATTCATTGCTAAAATTATAATATTTATTAAGTTTAATGCAAAAATACTACTTAGATTAATAATGAACATGTGGACTTGCATGAATTTATTTTGATTATCCAGATATTAAATGTCATAGTAATTCATGTGATATAAATTACCATCCGCTTATAACTTAAGAAATTATTTAAAAAAAACTGCAGCACAATAAAGCTATCGAAAAATGGCGACACAAAGCAGAACAATTCAGAATACAACAAATATGTAAAAAAAAAATTATTCACTAAAACGCTAATTAACTAATAAATTATAACAAAGTAAATGATATAAAATAAATAGTATCAATTCAGATATTATTTAAAAACTGCAGCACAATGACGGTTCAGAGTAAATGCCGAAACACGGCACGCTACAGTAATTAAAAGAAAGTGGCAGCATCCGGTGGACAATCTTCCCTACAAGTGGAAGGGAAAATTCCCTGTCCCTAAAAACTGATAGCGCCGCCTGGTGGTTTCATTGTTGTTTCACGGTGCCCACTTCCTCTCCCCGGGCCTGAATGGCCGAGTGTCGGTGCCACAGGTTTCGGGTTCGAGTCCCGGAGGTGCTATGGATGTTTGTAGGGGTTCGGAATCCACTTTAAGCCGCAAGTCCCGGTCTCCTATGACTGTAAGAGCGTCACGGAGCTAAAGTCAGACTTCTACCTACGGATGCTCCATCAGAACAGAAGCTGCACCCCTCTTCTCTCCTTCCATGAGGGACACGATAACAACAATTCCTCTCCCCAAAAGTTGTACAGTGGATTTACCCTTGATAGTTAGGGAAAAATGAGGGAAATTTTCAAAGAGGAATATCTATGAAGTCGGAACTACCTCTGAAGAAGGAAAGGAATTTTGGAATCGAGGTGGGGCGTGGGCAACTTCTTATATTCTGTGATAGAAGCTTCTTTTGCTGTTGTCCTTATTCAGTAGTCATTATTGTGTTCGCCTTATGTTTGATTGTAAGAGTGACATTAATTTTAATGTTTTTTTTTTTTTTTTTGCATTTGTCAATCACAATAAATTTAACTAATTTTCTTGTTTATTTAAATCCTTTATATACTGCATTAATACTTTTCAATCCTACAATATTTTTAATGAATGTTGTAACAGTATATTTAAATATTTTGTTAACAGGTGTAGAAAAATCTTGAAATATTTTAATATTTATTTATTGTATAATATTAGTTAGAAGTATACATCATTCTTAGATAATGATTTTTAAAGCATAGTGATAGTCACATTTTACATTCTCAAAGAGATAATACCAAAATTAAAATAATATTGTGTTGAATACATAGGACAAGCAGATGAATTTCTTAAGTAATTTATTTTATCTATTAAATATAATACTTTGTTAATAAGGAAATTTTAAATGCATAATCATTTAATAAATATATAATTTAAAAAAATATTCTACGACTATTTGAATAATTTAACTAACCCTAATTAATATGCAGTTCAAATAATTTACTCTAATTAGGATTTTTTTTTTTTTTTACATTCAAAGAAAATCTGTCGAATACAAAATATATTAATAAATAATAATTGCAAAATAATATATATACAATTAACTAACCTATTTTGAAAGAAAAGGAATAAATTATATATTCAAATTTGTATCAAATCACATTCTTCATGAATAAGGACATATTAAATATGTAATTAATTAATAAATAGTAATTAAAAAACAATATATAATTATTCACTTAACTTCACTAACCTAATTATTGTGCACTTTTTATATCATTTATATTTATTTATTTCAACATTTTTTTCTTTGTTGAAGATTTACAATCGACTTAAATATCGTTGTGTTTTGAATCCGTACTGAATATTTATATACAATCATTAATATTTTCTTTCTAATGCAGCTGGAAAACACTTAGACAGCTTGATCTTGGATGCCTTAAGGCAAACGCTGCACAGACGTTACTCACTTTGCATTACCCAGGGGGAGCGTGTAACTTGAAGATAAGTCAGTAACAAAGCCCCCGCAACGCTCTACGATCCTATTAGACCGGGACCTATGGTTTAAAGTGGATTCCAAACCACTACAAACATCCATAGCCCCGCCGGGACTCGAACCCGAAACCTGCGATACCGAGCGCCAGAGAGCTAGTCACTCGGTCATGCAGGCCCTATAATCATTAATATTTAATATTAAATAATTTCATCAATTATATGATCTCTAATTTATTATATGATTATATGATCTCTAATTTCATTTATTTTATCATTTCATTTTACAATCAACATAAATATCTTTATGCTTTGAATCCTTACTAAATAATTATATATAATCTTTAATATTTATTACTTAATAATTTTATTAGGAATAGTTTCATCAATTATATGATCTAATTTAGTTTATTTATTTTATCATTTCATTTTACAATCGACATAAATATCGTTATGTTTTGAATCCTTACTAAATACTTATATATATAATCATTAATATTTATTACTTAATAATTTCATTGGGAATAATTTCCTCAATTATATGATCTTTAATTTAGTTTATTTATTTTACCATTTCATTTTACAGTCGATATAGAGATCGTTATGTTTTGAATCCTTACTAAATACTTATATATAATTATCATTAATAGTTATTACTTAAAAATTTTATTAGGAATAATTTCAATTATATGATCTCTAATTTAGTTTATTTATTTTACCATTTCATTTTACAATCGATGTAAAGATAGTTATGTTTTGAATCCTTAGTGAATAATATACAATCATTGATATTTAGTACTTAATAATTTTATTAGGTATAATTTAATACATTATATAATTTCTAATTTAATTTATTTATTATTATCAATGTATGTTTAAAATTTTTTTATCAAAATTTTATATTTCCAGGTGTATTTTTGGATAAAAAATTGTGTAGGAATTTATATTGTCTATCTATATTTAACAAAAAATGCATACAGATTTAACGAAATATATATTTTTTTTTCAAATTACTTTTTCTTGATGATTGAAAAACTAATCAGTTGTAAATAATATTTTTTTAATTAAAAATCATGCTATCAATCGTTATCTCGTTGATATTGTATCAGCATTAAAGAATATTTTACTAAATTAATTATTTATTTCACATACCTAATTTTCGTGACAGTCAATTTTTTTCTTAAAAATATAATGTAATATGAATATGTACTCTGCTCTAGATAAATCCTCCAAACCGAAATGTCTCTGAAGCAAAGGCCAACATTAAAAATTCAATCAAAGACAAAAACTATTTAAGTCAAACCTGGCAAAGGACGAGAGATCCGATCCTTAAAATTCAAATTAAAAACCTTAAAAATAAAAATTAATAACTAATAATAGAATTCAAAAATTCCACATGTGAAAAACGCACAGATTCTCTCACAGAAAACCAACCCGTGTTTTGGAAGGAAGTCAAAAAACTCAGGAAAGCAGAAAGTAAAATTCCGCCACTATCTTAACATACATTTACTATCCAGATTTATATTTTCATTGCAGGTTGTAGCAACCCATGACTGCTGCCGTTCCGTAAGGCTCCGTTCTTTCACCTCAGCTTTTTACTATCTTTATGATTGACATTCCTCAAAAACCTAACATTTCTCTCTGTCTTTCTGCTGACGATACTGCTATTCTTGTTCAAAATAAAAATATCAATTATATTGCTTCTATGCTTCTATATTTATCTTGCTGAAAATTGACTAACTAATTGGCGTATCAAACTCAATGTTACTAAAACTGAAGCTCTTCTCTATACTTGGAAATGTCCTAATATGGCTATGTTTAACACTTCTCTAACTTGGTCAAATGAAGCAAAATAGTTCACAAGCATCTTACCTATCATTCTCACGTCAATTAAGTCAAAAATAAATTCAATATGGCTGATAAAAAATCTACTTTTTTATATCTCGCAATAGTCATACCAATATTGATATTAAAATACTTATCTATAGGGTCTGCATGCGTCCCATTATAATATATGCCAGCCCAATATGGGGATCCGCTTGCAAATCTAGAATCAAAGATATCCAAACTTTTGAAAATAAACTATAACGCATGGCAGTTGATGCACCGAGGTTTGTCAGAAATAAAGATATTCTCGCTGCTCTGGATATTCCTTCTGTTAAAAATTTTATTCACAAGCTCGCAACTCATTTTTATAATAATATTCCTAATAATCCTAATACTCTCCTCAAACGCCTCCCTGATTATGATATTACTCTTCCCATTAATAATAAACATCCGCCTACTTCAATGAACATTTTAACAAAATAATATTTTTATCAGCTCTCCCTATTTGTTATTTTATTCATCCTATGTTATGTTCTTAAATTTTAAATTTTTCTCTGAGCAAGTCATGTTTCTCTTACACTATCATCATCAATGTTAATCATCCAGATAGAAGTGCATGTCAGCTAACGCTGCCAATATACTTCTTTAAAGTCAAACTGTCTGTCGCGGACCTATTTGTTTACATCTGCCAACCTTTCCTGTTCTCTTTCCCTCTCTCTAGATAAACGACATAAAGCACTGTGCGAAGATTAAATTTAATGCTAAACTCTATCCCTTCTTCTTTATATATTTCTTAGTACATACACTTTTATCAAGAGTTTTGTTGCTTTTTAATTTTATTCTTAATATTAATTTTAATTTTGGTAAATTTTGTAATTACGCATTTAAATTTAATTTTATAACAGCAGGTACGGGGACTTAATCCCCTGATACTCCAAAAACTGACACAACTTTACACTTCGCTTGGCCACGCATTGCGAAGCAAGTCGAAAATTATCTAGTAAATGATAAATGATCTCATGTCAAGTGTCTAGGATTTAAAGGAAAAGACGCATTATACGCACTTAATTAATAGCCTATGTTGCATCTGATAATCTATGACGAATATAATTGAACCATCATTTTGATATCGAACTGGTAACCAAAAGCAAATACCAATTAGGAATTTAGCATTGATTATGTATTTAAACATTTAAATGCAAATTATAATTTCTAGAGGTTTTTTTAAAATAAAAATAAATAAATAAAATTCGCTGTTGTACACTTTTAATTCTTCTTTTTCATTATTGGCACATCAGCCCCATAGTGCGGCAAGGCCGACTGCCTACTGGCAGATTTCGAAACAGAAGATGATTTCTTCTTAAGGGGTGGGTTGTCAGCTCTACTCCCAACAGTCATATTAGGCCGGGATCAATGGTTTAAAGTGGATTCTGAACCCCTACAAGCATCCATGGCACCGCTTGGACTCGAAATCGTGGAACAGAGCGCCATCATTTTGATATCGAACTAGTAACCAATAGAAAAGGCCAATTAAGAATTCGGCATTGATTATGGGTTTTGACATTTAAATGTAAATTGTAATTATCGAGTTGTTTTTTCAAAAAAAAAACTTGGCGCCGAATACTTTTAATTCTTCTTCATTGGGCAACAGCCCCAAAGCCGTCTACCTACTGGCAGATTTCGAGACAGGAGATCATCTCTTTTTAAGGAGTGGGGTTGTCAGTCCTACGTCTAACAGTCATATTAGAATGGTACCTATGGTCTAAAGCGGATTCCGAACCCCTACAAATATCCATCCAAGACTCGAACCTAAAACCTATATCACCGAGCGCCACCCGTCTAGTCACTCGGCCATCAGGCCCCTACTTTTATTTACAACTGTATAATAATAAATATATTTAGTCCATTGTTTAATTTAAATACTTCAAATTCTTCTTAAAAATAATTTTATCATACGCATGGAAAATGTTATTTGGCTGCAAAGAATGCAATTGATGCATTTTGTATTAACTACAATAACATTTTTCAAATTTTTTAAATCTGAACATAAGTTGTAAATATACCTTTCTGTATTTAAATAAACAACTTTTTTTTTCAGAAGAATGTTTAAAAATAGCATGTCCAAACTTTTACTAAGAACACTTGACACTAAATTTCCGGAACAAAGAAATTTACCTGCATCTTGCACTGCATTGAATAGGTTTTTCAGCTCCAAATCAAACAGGGATACAAAAACTCCCCGTATATTAATCACAGGTAAAACTCCTATTTTTCTACTTGCGTTTAACATACAACTTTTTATTTATATCTGAAATGAAAAATTAAAGATTAAAATTTCTGTTGTCATTTATTTACTATGAAATTTTCTATTTTCAGGAAGCTTAGGTCAATTGGGAAGGGGTTTAGCTAAGAAATTAAGGTAACATTTTTGCTTCAGTTGTATAGTATATAATAAAATTTTGAAGTTTCAAACTTGTTTGAAAGCGCATTTTTCTATTTTTTAATACAAATTACCCCTCCAACTTATAAAACGTTTCTACAAAACTGTTAGAGATACAAGAAATAGGGGATGTGGGTAGCCTGAAACGATATTCCTGGCATTACCCAGGGCCAAAGTGCTTACCGGTTACGGAGTTCCTAGGTGGTTTTAAGAACCACAAAACCTCCACATCTTACAAACATTTGCATAAGCTGAATTTGCTTAAATTAATGAATAGTAATAAAATAAAATAAAAACAATTTAAAATTTAAGAAAAACATCTCTTGCTTGAGAACAATTAAAGCAAGAGATCGAAAAAGCTAAAGCTATCGGTACAATTAGGAGTCCGTTGACAATGCCCAAAAATAAAAAAGTTAAAATTAAAAATTTTAAGCTAATACAAAATAAAATAAAGGAATTAAAAATAAAAAAAAGTTCAAAAGTACCTTAAAATTACAAAAGATATAGGAACACGTAAACAACATACAATTAATTTCCAATTTGTAGGTTGACTGGCCCGCCGGTAGATGGCGTCATCAGTCAAGTTGATCAAAACATTGAAAAACCCCAACCGAAGTTAGGAAAAAACCCATTTTTTATTATATTAAATATTTTAAAAGTTAAGAAAGTACTATAAATACTTGAAATTTAAGATGAAACCAGAGCAGTACTAATTAGCTATTGAATTAAGTATTTAGATTTTAAAAGACAGAAAAATTTATTTATTTTTTTACATATGTACAGTTTTGATAATTTAAAATTCCTCTTACAACAAAAGGCTTAATAACATTGCATTGCATTTTATTATATATTTAAATAATAAAATGCATATATATATATATTGTTAGCGTATATGTTATATTAGAACTGACTCCAGATACTGGAATTTTTAGTTTATTTTGTTGTGGAGTTTAAAAAAATTTCTTTTTTTTATTTTACTACACTTCTTTATTGACGCAACAGCTCCATAGTGGGCCAATGGTACCAGGTCACCATGATACCACGGCCGACTGCCTACTACAGTTTTTTTTTTCTTTTTACGAGGTAGGGTTGTCAGTCCTACGCAAAATGCTTTGCTGTCATATTAAAGTAAAGGTTATTGTCTTAAGGTTCAAAGTGGATTCTGAACCACCACAAACATCCAGGGCAACGCCGGAATTCGATCCCACAACCTGTGGTACCGAATGCCAAAGCGCTAATCTCTCGGCCGTCAGTCCCATTTTTACTGCTCTTACATATAATAAATATCTTCAGGGGAAATTTTCTTCGTCGATTATTATTATTATTGATTTATTATATTAGTATTGATTTATTTTTAAAGGAATTTTAATTTGTGAATTAATTCGAAATTAAATAAGATTTTTTAAAAGTTAAAAAAAAATATTTATTCTATCTGGGCAAGGAAAAAATACAGATTTTGTATATTATGGAAAAGTTCAATCGAGCTTACTAGTAATGATGAAAGAAAAAACATTATATAAAATTAATACGTAACATTTTTGATTAATTTTTTTTTTTTAATATGAGTTAAAAAATATTAATTTTATAATTTTGGGGACCTAACACTTTTTGTGTCATTTTTTTATTTTTCATAGTAAGAATTATTTCCAATTTTTTTAGAAACATTAAATCATACTAGACGGAAATTACCTGTAAAAATATAACCGAAACATTTATAAATGGAAAAAAATTTCAGATTATTTAATGACCGTGAATATGATAACTAAAAAAAATTTTTATTCGTCTCGAAATAATATCAATAACATAATTTAGAATAATTTTTATTTGTTTGATATAATTAAACGAAGTATCATTAATGTAGTAATGATATAATTTTAAGGGCTCATTATGGTGCCGAAAATGTCATTATGTCAGACATCATCAAAGCGCCTAAGAAAATTTTAGACGCCGGTAAGTTTACTTCATCTTTAATAGCATTGATGTAAAATATAGTTTTTAGTTTTTACTTCTATAAAAATTTGCTGCAGAGTATGTCAAAAAATATATTATTAATACTAGATATGCTATTTTAGTTATAGATGAGAAAATTATCTTTTATTTTCATTATTGAAATATAAATAGTCGTAAGTGGTCTAGCAATAGAGTATGCTAGTTAGCATGCAACATTCCACAAATAGCTAATAATATATTTACTACTTTGCAAAACGAGAAGACTTGGTGGAGAATTTGTGGGCATATACCGCTTAATGGTTGTATAACTCTTTTACTGCGATGAAAAGTCCGTTAATTCCAGCCTTACCTGACGAACTTGTTGCGTTACCTTCAACGTGCAGCAAACCGCTGTTGTCAGTTGAATAATGAGTTTATCGCTGCGTGCGCATACGATATTTATCTCCCTTAGCTGTGACGAGTTTGAACATGATATAAAACACTCCGCTGTTGGCGTTCGCCCCGTCGTGACTGGCAACTGGTGTACCGATAACGGAGTACCAACAGGGGAAATATTCCTTAAACCTCCTCATCTTAATTCATAAATAGGCTTTAAATTTTAATTGGCTGCTTAATTAATGTTAGTAGGAATACAAGATAAAGTTTCTAAAAATTCAAGTTAAATGGTACTCAAAAAAAAAAGATAAAAATACTACTAATAATAAAAGTAAGATGCAAAATAAAAGAAATTAAAATTAAATTTAAATTCAGTACAATTAGGGACCAGTTGTCGATGCCGAAATATTGAAAAAAGTAAACAGAGTATTAAACTCATTGAACCAAGTAAACAGGGATAATGCTGAACGGTGAGAGCAGTTGTAGGTTGATGATGAAAAGTAAATGATTAGTCCGCACAAAAAAAAAGGCCATAATCAGGACCGTATTTTTATAAGATTTTTAGTTTTATAATTTTTATTTTTATTTTTTTGGTTTTATTCCATCCTTTTATTTTCCTAACAAAAAAAAAGGGGTAAAAAAGCGTACAATAAAAACCTAACTATTCACTAGCCGTTAAGATAGGATTGAGGTGCACATCGTAGCATAAATATAAAAACAGTGAATTGAGCCGAGTGCCAGGTTCGAACACTCAACCTTACGGTCGGGAGTCCGTCACCTTACCTCTGCGCCAATTCGTTTTGTTTACTAATGAGCCGCGAACTTTTAAAGCCAAACGACTCCTCAAATACACAGTGAGTTAACTAGTCTCAGTGGACGTAAAATTACAATATTAAATCCACTCCGTTACCTGAACTCGTGATCGCTTGTTCAGGATAACAGCCATGATGTCTCTTAACTCTAGGAAAACAATCATAGGGGACGTCGTAAACTGCCCTTGGGCGTTTCTGCGAGCTTTTCACCCCAGGGTGATAGATCGGCAGACGACGGATTAACTCATTGCTAATCTGAGGACATTTTTCAAGAAAATTCTTTGAAATTTTGGTAATATAATTTGGAATAGGTTCGACGTCTAGATCTCTATGAATGATCTTTCGACGGACGAATCATGGCACATCAGCAATCATAGCCAGGTGTTTATTCTGAAAAACCTGCAGTCTCTTGATATTTGTGAGGGAAGTGGAGGCCCAAATCGGGCTACCATAAACCAGAATAGGTCTAATGATAGACTTATAGAGCAGAAGCTTGTGTTTGATCGCAAGCCTACTCTTTCGAGAAATTAGGCAGTTGAGTTTAATACTCGCACCAGTTGCACCGTCGTGACGGGTGCGATGCTTCAAGAGGAGATGGATTGTGCGAGTGCCGAGGGAGCGGGTCCTTTTCACGACCACCCGAGGACCCAGCCTGATGTTCACCTTGAGATGATTCCAAATCTGACCCAACCTCAAATCAACTGTGAGGGACTCAGACGAACCACTGCTCTGCTGAACAAAGCAACTTCTGATCTAGCTATGACCATCAAATACTGGAAAGACCTGGGAGATAACAGCGACACGGAATTGGATAAAACTATGGAAAGGAAAATTAAAGAACTGACAAACCAGAAGAAAGAATTGGAGAAGCAGGTAAGAGCTTATGGTCCTTGCCCTATTGAGTTATGTATGTATCATCATAATAACAAAAAGGTTAAACTTGTTGATGACAGTCAATTTAAATTCCCCGCTTAAAGACACACCTCATCTAAACACTATGCTGTTCATGAGGAGAGATATGTAAACTCTGATGTTCCCATAAATGCTAATCGATTTGAGACTCTTAACCAAGACGAAATCCTAAATAATACTGATATTGCTAACGTTGCTCCTAGGATTCCCTCAATCATGATTCGTCAAGCCGACAACATTAAATTAAAACTTAAAAAAATTCTTGAAACCCTAAAAACCGAAGTAAAAACTGTGGTATCCGGCGAATTGATTAAAATCTACCCAGCGGATGAGGATTCTCATCGAGAAATAACTAAATCACTGACCAAAAATAAATTTGACTACTTCCTAATTACTCCCAAATTGCAAAGACCAATTAAAGCTATAATCAAAGGACTATCTCAGCAATTCTCAACCACTGACATCGAAGAACTTAAATCTCTTAACTTCACTAGTGAAAAAGTAATTCAATTTAATAACCTGAAAACCAAACAACCTATTGCAGTAGGGCAAATTGTTCTGCCCCGTAATAAAAGCAACGAAAATATATTCAACCTCACCAAACTATTTTACGTCTCTATCCAGGTTGAAACATTTAACAGGAGACCAGGAATTACCCAATGTTACTCATGTAACTTTTTCCACCATTCGTCAACCAACTGTCGTTCAAAACCTCGATGTCTGAAGAGTGGGGGAGCCACATTCGCACAAGGAATGCTCCATAAAAGAAAAAATTGAAAATCCCAAATGTATCAACTGTAACCAAACTGGCCATACCGCTGCATGGAGACAGTGCCCAAAATACCGACAGCGCGTACTCTACCCCAAAACCCTCTAAATCCCAATAATCTCATCCGTCCTCAATTTAACGCAACTTATGTTCAGGTCACCCCAAATTTCTCGTACGCAAACGCTCTCTCTTCCAATATTACCCCGCTCCAATCCAACATTACTCCTACCATTAATCCTAATATTATTCAACAGGCTCCCTTCTTCAACCCTAATGAAATACACAAAACTCTATTTATCCTTAAAGAAATTTTCAATTTATTTACTAGCTCATCCTCCATAGACTCTGTATTCAATAAGCTCGCTCAAGCAAAAGCCCCAGAAGATAAATTTTTTGTGCTACTTAATGGCCTTGCCAAATCAAACTCTACTCAAAATCAACCACGAATTCCCTCCTTTCTCTTTATGTTACTGGAATGCATGTTGGACTAAGTAGGCAATTTTCTGATTTTCAAAACTTTGTTTACACTCACAATCCGGATCCCAGTCCCTTTAAATCACACACTAATTTTATTAAAGAAAAATTCAATAAAGCTTTTCGCGCACTTTATCCACTTATTGCTCGTAACTCCAAAACTTCAGTTCACACCAAAACACTGATCTACTTAGCCTACATGCGTCCCATTATAACTTATGCGAGTCCTGTCTGGGGTTCCCTAGCTAAAACTAACTTGAATAGCTTTCAGCGACTGGAAAATAAAATATTACGCATGGCGATTAACGCTCCTTGGTTCTTCCGAAACTCTGATATCCAAAACACTCTTAATATCCCTTCTGTAAAAACCTTCATCAGCAAATTAGCCAAAAACTTCTACAGTCAAATTCTTAATAATCCGAATCCCTTTCTAAAACGCTTGCCCGATTACGATCTAAATAATCCCAAGAACTCTAAAAGACCACGCAATAGCATCAACATAACCGATTCTTGATGTTTCTTTTTTCTTCATTCCTCTACAATATTTTGTCGACTAGCCTTCGGCAACCCGTTTCCTTCCCCTCTTTTTCCCCTGTCTGGCAATTGCTCCGCGATTTGTTATGTCTCTCTCCTCGATGTCTGAGCACTTCAGGGTCACCGCACCCTTTCAGTTACTTTTGTAATCCTTTTTTGATCTCGTAACTATTTTGTGTTCCTATTTCTTACATTCTTCTTTTGTTTTCTTATTTTAATTTTCTTGTTTAATTTTTAATAAATAATAAAAAAAAATATATATAATAAAATAAAATAAAAAATACAAAGCATTATAAAAATAAAAATAAAAATAATTAAAAAATAAAAATTAAAATTAAAAAAAATAATAATAATAAAAAAAATAGCATTTTTCATCTCAATTTTTCTTAAAAAATTAATTTAATTATTTTCAAATTTTCCATGGAAAATTTTTTAAGAATTTTAGTGTAACTTTTGCTTTTATCTCTATTATTTACTTTTTCTGCTTATTTTTTTTATTTTTCCTTTTTTGTTTCTTTACGTCATCAACATTTATGTTAATTATTGGGCAAGATATCATTTTCTCCCCTGTTCTTCCTCAATGCTTTCCAGTTTCAAGACAGGAGTAAATGGCAGCTGCGCTGCCAATGCTTCGGAACACTCAAACTACTACTACGAGTTTGAACATGAGAGTATTCAAACTCAACGAGATTGGACAGGAGGGCTGAGTTCCTGAGTGTGCGTAGCAGTCATCTATTTACTCAAAATCAAAGTTTTTAAAAAAGTTGCATAGAAGTGGCAGGAGCTTAAAAATTAAAAGGAAATAATTAAATTAAGAAGAAGAAAAAAAAGGAAGTGTTGAGAAAGAATTAATAGAGGAAGAAATAATATAAAACTTTTAAGCAGGAAAAATATGTGATGATAAAGGAATTTAACTTCAAGCTTAATTGCATGAAATATTCTATCTGTGATCCTCGTCATAATTTCTCATCTTAAACTAACTTATAAGATTATAATATCATCTTAAACTAACT